>CAJQUW010005973.1:0-11152 GCA_907163375.1 Prostheceraeus crozeri | reverse complement strand
CAGGGCTGGGCACGGATAACCTTCAAACCGGTTGCACACCGCCGTTGAACCGAGCGGTTGAACCGAGCCACGGTTCAACCGTGGCGGTTTGACATTTTGATAGTAACATAGTGTTCGTGGCCACGGTACCTGCCGTGTATGACAGCGCGCATAAAATTCAATTCCCAAGCATAAAGCGTTAGCCTGTGAGCCAAGGACCGCGTCCCTTGCCTGAGCCTCTGTTTCCAATGAGATTTACTTGTGTTATTGTCGATGAGAGAAGCTATGGTGAATTTAGGAGTGTGAATGTACAGTGCAATGCAAGTACGTAGACCATACGTCATTGCAAACTCGTAAATTTTTGTGGGTGTGGGGAGAGTGTTGACCGTTGGCAAATTCTAAGTGTTATCAGATGCGCTCATTTTCAACGAACAACCATGTCGATAGCTGGAATAGCGGCTCGCGCAGTGCAGCCTGCTGGAAGCAATTTGACATATTGTCAAAGACGGAAAGAAAATGATCACATGCAAGTTATGCCATAAACATACGCATACTCTGGGAGTCACAACAACAATATGTAGAAGCATATGAGTGATGCCCACGAATCAATCATTAATACCCTCCTATTGACTTAAAAAACGTGACACGAAACCGCCGGCCGACTCCAAGAAAACGTCTGTGAAGGTGGACATCTGACAGCAACGATTCTTCCTCCGTGAGCTATGTCCTCTTCAAAGACAAAGCAACCAAAATATAGACACTTTTTTTCATCTAATCGGAATACGCCCATGCTCTGTATGGTAAATAGACGCGCCAGAGCAATAACTGAACAGATAGACAGAAACGGCTGCGTATCGACCTCTCACCGAATTCCTTCGCCCGAGAAACCAGGAATGAAGCGACTGCTGACATTTGCTCGAACCAGGTTACATAACTCCATCTCAACAAGACAGTTGCAATCGCATATCAATGAAAAGTATGTGAAAAGCACTACAAAATATCAAAACTTACGTAAAGGACAATTTGGATCCATGACGCATTTCTGTCCCAATTACAACCGACATCTGGTCTAACTTAAAGATGGATACTTTCATAACAGTCACTTATTGCATAGTCATATCCACTGGATTCAAGATTCAACAATTGCTTGCCTTGGAATATCGTACTTTGAGCCGAGCGTCACTGTGCAAAAGTCCATTGGCCAAGCTATTGATGAAATATTGGAAAAATTCCAGATATCAAAACGGTGAGCAACTTGAATGTAATTAGCTTTTGCCAGACGTCACTAGCCTTACATGTAGATAGAGTAGACATACTTTAATACTACCGTATAAAATCGCAATGCATGCTTTCATCCTCCTTGACAATACTGTACTTTATTGATGTTTATGAAACTGTATGTACATGTATATATTGGCTTCTTTTTTTTTTTAATTGACCCCATTATCCCCCGCACACATTCGGTGATGAGCCAAGGACTTGGATGAGCATATTGATGCACAATGGGGATACACGTATTAATGGATAGAGACACCGTATTTAGTAATGATGTCCATTTTATATTATGGGGGGGCCTCCAAACCCCAAAAGGGGGTGTATGGGGGATGGTTTTATAAGAGATCTAACCGGGTATGCATAATTAGCTTGAAACTGTTGTATATTTTCGGTTTATTATTGATGCCCATGTGCTGTAACCATTTTAATAACCCTTTCGCACCCGAATAAAAACGGCCGAGGAATGAAGATACCTACATATTCATCAAAAAGTCATGCTCTTACTTTAATAATGGCTAGGCTGCAAATGAAATCACTGCTTAGATATTTTGAATATAATCACTGACATAGAGAGCGCCTGACTTGCCAGTTTCAACTATAGCGACAACATTTTCAGGTCTTCAACTGTACTAGCGATAATGCATTAAATATGCTCGCTGGAGTACGTAATAGCGAGAAAATAATGTACAATTGCGGATGTTTTCTCCACTTGTTTGACTTGGCAATAAAGGTACAGTCTCAAAGCATCTGATTATCACTGATGTTGGACCGGCTGAGACAAGTTGTTGTGCAAATACTACTTCAACGGTCCTGACATTGAACCTAACGAAGGTATGCTTCCTTTCATTCTTGGGGATTATGATCCGCGTGCTCTAATGAATGATCTTTTATTGGTTTTAGCTATCTAGTACCTGGTTGAAATGGGGGAACTAAGCGCGTCAATGCAGGAGCGCAGACTGCAAATGAATTCTCACGACTCGATGGAACTCATCTTGTGAAATGATTCGTAGTTTTCTTAGACTTGAAAAAGGCCATTGATCTCATAGGAGCGAGACCTGAAAGGTTCAGAAACCATTCGAGTGGACGATGTGAACATTCTTGGAGAAGTGGTCAATATACTGGATATTTTGTGTGATATAACGACTCATTGCAAACGTCAACATTCATTGTCATAAACCGAAGTATACCCAGTACTTTTTGCACTAAATATCAGAAATTGCAGTCATCTTTGACTGAATCTTGAAAGAAGAAGTTTGTCTGAAATCTCTCATATCTAAAGGTGCTTGATTGATGAGATCAAGCAACGATTTTGCATGGATGATTCTGAATTTTTGGGCAAATATTCGGTTCACTCTCTATCATCAGCCCTTGATTCGCGATTCAAGGATCTCTCATGCTTTAATAATGATGTCAAAAAAATGATTTGGGAACGCGTCATGAACGAAATGAGTAAATCGAAAGTGAGTTGATCTGTAACTGTAGGCTAAGTAACATAGATGTGCCGCTACTGAACACAAGGGAGAAAAATAATAACATTTGCTTGTTGTACTTTAGGATTGCAAGAGCTAAATCTGATTACAAATTTACTGGGTAAAAAGTGAGTAGCTCTGTGCTAAGTAAAATTTTGATTTAAAAGAGTTGCTAGGAAATTGATAGGGCTACAAAAAGAGTTTCGCAAAGACATGACGTATAGGCCTATATTTATATCTTTTTCTTGGCCTTTTCATCAATAAATGCATCCTTTACACTTACGCGCACATTAACGACTATTGTGCAGGTAGGCCTCGTGTCTATATAATTTATAATCTAGGTAGTTTGAAATTTTCAGATTTTTGTACACCTCTGTGTGGCTTATGTTGCAGATCATGTAAGCTTATAAAGAAGAATGTACAGCATGACCTATAGAAAGGGCTAATAGAAAAATATTTGATATAGGTATATTTGAAAAATGATTATCCTCTATGAAATCAGTATTCACATGCACGCGTATGCCATGTACAATTTAATCGTTGTAAGCACATGCATGCTTTTTACTGTAATTCTTTTGTTTGTAATCATTCATATGCTGACTTATAATGTTATGAAAATAGTTTAAGATGTTAAGAACAATAATCCCATTTTAGCGAAGTAGACCTATATTCTGCGAATATACATGTATATTTCCTGCCAACATCAGATTTGTTTTGAGTAGGTCTCAATGCTTCACTTTTTAGGCTGCCTCGTCATCAGAAAAGGAAACTGACCCACATCAAAGCGATCGGCCAGCTCATTCTAAAACGCGTTTCCGCGAGGGATCGCGTCCTGGACCTTCTGCCGTTTCCGCCACCTTCGACACACATGGAATGATGTGGAAATCTGTCGAATCAAGCTGGAGGCTTACAGGAATTTGGATTCAATCGAGATCTCCAAGCAGACGACGACCCACTACTTTGGTGGAAGGAGGAGGAAGAGATTTCCGACAATTAGGAAAATTGCTAGAACAATCCTTGCCATACAACCAAGCAGTGCGGCCTCTGAGCGTGTTTTTTAGCACTTCAGGCAATATCTACAGTGCTCCAGAGTCGAGCCTGTCCCCTCAAAAAATGCTTCGAATCAGTTGTTTTGTACATGAAACTTTTGTTGTCACTGTAAAATGAAGAATAATATTTTAGAATTTGTTTGTGAAATGGTCCTGTGTTAAAAAAAACCCCGATTACATATTTGTATGTCGGGTCCTGCTTCTAATGTATGTACCGGTACATAAATTCAAATAATTTTACTTGTACATGCTATTTTCATGTACAGTATAACATTCGGAGTGTATAATGCGGCTTAACTATTTAACTAAGCTTATGTGGGCCTATCACAATTGAAACCATCACGATTGTAACCGTATATGCCTTTAGTCTGATAGCCATAGAACATAGCCTTAATGAGACATCACACATCATAACCTAGAGGTTGTAGGCAAAAGTGCAGTTGCAAAGTGTGTAAAATATCACGACAATAAAATGAAAGAGAGTATCATATTTTACAATTTTATGCCATATATGCTGAGTATGCTATCAAAAAACAGACAGGTAACAAAATAGGCTATGTCCTCTCCTTGTTGGCCTTCGATAGATAGGCCTACGTAGGCTAATTCGGTAATACGATGCTACTTATGTAGATACTACTCTTAAACCGCGCGGTTCCGGTTAACCGAGCGCTCAACCGTGCGGTTGGTCAACCGTGCGAATGGTTAACCGTGCCCAGCCCTGCTCGAGATTGAATTCACTAGTACTGATGCTTACTTCGGAAACGTGGACGCTGAGATAGACGGATAAGCGGCGTCTCGATGCATTTGAGTTGCGGTGCTTCCGAAGGATTTTAGGTGTTAGATGGTTTCAACGCACCAGCAATTATGAAGTCTTGAGAAGAGTAGAACTAAAGTTACGACTTATTTGCGTGTAGATGATTAAAAAGCGCAAAGTGAGTGAGTCTGTTTGGCAAACATATGCCTCATGAAAGATACATTGGCCCAGTGAGGATCGTGCTGTTTGGTATCGCGAATGGCAACAGTCGTAGAGAGCCAATCCATGATGTGGTGGACAGACAGCATCAAGAGCTTGGTGCGAAGCTGACACTACACGTGATAGCTAGTATGACAAGAACAGACTGGCAGAAAATAACCGAACGCGTAATTGATGACACTATCGAATGATTTCGTCCTCCTCTCAAATCAACCAAAATGATTAAGCGACCAACAGTGTGTTTCGCTAGTAGTTCTAACCCCAGAGGCACATTATAACTTTTTGTTGTAGATGAGCGAGGTTCTTAATCGCTCACTGGTAATAAGCGAAGGAGCCTAGCAAACGGGATTTCCTAGTAACTGCCACTGAAATGAACTAATATTTATCAGTTCATGAAACTGATGAACGAACTGAACTGATGCTTCTCAGTCTTACATTTACTATGAGCGGAAATTAATTCTCACGTCGCTTTTTCGCTGTTCAAGACAGAACAGCCGTTTAGGTGGCATCTTTCGCTCAGACAACCATCTGTACTGCTTTTTCTGCCTCGTGAACAGATTTTAATGCAATACAAATGAATAAATTAAAAGATTAGACTCAGGCAAGGGATTTTTTTAAGGTCATTTTATAAGCCGGCGCTTGCGCCGCATAATATTTTCGTTCGCCCTTATGAAGTATTTCATTTAGTATCTCTCGATATCTGCAGGGTGACAAATTAAAGGCTCCGGTAAAATTCCAAATAATGATAGATTAAAAAAAATTTTTACGAGTTATATATTTCTGAATATAAGCCAATCAACTACTTGACTTGATGAATTTAACATCATAGGGTTGTAAATTGTAATCTTATTCTTTCCAGGAATCCGGGATTTGGAATGGATGGGCTTCTCCTGTAGTGGGCAGTTTTTGTGAGTGTCAAAGTCGACTTGTGAGACAAAGGCAAATCAGATACACTTGCTCTCAAAGTTTAACAGAATGAGAGAGTAGGCTTAATAGAAAGAATGATGGACACTATAAAGAAAGCAAACTTCCTGTTGATTCTCAATGTGGCTAACGACGACACCAAGTTCCACAACGTTGATGGCTTTCGAAGTGTGTGAGAAGGAAGTGAGTGACTTGAGTGCTTCAGTTGAAACATAACTGAACGGCATAGCGTAAAATTGAAAAATGAACAGGTGAACGTGAGAGTGAACGAACAAAATTAGCTGAATGAGCGATGAGCTGACTGAGTTGAATAAGTGGCCTTCTATTCGAAAGCACTGGTGCATTTTGGATCCTGGAACGACCTTGTAGCATTCAAGTAATTCGAATATATATGCATTTATCGGATGGAATGTTAAATTTTGCACCTTAATAGATGAATTTTTGCTCTTCATCATTTGATGCAATAATGAAAAAAGGAGGTAATGTACTATCAAAAAGCAACTGATATGATTTTCGTAATTTGAAATTTGATTCATGAAAGTTTTTTGCAATTATGATGAAAGAAACTCAGTGGCTACCACATAGCAGCTGGGCATTTAAACGCTTTTCAATCTTGAGCACATGTTTTCAAATCACGTATTTTCTCTATAATCAGTTAAATAGAATTTTCTTTTTAAAATGATTTTATTTTAAAATATATGTCACCTCTTTTTGTACCACAAACGACGGCATGCATCATAGCATTTTTATAGTGCAACATAACTCTCAAGCACTGTTTTCAAAAAGTGCATGTAGTCTGCTACTTGATGGCTATAATCTATTATCCTTGCTCAATTGTTATAAACCGTAATTTTGTGTCATCAAATTCCGAAAATTGTGTTGGAATATCAAATGATCAAAACCTGTTAGCGCATAAGGAACAGACTGTTTTGGCAAATCAATTTCAAATAATAACCAACTACATACCCGAACAAAGCCCATGAGCTGAACAGCCAATAGAGCAACTGAGTAAATACTTAGTAATTGACAATATTTAAAAATATCTGAAAATAAAGCTAAGGTACAATCAAAGTCGTCTTGGCAATATGAAAAGTAAGCATGGACAGCTTAAAATCATATAATTTAATATCATAAATAGCATTTCACACACTGCCCTTTTCACGGTCTTTGAGGGAAAATTAGATATCAAAATTAATGAAAAGAAATAGACGCTGCAGTCGCCCATTTAACTTCTCTTTATCAACAAGGTTTATAACACTTCTTAAGTCATTGATCAGATGATTTTCTTGATCAAGTTGCGTTTATTTTCTCCCTAATTATGTCGTCTTCATTAGGACTCTCATACAGGACTCTGTTTTCTAAAATGTTTTCCCAATTACAATTCTGTCCACATCGAGTTTTAGCATCTATGGGTCTTTCAATTTTTCAATGTATTTTCGATCATGTATTTCCAATTGCATTCTGTGCATTCCTAGTGTTTGTATTATCTCAAATGGTCACTCAAGTATCTTTAAGTACACTGTAATCTGGCACCTCCTAAAGCGGAAGAAATCTGCATCCTAAAGCGCCACACACTAAAATTTCAGAAAGGCTAAGTTTGAATTAGTAGGACTAGCATCTGAAGAGCAACAATAACCCTTAGACGTAAGCTTCTGCATAGAGGAGAGCGTGATTCACTGCTTGCCAGACAGGAGGAACGCTGTCGCATAACAATAGCTGCTATTTGAGGACATCATAAAGTTCAACGTTGCTGTATGTAACGTGACTCAATCTCCGCTTCATCTCTTCGAGGCTATGTACTGGCTTTGACTCGCGAGTTGGGCAAAGTTGACTTTCAGGTCAGTGATATTGCAATTAAAATTGTTTTAGTGAAATTTATCTGTTGAAGTAGTGCAGTTGTAAATTGCAAATATTTAATGGGTATCATGATGTCATTGTCAGAGAGAATACATCTTTCCCATCAACGTCGATCGAAATACTGGAATAAATGAGAAAAGAAAAACAATAAGACTTCGAAAGCCAAATGGGCCAAAGAATCTGCATTCCACATTTAACTCGTGATAGTCAATCCGTTGACAGAATATACTGATCAATCTGGTTCATACAACTAACAGCAGCTCTGAAAAAATTGAGTAGCGTTTCCTGTTGCTTCTGATAGCCTATTCGAAAGAGTTGTAATGCATGCAATGCTGTAACAGCACAATGTCAATCGAGTCTTGGCGACTTCTGTAGTTAAAATGCCACTTTTCATAAACGGACTTAATTACTTTTTGAGGATAATGGACTAAATTATAAATTTCAAAAAGCTGCGAATTTTCGAGGTAGGCACACATTGTATTTGTCAATTTCATTGCATTCATTCGCGTTTATCTGTCTCGGTGAAGCCTCTGAAAAGCAATGCGCATCTCAATAGAAACTTGCTCACAGTAACTCATCTATTACAAGTGGCGTGTCCAATAATGTTTTCCGAACGGAAGGTTAAGAAAAATAGTTAGATGCACGCATGTGAAGGGTTAATTGACATGGCATATCAAAGGTTTTAGATTCAAGGCAAAGTTCTAAATTCTTTGATGTACACATGTGACATTTATGTGTGGTCAATTTATAATTCAGAATTATTCGAAAATTCAATGAACATGTTAATAGAAATACAAAAATCAATTCTGTATTTAGTTTATTAGAGGCACACAATAGTTGAATGTAACCCTAGCTAATGCGTTAACCATTTATCACACAACTGTCATGATAATCTATAGTCAGATAATGAGTAAGCATACATCGAAAAAAAAATGCAGGTTAGACCGACAACTGAAGGACATTCGTTTTCCAATTAGGTAGTAGAAGAAATTGTCTTCAGTCTTTCCTGAATCATAAACTTTAAAGAAGAAACATCTTTCTAAAGATATGCTTAAATTTCCGCATTCAATCTTTTAAACGTTAATTTTATCTAATCCAATTAAAAATTCTGCTGCCATATAGTTGTGAACTCGCTTAATAGATATTCAATCCAAAATATATAAAATTTCGGATGTTTGAACTATGTGGCCACACAGGACGTACTGATGAATTAAAAATTTTTTTTTTTTTCTATACTTCAGTATAAAAATCTTCTGCCAATAAATATCCTTCGCGTCACTATTCAATTATCCCGGTTTTTCTACAATGTCCAGGACACTATTGGGATGCAAACCGTATTTTTAATGTACGGCGATACGGTGTTCCACTTCTATAAATATTCAGTCCATCGTGTTTGCCTACTTATTAAAAGTAAATCCATTTTAGCAATGAAAGTATTTTTTCATACTCTATTTCATATTAAGACCATTATTATTAAAGTTCACAACGTTAGCATGATATTCAAGATGCAAAAATAGACTCCACACAAATAGGAAATACTAAACACTGTTCATCAAACACAAAAAGAGAAGATTGATTAATTAATAATACGAACAGTTTCTATTCTGTAAAAAATGCATGATAAGGTTATTCTGATAGCAAGAAAATGTCCACCTATTCGAATAGAACTTTTTTATTCTTTTTCGTAAAATCATCTCCTGATCTTTCCATTATTTTTAATTTTATAAAATTATAACACATTTCTAACGACGATCTTGGACCATATAAGCGATGCCAGTTAATATATTTATTTTTGAAGTCAACTTAGTTCATCAGCATGTTTGGTAGACGGACCTGTGACACTCACATTGCTTTCATCATGATTAATAAGTACGGCTACTTGTTGTGTCGACACATAGAAGTTTGCAGGTGACCGTGCATGCCTGTCTGAAGTGGAGATTCAATAACAAACATATGCAGTAATTCGCATTAGAACTTGCAAACGAAAGTTAGTACTTTGTGAACTATGGGATTATTAGCATAATATGTGCTATTTTTTGGAGATATGAAGCTCGTGAAATTTCCATATTCTGTAGAACATCGAATAACTAAGAAAGGAGACAATTTTCTGCAACAAGAGGTTTTCAAAATCATTTTATCAATTAGTACATGTGTATGTTATTCAATTCAGCATTGATAAATTATATTATCTGGGCGTATATCAAAATAGATAGCGCAATAAAAATAATTTAAAAATACGACATGCTCTAATGTATTGCACTGAATTATAAGAAATCTCTATTTTTTTTTCAATTATCTTGAGATCAAATCAAAAGCTTCGAATTTTTGAAGAAATCATAATTTGTTCAGCTGCAGCATGTAAACATGTAGATCTGACGTCCTTAGTATCCTAAACGTATAACTATTCTTTTTTCCTTTCACTCAATAGTTCCTAACTAAAATTCCGTTTTCTTTCAGCAATCATTTCGACTGGAAATCAGTGAATACTAGATATATGGTGGTCCCAATATTTATATATGTGCTTTGACGGATGCAGCATCTACGCCAACACGGTGAACTGGTTAAGTCCACGTCAAGTATGGTAGTCCCACCATTGGTCGGTTCTGGTGAAAATATCAAACATTTCAGTAACTCTCCAACATTGCAGTCTCTTGTTTTCTAACATATAATCTCCAACGCAATCGAGAGTATTTGGCCACCGTAGAAACTGCTGTAAGGTACTTCTTCGTGTGCGTCACATCTTCACCAAGATCAGTGCACACACAGTGAATTTTTTTGTGCCATAAATTACTATGAATTCTTTAGTTTCCCATCTTTCTATAACTAATTCTTTGATGATTTTCCATGATGTTTTAGAGCTGCAATATCTTGTTTAGTTTAACCCGTAATTTACTTGAACAATAATAAGACGATTGATTTGCATATCTAGCACTTGATTTATCGATATTTCGCATCATAGACTCTATTTGTTACTTTACTTTATTGCAACTGTGATTTCACACAAATGCTTTTATCCACATAATTCTGTAATAAATATCCTGCGTGTTCTGACATCATTTTTCTGTCCCGACACCTGATTATATTAAGTATAATCAATTGTAACTTTTTTTCACCGAAAATTGCGGTGGTACAGGCCAAAATTTTTCATTGTACATTATGCAAGAGATTTCGTAGTATCTGTTGCATAAATAGACTGTGATTGTTGTATTCATTTTTGGTACAGGTGGTCAATTTTATAAAATTTCCAACTGAATTTCAGTAAAGTTTGTTTTTTGCATTCGAATTGCAGTACGAACACTAACGTCAAGTTCTCGTTGTCTTATTATTAACAGTATACTACATAGGTAAAAGGTTTCAATTTTACTTTAGAGGGTTGTTTGGTAAAGCGAGTAATAAATATTGAATTCATAAAATGGAAGCTTTGACTGCAATAAACTCAATGCGAAACCTCTATGCTGAAATAAAGATAGTAGTATGCAATGTCATAAAAGGGAACAGTAGAATATTGCATTGAAAAAATGTTTTATGGAGTGAGAGGCTAGCCTCTAAAAGCGCAGCTTTAGGATTTTTTTATTAGTTACGAAAGTGCTTGCTTAAGGAGGTGATTCCACAGCCGCTTTAGAGGT
>CAJQUW010005970.1:0-12182 GCA_907163375.1 Prostheceraeus crozeri | reverse complement strand
CCCAATTAAAAAGATAACGTTGAATCAACTGTGAAAAAAGTTGATGTTCCAACGAGATTTTGGTTGATAAACGTTGATTAAACAATGGTGGATGGATGATACGTGACGCTTTGGCCGCTAGATATAACGTGATTCAACGATACTTAAAAACGTTTGAAGAAAGTGGTTGAACAACGTTTTAAAATCAACCACTTTCTGTTAATATAAAACCACTTCCTTTAAAACTGATTTTCAAACCTTCTTCATCCTCATTAAACCGCTTCCAACGCAATAAGTAAGGAAAATATCTCAATTGTTGAAAGGCATATCTATTTACATTCCATGACGTAATTTGCCCTGAGAAAAATGAACGCAAAACTTGAAAAATCACAAAACTGCTAGCCTCACTTGGAACATCCCGCTTAAAATATCGGGCTTCAGCAATATGGAGTCCGCATTAAACACATAAAATCATCCGATAATCCGCACTGTAAACTGTAGGGCACGAAATTTCGCTTTTGAATTTCGGCACGTACCTATTATGGTGATTGAATATAAAAATGCAACCTAAGTAATTTGCAGCAGCAATGTAAATTAATGCATGCAATGTTTTTGACCGGGAATGTAAATAGTTTTAGAAGATCATGTTTCATATTTAGGTTCATAAACCTTAGCATGCTCAAATTTGCTACCATTGCTTATGTGACGATTATGTGACTTAAAAAAACCGAAATGAAACGATTTGACCCTACATAAAACGAAAAAACCGGTTTGAATGCGTAAATTGAAATAATTACATTAGTTTAATTTCGTAAAAAATCGTAGAAATTGCGATCCCTGATAACCAACCTATATAAAATCGCAGTGCAAACGATTAATTCGAAAATGTCCTACTCTGAAATATTCTTTAGATATTTCTTGTGCAGCCTTGTCTACCGCAAGGGTGCCATCTCACAGTTGATTGATTAATAGTATAAAGAATTTGAAAATTTAATAAAAAACGATTGAACAAATCCTATCAGCTTATGGAGCTTTCCTTTCTTCTGATTAAAACAAATCAGATCATTGCAACATGCGCTTCTTTTTATATCTAATATGGGCCTACAGACTATAGCGCATTAAGACTTAAGTAAGTGTTCTTTATTCAAATTTCAGACAGACGCTTTCCGCAACAATATAACCTCGCAGTAAAACAGTATTTAGGCCTATACATGTGTCAAATATTCCAACTAAAATTTTACTTTTAGGATAACAGTCATCGAGATTACACAAAAACTGAGGCCCCTTCTCTCCAAGTAAACAGCAGAAGGTATGGACATCTATCAAAAACACAATTTTTCATCCACTAATAATTAGCAAATGAAAAATCTTTACCACCATAACAAGATGACGCTTATAAAAGTAGCACACATCGAACATCAATACAAATAATCTTGATAAAATCACTTTTATCAAACATATAGGGAAATTTCTCTATCCTATTTGATCATCCTTTCATTTGAAAATCCCTCCAAACATAAAACAATAGGCCCACCAGCCGAAGCGCATTTCATGACCATCTGGGTACAAACTGTCATTTCGAGATCCGAACACCGTCGCGGCTTATCAGTCACTATTTTTAAGAATAGAGATGATCCCACTTTCTCTGTTAACAGTTCAACAGAGAAACATTCACTACTCAAATGAAGTTTGAGGGCGATGATGCGAGTGTAACTCAAAAGCATCTTTGGTTGGATCAACACAAGGCGTTGTCCGAATCTGATGACATTTGGACGTTGCGAGTAGACAGACTAATGGGTAAATAAAATTCCAGTAGCTTCGTGCAATTAGCTCAAATAAACAAGACGGAAAAACAGCCGGAAACGTAGGTCGCAGAGTCTTGAGTCATCGATGGCCACAATAAGACGAGTTTTGCACACCTCAGCAATCAACCCCAGTAAAAAAGAAGACAACTTTTGTGCTGAAGTGCAAGCATGAATTATCAAACTGACCTAACCCTCAATTATCTTCCATGGTATGCCTACTCATAGTTTAGAAGAGAAATCATCTGTATAATATTGGGTGTTATAGTAAATATAATTATGATAATTGTTTTGAACAGTTAAAATCTTTAGACAAGTGGCAATGCGATATTCACAGGACTTTGATAGCAAAAGAAAATTCAGGAGTGAACCCAATTGTGATCACTATCAATTTATTAATAATTTTTCTAATCAAATACTCGTAGTATTTACAATTTCAATCTTATATTCAAGTAACGTGTATTTTAAGAAAAATGTGAACTGCAAATAAAGCGGTGTATGTAGCCTATTGCGGACCGCTTTTTTTTCGACAGTTCATGCGATAATGATTTCTGGAGCGCTTGAATTTTTGATTATAAAATTGCTACATGTCAAATTATATTGATATATCCAAACAGTTTGTTTAAAAACACAATCTACAAACACATACCACAACATAATACTCTCTTCTGTACTCTACTATTTATAATGAACATCTTCCATCAAGTAATTCAATGTGACATATGTCATACAGCAATACATGTGACCATAATACCTAGCCTACAACTAATATGAAAAGTGCGAAGCAAAATGGTGTAATAAGGTCAACGACACAAATTCAGATGAAAGAGTAGCAATGAGTTTAGGCATTTTGATTGTTTTAAACTTGTCGTAAAGCGATGAAGAATTATTGGAATAAAATTGGCAACAACTAAACCCCATTGAAGGGCTTTAAACACAAAACTAGTCTTGTGCGCATAATTTATACGGTGTGACATGTAGTCCGCATACAACGTGTAGTTCGTGGTGTAGGCATTTATAACCTTTTGTGAGCTTGATTATTAGTTCTTCAAAGACTCGAAATATCAAATTGATGGTATTCTTTTTTTAAATGTGGCAATTCTGAAATAAGTAATATACCACAGGCCAATAGCTTACAGGTTTTCAAATTCAATGGGAAAGTAAAAAAAGAAAGAAATAATTGACCTATTTAAACATGTTTCCTCCTTGAATGATGTCATCTCTTTAAGAAACTATAGAAAAATTATACAACTTAAGCAGAAATCGAATCGCAATAATAATTGTCGAAATTTGATAAAAACATTTATCCAAACCTAAAACTATTTTTTGATGGTCCTAAAATAGAATTTTTCAGGTCTTGACGCATGTTAAAAAACTGTTTCAAAAACTATTTTCAATTATGTTGGTTCATCCAAATATTAATGCTATAGCATAACTAGACCTATAGCCTGAAACACATCTAATTAATTGAAGTGCTAAATTTACAATGGGTTTAATAATGCGCTAAATCAAAATCTTTCATGCTCATAGTTTCTCATAAATTTTTAGCATGCTCTACTCTGTCTCAACATGCCCAGATGTTTGTGCTTATTTTAAATACAAGGGTCAGAATTACGATTAAAAAAATGTTGTATCATTTCAACATAATTCCATTTAATTATAATTCTTTTTTCACGACACAATCAAACTTTTTATATCGATTTTTACAACGAGAAACGTCGACTTGAAAACTGATAAACATGCACAAAACTCATGTTCTCCGCATATTGAATTCGAAGTAAATAACCTTGAGCATGTGACATCATTTTTTTTTCATCACACAAATGAATTCAAAGTATTGGTAGGACTATCCTTGTGATAAGTCTGCTACACAGCTAAGAGTAATTGAGATATTTTGTGCTTTTACCAGTAACCTTATATGAAGTATGAACCGCTCATCAACTTTTTAGCATTTGTAAAAGTAAGAGCAGATATAACAGTAATCACCTATAGAAAGGTTCAGATACGTTTCATCGATCAATGGAACCACAATCCATCCATGCCCAAACCTCTCCTATCGATTTTGTTATTGGGATTATCCTCCAAATACATGTACCTAGTACTTGCAGCTAAATGCTGAAAACCAAATTGACAAGCTAAATCTGAAAACATTCAGTAAACTTTAAACCCTCATATTTCTGTAGTCTGATCCAATAGATGCATTTTTTAATTCAATAATTCCTGATACATTGAAGGAACTTGATGGCTTCATTGAGTAAGAAGAACTCGCTGACTACATACGAGTGCTTTTTCATTTTCCGATTTGTTGATAATTGAAAGAGAATTGATGGTAAATCCATGGACACATTGCAGGTCAGTGAGGTAGTCCGTAATAGATTGTGCTCTATGTATTGTGCATGATAGCGAAGTAAGATGATGACAAAACGTAAGATCACAAAACCAGAACGATGGACTAAATAACGGTGTGTGGAGTAGAAAATATCCTCTTGATATGCGCTGATTTTTGTAATAGCAGAGCAGCACACGTAAAACAACTAAAATCGGGTTCGATAGACCCGAAGATTCATTTACATTGTAGTATCGAAGAGTGCACAAGCTACATACTGCGCCTAGACTTGTGCAGCTTTCCAGTTTCACGTCATGGGCGGACTATAATTATAAGCGAAGACCTATGGAGTCACAGAGCATCAACAATTCGCAGCGGGAGAATATTATCGACCACTACTTTCTCAGTCTGCACGCAGATGCGGGCCACGGCCATCACAGGCCTGCTGCCAACAATGTGAACTGAAACTCCCTCAGCTGCGTGCGCGTGAGCCGATCGAATTTCCTTAAGTGACCGGAAAGTTATAGAAGCGAGATACGATTAACGCCAGATGGAGCTGGATTGCTTATGCAAAATAGTTTGGTCCAGTTACAACATCCCGATTTTAATATTCCAACAAAAGGTTTTGCAAATTATTAGCCAGCAATCGGACTCTTTATCTCTGTCGAACACACGAGCAAATGCGATCAAAATCGACATGCTGATGAAGGGTACGGTACGGTACGGTACGTAAGCTTATAGATTTCAATTGAACAGATATTTTCGATTTGAGAGGCAAAATGTGGTGTCAGTAGAATTTGCCTAGGCTCCCGTTTGAGAATTATATGTCCCATGTGGTAATATTGTTTGACCTGATTCGATTTCGTCAGATGTTGATTGATGTTGTTGCTATAGTAGCTATACCCGTATACAGAAGTGGAGTGTGAACGATGATGAAAATATGAGAGGAAGAAGAAAAGGGGACAGAGTGAGTGAGAAAGAGAGAGGGAGATGATATGAAGTCACCACGAATATCTATTTTATACAGGTCTTAAAGTAGATATTCGGGTACTTCATCATTTTTTATCTGTAGGGTCTACAAAATTTCAATCAAATAAAAAGAGCACATCGTATATGAAATACTCGAAATACATAGTACGCATGTTTCATAAGTCAATATGTTGTATCCATGAGCGATTCCTTTGAGTTATAATAACTGCAATTTTATGGTCCACTTCTTACAGCATCAATATTAATTTAGTTAAAAATCGTTTATCTAATAATAGCAAATGGACAATTCTTCTTTAAAAAATGAAACGCTCTTTTAGTACTATATTTTATCCACGGTTACATGAATGATCGAATGTTTTTACCATGTACAATTACCAAATTTTTATTTTAGAGCAAATTTTTATAAACTTTTCCCCCACTCTTTTCAACAGTGTTAAATAGTTATTAGTAGCGTATAGAGCCATTCTTCTTCCAAAGAAAGTCCATTTTACTTAATATGTAACGATACTTCTTGATAGGTGTTTATCCATTGTGCATGCATTATCCATTTTTTATCCAAAAACGGTCATCTAGGGCTTATATCCGCAGAAACAATTAAAATGTTTAATCAACGTGTATTCAACGTTTTTTCAAAGTTTTTCACACCAAGTTGATTTTTGGTTAGTTTTCAACGATGATTTCAACCGTACGTTTATCAGCAACGTTTATTCAACGTTTTTTCAACGTTTGTCACACACACCAAGTTTGAGTTTTATGGTTAGTTTATCAAACGATGATGATCAAACCGTTTGAAAAACGTCATTTTTTACTTGGGATTACGCTTAATAAAGTGCCAGGGTTGAAAAACCGAGATAATTTATCTAATATTAGATAACCCCATGATGAAAATTAACCAAGTATTTGACTGTTTTTTTGTCTAAAATCTATCTAACATCTATCAAATTTATCAAAATAATCAGATGTTTCTAATTTTTTTTCAAAATCTTGTCAAATTGGTCACTATATGTGTCAAATATTTATGAAATTAACACTGGTGACTCTCATTTTTTCGAAGTTATCAAATTAGTGATTTTGCATATTAGACATTTATCAAAACTATCAAATAAATTGCGCACTTTTCAACCTTACCACTTCCAATTCACATTATAAAATTACTAATTGCAGTTTGAAGTAGTTTTATTCGTTTACCATTTCTGAACAATGCTAGCATTTAAGATTTAACCCTTTGATGATTTTGGGGTCCATTGGACCCCAAAAAATGTTTTGCTAGTCAGATTTTTCCACTTATTTGTATGCAATGTTTTTCTAATTACCTGAGAATTACTATTTTTCCAAGTGCTTATACCCCTAAATGTTTGACAAGGTTAGGGTTAGTGGATTTGAATAAAAATGTGGGTTATTACGTTTGTGATTGTTGGGGTCCAATGGACCCCAAGGTCAAGATTCCACAGATGAAGTGCGAGCGTACATGCGCTGATCCAGGCAATACATGTGAGTGAAAAAAAAGATAGAGAGCGCGCGCGAGCCTGATGGAGGGACAATTACACCATGAGCGATGCGCACGGCTAGCGCTGCCGACGCATTCCAACATTCAACGCAAGATCAATAAGAGGTCAAGACCATAGCAAGCCGACACCACAGCTACTCTCCCTGAAAAGTCACGCAATCGGATTGGCTTGAGCTGAACTCAGATGACATCTATTTAGAAGTGACCGATGAAATACTTGGCCCGTATTACTGCAACTTTTTGTCATGGCTGCCCGTCGAGAGAGACGCTTCAGTGCACTTTGTTGCCTTCAACGAATCGAAGAAGCAATGGAAAATGACACTGTAGATATTGACTCGCAGATATCAGATGAAGAAGAACGTCTTTCTGATATGGAAAAGAGGAGCTCCAAACCAACCGAATTTAGTGGAAGAATCTGAGGAAATCGGATGAATCCGAGGAGGAAGCGACACTGCCCGCGAATCGAGGACCGAACTCAACGAGTACAGAAGTCCAGACGGAGAATTGTGGACAACAAAAGCTCCTCGAAGAGGTCAGACACAGCTCGAAATCTCATTCGCGCACCACCGTACCAGGACCAACACCCTATGCCTCTGCCCGAGTTCATGATGAAGAATCTTCTTTTCTTCAAATTTTTGACAAAAAAATGATTGACACTTTGGTGTTCGAAACAAATCGCGAAGTGCCGCCGCAGTGCGTGGTGAAGATTTCCCTAACAACGAATTACGAGGAGATGAAGGCATACATCGCTTGTGCATATTGAGAGGCGTTTACAAAGGTCACCTTGAAAGTATTGACGAACTATTCAATGAAGAGCACGGTCGTAGTATTTTTCGAAAAAACCATGGACATTGACACGATTCAAAGAATTACGAAGATTTTCTCTGCGATTCGATAATCGAGCGACACGCACTTCGCGATTGCAACGAGACAAGTTGGCTGCTGTGCGATTACTTTCTTGACGGACTAACACCATAATTCTCAGCAATGCTATCAACCTTCCCGGAGGAAACAATAACTATCATCGATGAGCAACTGTACCCGTTTTAAGAGCCAGGTGTCGATTCATCTACACATATATTCCGTCGAAAACCTGCGAAATATGGGATTGAAATTTTTGGTGTCTCTCAACGATTCGAACCTCTGCATACTAGGCTGGAACATTGTGATGTATACTGGAAAGGATGAAACCAGAGAGGACTTGTGTCCCCACTAGGAGAGCATGTTTCGTGCCTGAAGCTAACAGAGCTCTTCGTGCACCAGGAATTGGGTATAACAACGGACAACTTCTTTTTGTTCCTCTCATCACTTTCTGGAAAAACCTATTGGAGAGGAAACTTGACACTCCCTGGGAACAATGAGGCAAATCGAAGGGAAGTCCCCCTGGAAATCAGAAAGTCATAGAGGTACTAAAAAACCGATTGGCATAACTTCTCAATATCCTATACACGCAGAGAGCATGGCACGAGAGATAATATTCAAATCCGCGGTGGCGTACAAAGCAAAGAAAAAACGAAGATGGTCATCGTTCTCAGCAGCGAGCATTCCATCGCCGACCTTGAGTATAAGCCAGAAAACCGGAAAGCCATCAGATGATTATCGAATTACAATCATCGTAAAGGTGGGCACCGACAGGATTGATCAAATGATTGCCTCGTATACAACAAAGTACAAGTCCCCGGAGATGGCACGTACGCCATGTTTTGCAACATCCTAGATATTGCTTGTCTGAATGCCTTTGTTCTTCACAAAGAGCTCCTTTCCAACCAGTGAATCAGCATAAATCAAACCGGAGCCGCAAGACTGTTCTTGCTGAGTTTGGGATTCGCCCTCGTACGGTATCAACATGAATCGAGAACACGTGCTCCAAGAATTACAAGCAATCGCAAGTTTCCTCGAGTACAAATCTTCAGTGAAAGGAAGATGCTTTTCCTGCCCAAGATCTGCAGATAAGAAGAACTCGCTCCACATGTACTTCTTGCGGACGATTCATTTGTTTCATTGCATTCAAATTTGGTGTGTTTGTCTTGTTTATATCCGGACAAATCAAAACAGTTGATCGATTGACCCCTATTCTTTTATATATGCCAGTAGAAACTGTATATTAGAGTAATCAAAGGTTTGAATTTGAGAAAATTTACTAATATTATTGAACTTTCCCGAAAACTTTTGTGCAAACAACAGGTATTTTCCTGGTTGGGGTCCCATTTGGACCTCCATAAAAAACATAAACAGGGTAGTATTTTAAACCAAGCATTTGCCGTCACGGGTGGGCAGGGTGTGGGCAAAGCCCATGCTGCCCCTTTTTCACAGGTGGGCAGGGTGTGCAAATCTGCCTTTTTTAGAGGAGGGGCAAATTGCCTTTTTCACACGGGATGGGTCAAATTTGTATTAAATTACCTATATTACGCTCGTATATTGCCCTTTTGTTTTTTTTTTTTCAAGTACGATGTAAGGTGACTTCAATTAGGATGGTTTTCCCCTTTAGACAGGAATGGACAAGTTTAATATGTGTCCGCCATTTTGGTGACAGAGATGGGCAAGTTGATCAACATGAATGCCGTAGGGGTGACCAAATTGATCTATTTTGCCTTTATTACATGTCGGCATAAGTTATTAATGTACATAATGTTGCCTTTTTTACGAGTACAAGGTGGGGGGGCACGTATTTCTATGTTGCCTTTTTTTTGCGCGGTCGGCCAAGTTATTCTACTGTGTCTGTTTTGCATTTTTTGACATCTGCAATTTGCCCTGTGCAACTTTATAGTAGAGGATGGGCAAATAGAAAATCAATGCTGACTTTTTCACAAGGCATGGGCAAGTCTGCGGTCACATTTACAAATAGTATGGTAATGTCATACAGTTGGGAACCATCGCGAAAAGTCGAAAGGAATAGTGAATCAATTGAGGGACAAACCATTTTGAATCGCTAGCATTAAGTGCTCCCTAAAGACGTGATCTGATATAATGGAGAATATTTCCAGGACTACTCAAAGATGATGTTAGTGCTCCAAGAAGCGAATTTCGTCATCAACCTTGCGAAGCAACGATTCAAAGAAATGTGCTGCAATGTACGAATGCTAGTACGATATGGAAGTCATGCAGAAAAGCTACAAAGCATAGAATTAGGGGACGAGAATGACAGATAGGAACATGGAGAGGAAGGAAAAGAGAAAAAGAAAACTGCCAGAAATATTGTCCCGAAATGACAGACCTGCCCTGATGTTTGATACACCGGATACAACGTTTCACATCTTTTTTTCCCCCCAGAAATAATTTTGGATTTAATCAATTTGATCGACGGAGCAATGCAAGAGAAGATTCTCCCAAAAATGATTTTGAAAATATTAGAAGATATTGAAATAAGCCCTGATAGGACCTCTGTAATTGGCAAACTCGAGAAGGAATCCATTTGACAAAAATATTTCCAATTGTGTCCAGATAAATGAAGCTTCAAACAATCTCGGAAAGCAGAAATTTGAAGAAGAACTAAAGGGTTTTCCAGTCCTCCTCAAAATGAGAAAAGAACAGATCAAACCAAGAATAAAGACGGGTTAACAAAGATTATCCAACAATTTGTGATATATGTTACACTGCCAATGCCAATGACGAAAAAAGATCTATGCAAAATTGACCCACCGGAACATTGCTGAAATATTGTTGCACAGTACTCATGAGCTCAGCGACAAGCGGAAAAGAAGTTTTTCAGCGCAATGCCGAACGCCTGAAAACATGGACCAGAGCCAAATACTGGACCACACCTAACCTTAACAATATCTTGTTTGCAGTATTCGCATAAGGATTACATGGACGATGTTAATATCCACACTGTTGCTGATGAATTCATCAAATTCAATGAAAAGAGACTCTCATACTTTGGAACATTTCTGATCTGCTCTTGTTTTTTCTAGTTTATATGAGTAGAGTTATCACAGAGGTTTAGATTATATTGTATTGATATTTTGTACATAACTAGATCAAAATGATTTGATCAAATATTTTATTTTTGAATATTTTCCGTATCAAAGCTGGATACCGATGTCGTGAATAATAATAACCTTACAGTTAAGTACACATTAAGAATATCAAGTTTCAGTCACTGTATGTAAAAGTGTATATAGAACCTACAATACATGATTCGATTTCGGTTATATCACATTGTCATATTTTTAACTTCTCCTTATTCTATAAGCCTCATATTTTCACACGTTATTTCATCGGAATATAACCTACTTATAATATTGCTAAATCATGGCATTATGTTTATGCATTTGTTAAAAGAAACCTCTATATAAGATCATTTGAACTCCGTATTCATTTAAGCAGAAGAAAAGTAATTCAAAAATCACATATAAAGTCAAAATTTTCAAATAAAAGTTCCCACACTTGAGATACAAATAAAGGTGCCGATACCGATGCGAACATGCAATACTATGGACTAATAACCTATGGACTACGGAACTATTCCTACCGCAGCTAATTGTTATTGCAAAGCGATGATTATCATGCTCCGATGTAATGAAATCAAGCTCGATCCACAACGTTCGACACCACGCCTAGCATGGAAATCCGCGCGATTCGCGCGGCAGGGATACTAGTAAGTACTTCCTGGCCTATGGTTATATAATTTAAATAAATAAAGGCGTATAAAATAGTTCAATTTCTTGTATATAGGTTTGCATATGCAAAATGCCCTTTTTTTATCCTTGCCCATGCTGCCCCTTTTACGTGCCGGCATGCTTGATTTTTACAATCATCAGAGGGTTAAATAAAATACAAAGATTGTTTTTCAACGTCATGCTGCCACGAAATGTTCCAAGGATTAAGCAGTTCACTATAACATCACTGCAAAACCATACCATTCGGAGACAGTGACAATAAAATGTACAAGAAATTAATTCTCAAGCAACTCACCTCTCATAAACAGTGCAGGCCTACAGAGTGATCAAAAGTCTCTCCCTTGCCATAACCCACTGGAAACGAAAATATGGGAGCCATGTGGCCGCCATATGGGTATGTGGGATGGATCTGGACGAAATTTACAAAGTGTAATTTTCGTGATAAAATGAAGCGGAAGTCATTCATCTAGAAGGAAATGATGCATAAACAAGTCATGTGCAAGTTAATGACCAGTTATTTGATCAAAAAGTAGCAAAATAACACATGTGGTATGGTGCGTGGCCACTCCATATGTACAGCATATGGGATTTTCCAGATGTAACCCAGATAGTAAGAAATATCGATTGACAGTCACTCATTGCATTACACATTGCGAGGTACATGTTTTCTTATTATTATTTTACATCTTTTAGGCTTTGGCACTGATATATTCCATTTTTTACTGAGTTCTTCAACATGTTGATGTGTGATGATTCTTCAGTTATTTCTGCCAATTTGGTGACATATGACGCATGCAAGGGAAAATAATGAATTTAGCAGATTAATCAAAGGAGTTTTGCTCTTCTTCATGCAATAGCATGCATGAATAGCACTGAACACATTCAGAAAGAAACTTAGCAAGATTTTTAGATTTTGACTTGTTTGTCTGAGAAATTAAATTTAGTACAACTATATTTCA
>CAJQUW010005969.1:0-415483 GCA_907163375.1 Prostheceraeus crozeri | reverse complement strand
GACATCGGACATTACACGTCAGACTTATTGCCAAACTGACCAATAGACGAGATACAACAATAACAGAAGCCAGAGCAATCAATCGAAGCCACCAATCAATAATCAGGAAACATGAATTACCTTTTTACAATCTAACCTCACAGTTCAACAGCCAATCATACATGCAACACAGTTCTGCAAATCACATTCTAAAAGATCCAGAGCACTTGTTTGAACAAGCTTTGCGAAACATTCATTGTCAGCACTCAAAATTAGGTCGGATATCCTTTGTTTCTCAGGACAGCTTTGATCCGGTCAGGCATGCTAAACACCAGCTTTTCGCAATATTCTGTTGTAATCTCTTGAGTCCCATACACTTAATGACGTTTATGATATCCAGTTTCTCGATGAGTCCGGCGATGGCACTACTTTTGTCTTTCATGTTGGATCATCAGCTTCTCAATTACGCTTGAGGTCAGGGAGTTCGACGGCCATTGTTGGTTGACCAGCGAGTTACTATCATTTTCAGAAAACCATCGCTTTGTTGCCTTGGAGACATTGCCATGGCGCCGAAATCTTTGCTGGAATATGCCTTGTTCGATGGATTGTCATATGAGGCAGCACTTTCTCGTTCAGCAATTTCGATGTATCTAGGCCGAATTCAACCTTTCACGCTTTCTTTACAGACGACTCAAAATTCCACGCGCGACCTGCTGCACTGATAGCACCCCAAATCATTACTGAAGGTGGGTACTTTTACAGTTTTTTTATAGTAAATCGCAAGATCTACCTCATTTGCCGGAAGGCCGACGAATGTAGTTGGATCCACAATTTCCTACCTGTTGGAAGACACTTTCATCGGAGAACATGACCTGACTCCACCATTGTTTGGGCTTGTCCTTATAAAAATGCCAAAACTGCAATCTCATTCGACGCTGCCTCTCAGTCAGCATGGCCTTTTTTGAAGGTCGACGGGCGCGAAGTTTGAATTCTTTCTGCAGTCGTCCTCGAATAATCCGATCACTAAGCTCAACTCCTGCGTCACTCAGCGTTTTATTCAGATTTAAGGAAGAAAGAGTTGGAGCTTTGTCGATCTGGATCTTCAAGTACGATCCACCCTTTCAGTTGAGACTTGCCTCGATCGTCCACAGTTCTTCCGACGTTCTTCTCGAGTGGAAATTGCAAAGCATTTCTTATGCTCCCCTGGATACGACCCAATTGAGATGCCATACCTGACGCTGTGATAGCCCTGAATTCAATCAGAGCGACGATTTTGTCCGCGGTGAAACTGAGAAACGTCCTTCGTCTTAACCCATTGTTCACTAAAACATGTCAGAAGTTTGCGTTTACAGCGGTTGACACTATGATTATGAATTTTAAAACTGTCAAAGATATCTACAATTCGAATCAACTTCAGCTATTCAACAATCATAGCGCGTCAGACAATTTGGTAGCCTGTTGAGGCATAGCTTTCGCAACAGAAGCATTCTTCATGACATTTTCACAATATGTCAGAAATAACACAAGCGGGCTTAATTTTGTGGCCACGACGGTATGCGGGCTTGTGAATACATTGTCAAAGGTCAGATGACAGTTCATCTGGATAGTTTGGAAGTGACTGTCCTAGACTCACTTGACATACCAGGCCCTGAATTTTTACTAGTTGTTCCTGATCCCAGATGCGGAAATGAACTTAATGAAGTATCGCAAAGTGTCAGAATTCTATCGACTTTCCTTGAATGCATCGTTTAGTCCCATGTTTCCCGTAATAGCGGACCATGAAATGTGACCGTGTATTCATCAATACTGGTGGTTTAGTCAGCCATAAATAGAATAGAATGATATAGAATAAAATAAGGTTTACATCGCAGGTCTACACGTGTATGTGCATGTGGCAGGGCTGGGAACGGTTAGCCGGTTACACTTTCTCTTAACCGGTTAAAATCGGCTACAACGTTTGGTTAGACTTATCTTGTAAAATGAGATCCGATTGAAATATACAATCGTTTCATGTCGTAGAGAGAACTACTCTCCGTTTCACAATCCATTCAAATTCATTTATCGCAATTCGCAATCCTTAAGTCGTGCTATTTCCCTACATGTAACGCTATTGTGGATTGATGTGAAGGCGTCAAATCCATTGTTTGTATCCATTAGTTAGTGTTATCAGGTTTTCTGGGTTCTCTCTGCCAATCGAATCACAGAATTTCAGCAAACGTCATCTTATCTCTTAAATCTAGGGAGATTACAGCGCATAGCCTATAAATAAAAGCGAAAACGTACTCACTTTGAATTGAATTAACAGAATATACATGTAGGTGTTACTTCCAAAATCGGTTTCTTATAAAATTACATTCGTAAAATTAAGGTTGTACTAATTAATTAGACCATATGTCTAGCTATAGGCTTATTAAGTAGGATTCATATAGAAGCAGTGAAGAAATAGTAGAAACCAAAACTAGTACGCTAACGATCTTGCAATGAAATCAAAGCACTGCAAGTGGAGGAATTCGGTCGAAACTCTAACTGACAAAGTCCGAAGTTGTTGGTAAACCTTGAAAATATAGTCGGTTAACCGGTTACGAAGAAATTAACCGGTTCCAGCCCTGGCATGTGGTCGATGATCGGGCGGACTTCTGTCAACGGTTGCGTCTAAGTTGACATTAACCCATTAAATGCGGCTGTGATTTCTTTGCATATTTCGAATTGCATCAATCAACATAACTTGAAACATCATGAAACATGAACATTTTCACATATAGAATGGATCCAAGCTATTTCGGATCGAATTCGAAGATGGCATATGTATATATATTCCATCGAGTCTTACCACCCCTAAAAAGTAGTAAATTTTGGATAAGGTAATAAAAGGCGAAATTGAAGCACTGATATTCATAAATCTGCAATAAGAACAATTTTTCTACCACGAGCATCTTGCTTGTGCATTCCAAATCTGATATTACACATCCATTATTCATGTCAACTGCTTTGATGTGCTATTCAGTTGCATGTAGGCCACATGTAAATCGAATTCAGACAAGAACAATGCATATTTTACAATTTCTACATGTAGTTATACTCAAAAACAATTTGTGTTATTGGTGCATGATATAAAACAGATCTTGCAGCAGTTTATAACAGCTTCTACAACTCTCCTGCAAATAGACATGCATTGCACATATGCACTCACATCAGTAATTTTCTCTTTAGCAGGCCTATTTTGCTCTGTAAAATGACTATCTTGTTTATGTGTGTATGCTCAACAGTTTATGTTGTCATGATATAAGTCACTAAGTGTGGCATGCTTTGAAACACTTGCCGTACAATCCCACACCGCATATGTAGCATTTCGTTCGTGAAAAACCTTAAGCTTAGGCGCAGCAGCTGCTAAGGTGTGACTAATGGTTTATAGGCCTACCACCGTTGCGCATTGCCACCGATGATACATTCTGACGTCCAGCTTCTCCAATGCAATTATTTTTTATCCTTTTTAGAGTTCATAATTGACTTCTTCATCTATACCATCATCGTTAACTTCAGTGAGCGCCATATGTTCCTATTCTGAAATAAAAGAGAATTATTGGAAATAGCTTTTGCATGCACCGTGCATGCCTACCCTGCATCACAAGAGAGGAAAATAATCAAATGCTGTGTCTTCAAAATATTAACATGCTGGTTTACACTATGAGTAAAAAGCTATTATAGTAGCAACTACGAAGCTTCTTAAGCAAGCAGTGGTGCAAGTATGGTCAGAGTGTGGCCATCGTTATCAAACCATGGGTAGGCCTACTGAGGTCGATCCTTATCTCACATGTCGTTCACTTCCTACATTGCTTTACACAATATTTGCATAATGCAAGATAATAGAAGAACCTAGCAAACTGATAGCTCACGATTTTCTGTAAAACAGGTGTCACTACAGGGCATTCGATAGACATGTTCATATTTGTAGGTACATGTACAAATTTGGCCTACTTGATATAGGCCTATCATCGTCTGTGCACTGTCTTTACCATCTCCTAATGGGTGCTACATCATAATATCATCCTCTCAATTGTTAACTAGATTATACAGTGCATGAATGAGGTTTTATCTGAAAGAGATACTTATTCTGACATCCAGAGCAGCGGATTACGCGATGACATATATAATATTCCAGTACGCATTGCTGCATTGCCACTAAACTAAGTCGAATTTGAATATCAGACTGGTGCACAGGGCTAGAAAATACGCCAAATGAAACATACATGGACACGAAAAGATTATGAAAATTCAAAATTGAATATTTTGCTCAACTTACTAAAGCGAAGAATTTCTTCGCGCCATTTTGAAAAACAATTTGAATTTCCCGCCAAATGGACGAAATTGAAGCGATGATTTCACATCCCAAAATTTGAACATTGTTCTACGTTATGTTTTGTCAAAAAGAAATGATCGGAAAACGAGTTTTCACGGTTAAAATGAAGCGTAAATGGAGGTAAGTTACCTGGCATATATACATACATATATATGCCACCGCGTTTAATGAGTTAATAGCCCTATTTGCCTCAGGGGAGGGGAGGGGTTATGCCCCCTCAGTTTTCTCATCTCACCCCGGAACGAACAATTGTTTGAAGGCATCCTCAAATGAATTTTCCTAACTTTGTGTTGAAATCCTCCTTTGAGTTGTAGCTGTTTTTTGCCAATATTTTAGCCATAGAGGCTACATGGAAACAATTTACGAATACATTTCTTCGACATTTTGGAGTTTCACCTCTGTTGATAAGAATTTTGAGTTTTGAGTTGATTTGCAATTTCTGTAGTTCGTCCGGTTAGGAAATATGGTCGAGTAGTTAGATTAATTGATACTCAGAGACTTTTTACGTCGCTATGATGACTAATATTGCGTGTGTACAAAGATACACAAAGTACAAAGTACAATACATTCAATACATGCTACTTATAAATAAGAAATTCAAAAAAAGTGCTTGAATTTTAGAATGCTATTTATAGTGTCAAGAAGCGCTTAAAATGCAAAAATCGACAGCATTACCAAACAGAGCATGTTTTAAATAAGCTCTGCTGTAATTTTCATGAAATTCTGTCGATTATTTTAGATATATGCAATTACGAAATTTTATAAAATGTTTGAATTTTAAAATGGTATTTATAGTAACGAGATCAATTTGGAATGAAAAACTGATACCACCATCGGATACAGCATGCCCACAATTGCACCACCGTTTTATGCTGTGCCATGCACGTCAATGGTTTAGAAGATTTTAGGGGGCCATAATGCCCCCTCTTAATCCTTCATCGACGAGAAAAAGCTTGAGGTAAATACGGTTAAATGCTATATGCAAGAATATAAATATTTTGGAATGAGCCAAATTTCATTTCAGCTGCCACCAGCTATCTTCAGGCAACGATTTACTGCCTTTCACTACCTGCCTCATAGGTCTCTTGTCTTCTCTCTCTTGCACTTCTATATCTATCTCAATCTTCTATTTTCTATTTCCTATCCAACAGTTGAATCAGTAAAATTTCAAATTTTGCTTGTATCGATACTCCTTCAATAGTTGCCTAAAGATAGCTGCTGGTGGCAGCTGAAATATATCGCTATCGATCATTAAATGTTTAAAGATCAAAAATGTGGGCTATTTCCAAAATATTTATGTTCTAAATGTCTGGCCAAAATCTATTCAGAGCTATATACAAGTTTTGCTAAAAATTCGACATGACTGAAGCCATATACATGTACATGTACAGTAGCATTTTTGTGGGCATCCTCTGCTTGTTGTCATCACATACCTTGTTCATAGAGAACACGAGCAATCTAATCTCATTTACATCCAGTCTAAAATCCATATTTTTTAGCGAAATCGCAATAATTGACTAACCACAAGGGTGTTGGCAAATATCATCGGCAAAAACTCAAACATTGATGATGGGATGTTGATAGTTGGAAGACTGATGTATTTTTTGTCCACTGAAGTTCCTTTTTTGGCCTACAATTGAACTGTATCGTCATCTCGTGAATACTATTCGCTTTCATTGGGTTGGAATTTACTGGAGGTTGATTATAAATTTTAACTGATGCAATTTCACCAACTTCGTCGTCACTTCCCCCAACTAGAGTATTTTTCCGACCGCGTCCCACTGAAAGGCCTATTTCCAAAGCCATCAAGTCAATTTTGCCAAATCACACATCATTCGAAAGGGGAGTGAAAGGGGACTCAAAAAACAGCATCAGGTTCATTTTTAAGGTCATCCATGGGCTGACTTGAAAGTCAAAGGAAAAAAACGCCAAATTTTAAGACATTTCTATTAGAAAAGGTTCTGTTTGAAAAGGAAAATGACAACAAAAACTAATGAAACATACAGAAATCGAAGGATCTGGTCAAGGTGGTTAACAAAATGAAAATAATCAATTGCTATGAGATTGCATCACTATATTAGATGATATCGAAGGTCAAATATTTTAAACCTGTATTTCAAATAAAAGAGCACTAAAATCGCACATTTTGGTATTTAGTTTCTGTACATGATGAAGTAACCCTATTCGATGACTTTTATCAAGGCACTGAGGCTAAAATAAATAAGATTCTGACAATTTTCAATAATTGCTGATCGGATGCAGAACTAAAAAGTACAAAAATAACAAAACATCGAGTTTGAAATTTGAATTTTAAATTTTATGGATGCATACACAATTAGTAGATAATGTCGAATTCAAAGATTTTACATTTATGAATATCTCTATATTGATTGAAAGAATCCTCTATGTAATTGCAGCTTATTTCATCAAGAAATGATGCGCAAATATACATTAGAAGTGAATACCGAATTAGAAGTATATACCGAAATCAGTCAAAATATTCCAAACATTCGAGTTTTGAAATAGCTCTCACGCCAAAAAATTTAGTGTGAAATTTATCATCATTCTGTCAAAAGTTGCATGATACCGAAGCTTCAGTGACTGTTGTCAATCGGTTCACACAGCAAAAAGACACAGTTGATGTCAAGCTCTGCAGAGAAGTTTGTGAACGATTTTTCGTGCGCCTGCTAACTTTTTTAAAATGATCGGAGGTCCCAACGTTATCGAGAAAACTTTTGCGCAATGATCTGAATTGTTCAAATCTGAAGGAGTCGTGGTGATCGGAACATTTTGAAGGAATTCAGAGCAATCCGCAAGCGACGCACGACTATTTTTCCTATCTCTGTAAGGTATTAAAAATTTCTTTTTGCCCACTTAGTAAGTTCCTGCATGTGCCATCTGTTTGAATCAGTTTGCACTTCTAGCAAAGTGATACGCTTAAACAATTATTAGACAATTATTTCCGGCCTAGCTATGATCAAAAGTCACATCATTGATAGGATTCCAACTCCTTTCAAAATGATTTGTCCTTTGAATTCGATTCAGACGCAGTACTCCTGTTTCAAACACACATTCATCCAAACAAATTTCATAGACATAGTCTTAGACGTCATGTAAACTTTATAGAAAATTTGCAAAGCATCCACTGAACTACAGACCGTTTCATAAATAATTGCACAAGAGAATTAACCTATTTTCAGATGTAATTTTCGTGTTGAAGTCCTTGCTCAATTTCAATAAACGATATACCAAATGAACCCTTATCTTCCAGAGATTATTTTGGCATATGTTTTACTTTCTTAAGTAGTCAGTTGTGGTCAGTAGGCTTACCAAAAGACAATTGAGCGTTTTCTTTGATACAGGATTTTAATATGAAGACAACAGATTTTTTTTAATGAAAATGGACACATAGTGTGAGCTATCATTCAGCTTCATCATGTTGTATAGATTTTAAGATTCGTTGAATGTACAAAGAGGTACAGTACCAATAAGTTACACCAAAAACTTTGCCACTAAAAGAAAATCTGACGCGATTTTTCAATGATGAAGATGGTGAATTTCAAAAACACTTCGTGTCATTTGAATGAACATGTTTAGTACTTTAAATTGGCAGAGCATTTAGGTTGTGCCTGGTCAGTTGTGGGCAGGAGACTTAAAAGTATGAATTTATGGTCAATTCATTCACTGATGCCTACAGACAAAACTACGGAATGAAGAAAATTAAAACTATCATCATTGAATCAGGTTCGTATTAAGCTTTCAGATGATAGTTTGTTTTTCGAATTTCGACAACATTTGGTGCAGTTTTACTCAATTAACACTTTTGCCTGATTTTGCGCCTAGTTTCGCGCTAACAATGCTTTTAGCGTTCAACTGCACAGAACTTAACAACTTCTGTAGTATTAAAGCTGGCGGTTTCGAGTTTGGGTTTAAAAGAATGCTGGTGTTATCAGCTCCAAGAATATGTAAGTTTTATCACGATCAGCCCATCCGTTCACTGGCAAACTTTCAATTTGTATTACTCCCACACTCAGTCATTCAATGAGCCATCATTTCCCTCGGTTGAAGTCAGCAGAAGAATTCGAATCTGTGTTCTGCAGACGGGGCCGCCTGTCTGCCTCGGCTGCACCTGTTCACAAACAATTCTTCAGGCCGTAGTTGCTGACGCTTGCGTCCGATAAAGGGGATCAACAAGATGTTTACAACTCAATCAATGATGACAGGAGGACAAACGAGTGTCGACATGAAATGATCAGCTATGACGCAACAAACTTCCAATCATTAATTACTTCATCTAAATAGGCAAACCACACTGTTTCCTAAGCCAAATGTCTCGACTGGTCACGTGAATAAATTTAGTAGTCAATCAGTTATGATTTATGATGAGCTCACGATCAAATTTTATGAGAATGAGCAAAAGATAGAAGAACTTTTCGTGGTGTGCAGCGATTAAGGAAACGGATTGTAAGAGCTCAGACCACTGAGTATGTGAAACCAGTTTTACTCTATAATAGTCACAATATGCTACAAGGTGACAGAATCTTCATGATTTCCTTCTGAAGCTGAATATATGTCGGAAAGTGCTCGATGAAGTTCACCATTATCAGCATCCGACTTTATCTCACGGTATCCACTGGTCCATGTGATCGAATCACCTTATCTGCTATTGTAATTGCACAGTTAAATACTTCCGAAGTAGCATGTGATATATATAGATGTAATTATTATGAAATTTCTTCTGATGAAAGCTAAATTCACTAATTCGTATTGCAACTATCAATATCCACAAGATGTTCGAAATCATTGTACACATAACTGAAGTCTTTCTAATTATAGATTTTTATTAATTCATATAAGAAATATTCTTATTCTTAGCTTATATTTCAAGCTTTTCATTGGTGGTTCATGCCCCAACTTAGTTCCCCCTGATGTGCCGCGACCTTGAGTCAATTTCCATTCTAGCGAACTTCAGATAAACAATTTATTTCTATGTAAGCAACAGACTGTGGAGCAATAGATATCTCAGTGGACGTTTAGGGTCCACAACTTTTATCAGCACACAAATGGCAGAACGAGAGATTAGATGACACACGCATTCATGGAAAATGAAAGCATGTGACCCAACTTTGGACGTATCAGTCAAACGGCAAATCATGACGTCGATTCAGGCTCGGAGACTGAGCCCTCGCACAAACCACATTAAACACCATAGAAATTGACAACGATAAAACCTCTAGAATGGAAATTAGGCTTCATGCAATGCACAATAACGGCACATAAATCGCACGCATTTTCACTTAGATGCACCTGCCAACGTCTGTATCATTGGGTTAGAATCAGTCACATGAGTAAATCGAAGCTTTTAATTGGTTCTTCATGCCCCAACTTAGTTCCCCCGAATGTGCCGCGACCTTGAGTCAATTTCCATTCTAGCGAACTTCAGATAAACAGTTTATTTCTATGTTAAACACTATGTTGAGCACGCTGCATGATGTCAGTCGTGAAATCTTCAACACTGTCCAGCCATACTCACTACGGAAATGCGCACGCAAAGCACAATTGTCATCACCCTTATTCATTTTGAGAAAATGCTGTCTGTTACATATTTTACATCTAAGCTCATAAATAATCTCCATAGTGCCAATTTGCATCATTTTTCCGATTAACTGACGTCTCACACCTTGAAATGACATTAATGAACATTGATTAGCTATAAAACTAAAACTAGCGCTTTGTACTTATCCGGAAAATATTGCAGTATTTACAGCTATCATGCTTATTTATTTTTTCTTGGATAGTAAAGCTATCCTGAAAACTTTCTGTGGTACGCATTAACCAAGCGAATATTCAACTTGCATCTACTGATTAAAATTGAATTGTCGATTCGTTTTATAATTGAGGTATGAGAGGAATTAGTTACCATCATACTTTGCAAATAAACCTGTGTAATAACGTCCATGTGGTATAATTAATGAGAATAAATGTTGGGCATGTGACACTCTTTGAGTGATAGAAGCCGGATAATTTCAGTTCAGACTGTAAAATCAGTGAAGCCGCACGCAATTGTAGCTATTAATTTTAACGGATATTTTCTGTTTACAGTTTGCAGTAGTACTTTATTCAAATTCTGTAGGAAGTCACTCTATTTCCATTATGAAGTTCGCTTCAGTTTGTTTCGTCTCCCCAAAATTATGTTTGCTGCTAACAATTTTTTAATGTTAAAAAATATGTACACGTCCGAGCTTTCGCGAGTCGGCTCGCATTGTCAAGGCTTGGCAGGAATAACTCTATTGCAGGGGTGCGCAACCTTTTAATTTTTCAGCCGCCATTTCGAAGGCCGAAAGAATCACGGCCGGCACTTGATATGTGTGCAAACAACTAGGTCAATAGCCTATCCTTTTTATATTCCATCACTCAAATTAGTTTTCCCTGATGAGTGACGCAGTGAAAATTGCATAAAGGCCTGCTTCGTAAAGACTGAATTAGCAAGTCAACCCATATCCGACCGACGGTCATTTTTGACCCGAAAAGATTTAAGCTTATGGTGTTATCAGCACTTAAAAAGAAAAGTTGAAAGCATGTTTTTTCTGAGGGCAACCGAAGAAGAAAACACTTTACTAAGCTATTGTAATAATTCATAAAGGAATCACGAGCCATACAAAATTCATTCATCATCACAGGGCCGGTGATCTAGCAGGCATCCTTATTCAGGCCATTGACTTGAAGCTTACGTGCGCGAACAATTTGAGCAAACTACAATTGTCCCTTTTGTTTCTTGTAGCTGATGACTCTAGCCATGAGTGCACATGAATACAACTTCCCTAAAATATTCTATTCATGAGTTATCAAACTGCTTGAACGCCTTCATCGCGCCTGCGGGCGCGCATTTTCCAAGCAGCACAGGCATAAAGGTGTTCGACAGTTACAAGGTGACTAGCATGCTACTATAGTGACGATTGTTTTTCGATTGCCTTGAACTGCAGAAATATTTGCAATATACATGTACAACATTCTTTTTCACTTACTTCTCACTGTCACGGCCGCACTTTGCCTCTGCTACGGCCGCAGGTTGCGCACCCCTACTCTATTGTCTATAAGACTTACTCCTTACTCGTAGGCGTTATTCTCCCTGATCCCTTGTTCTGTCCATTTTCCAGTACAACCGAGAGATCCAGCTATAGTGCACGTTCTTTCTTTATATTCACTTCGTTACTTCTGCAGTAACAAGCTATGGGTGAGATCGAGGCTAAGCGTATGGTACCTTCAACTTCGTAAAACAGCTTCAAAGTGGACGATTTCCTCATCACCACATACCGTGAAAACTCCTATTCAGACCTACTCGCAGTTTTCTGCGCGAAATCCTCCAAGTTTCTTTGCATAACTTTAGACAGCAGTTCCCTTTCTCCATAGCTTTACCCTGAGACCACTATTCCCAAGCATTGAGAGCCTTCTAATAATCCTGAGGTCTACCAAGAAAACTTCCCTATCCTTACCTTCGAAAACTTTCTTGAAAATGACATCACCATTGATTTTGTCAAGTCCAAAGTATCAGTTGTAAAGTCCGAAGTTGTAAAGCCTCATTTTCATTATGCCATTGATGGAGTTCAGTGAAATTCGTCGCCCTCATATTACAGCGCCGGAATCACTTGCTTGAATGATTGGTCCAGTGACTGGCGGCTTGCTCAATTTACATTACAACTTGTGATAAAGAGGCCAGTGGGTAGTACACTTCCATTCAAATGATCATCGTCAACTTCGTCATCGAATGAAGTGGTTCTTGCAGCTGCTGTTGTAGTGGCTGAGTTAGTAAAATTAAAGAGAAAGTTTTGGACACGAAAGTGCATTTTACGGAGAGAAAAGGAGGGAGAATTTTCAATTGTCTATAACAATATCACCATAGAGTACGGTTATATAGGTAGAGTGTTGACTCAAAAAAGTATCTGTATACAGTGAAAATTTTTATATCAAAAGATTCAGCTTTTTTGCAGAGATGACGCTCCCGTGGTCGAAAAAATTATTTGAGCACTTTTGAAAAATATCAAAATTTGCCAATTTATAGACTACCGAGATGACTCTCCTAAATAATTAGCATGAAACAAGTTGGATATCAAAAGGAATGAATATTTGCTAATAAGCATCCTAATTAAGCGGAAATCAAGCTGATTATCAAGGGAATCTCATGATCCGTATTATAATGGAAGTCTGCATCAAAAAGTCGCGATATTATTCGCGCTTTGTTGGCTGAAATTTCAAGTTTCTAATTCAATTTTCGCCGGCTTGATTTTTTGAGTCACTGAATTCATGTTTCATTTCTTGAATCTGAATTGTGATGTGGACACGTGTGTGAAGTAAGCGGAACCACCCAGCGGAACCATCTTTTATTATAGCTTAATTCTATTCGAAACAGCTGCTATGTTGTCAATTTCAGTCTCCTGATTGCGAATCTGAGCTCAGATTTCACAAATTCACAGTTTTTGAGAAATTCAAGTTTAAAGATGAAAGTGGTTCGGCTGTGAAATTAGCGGAACCATCCAGCGGAACCAATTGCTGAGTCTCGCTGATTAATGCAGTAAATCAATTTCTTTTGGTCACTACCCGATCAATTTTGTTGTGCTGATCACGAATATGTGCCTCATCTTTCAAAACAATGCAGATTTCACCCGGAAATCTGAATTTCACTTTTTCTGCAAGCTGATTGTGAAGTTAGCGGAACCATTTTTTAATACAAAGAATTTCTCAGCATAATCCATCCTCTCCCACTAATTTGAAGCTCCTAATCACAAATCTGTAATCAGATTTGCAAAACCGATTTGCTGAGATTCCGATGAAATCCTTGAAAACCGTAAAATCAATTTTTCTCGGCAAGTGCATATCCTCCCCTGAAATCGGACGGCAAACCGTGATCCGTGAAGGAATTCCATTCTCTTGGTATGTCTATTGCAGTGATTCTGTGCAAAAATTAGAATTTGAAATTTTAATGCCAGTGGGTGGTTCCGCGAACTTCACAGCGGACCCAGATAGAGGAATATCTTTGCAATGCGGGCGAGTTTTGCAAATCTGATTACAGATTTGTGATTGGGAGCTTCAAATTAGTAGGAGAGGATGGACTTTGCTGAGAAATTCTTTGTATTGAAAAATGGTTCCGCTAACTTCACAATCAGCTTGCAGAAAAAGTGAAATTCAGATTTCCGGGTGAAATCTGCATTGTTTTGAAAGATGAGGCACATATTCGTGATCAGCACAACAAAATTGATCGGGTAGTGACCAAAAGAAATTGATTTACTGCGTTAATCAGCGAGACTCAGCAATTGGTTTCGCTGGATGGTTCCGCTAACTTCACAGCGGAACCACTTGTATCTTTAAACTTGAATTTCTCAAAAACGACTGTGAATTTGTGAAATCTGAGCTCAGATTCGCAATCAGGAGACTGAAATTGACAACATGGCAGCTGTTTCGAATAGAATTAAGCTATAATAAAAAATGGTTCCGCTGGGTGGTTCCGCTAACTTCACACACGTGATGTGGACCCATTTACATCTTTCAAAGTTGATTGAAATCATTGTCTTTGATTCTGCTATTTTGCTGTACCAGTGGCAGGTTGCTTTTCATATGATCACACTTAAGAAAACTATCTTGAAGTTGAGCATGAAAGTAATAGCAGGTCTGTTGCTAATTTAACAAACATTACCTCTCCAAGGCTGTCATGACACAGACGATCTGTAGAATAATATCATTCCCTTCTGCTTAAGCTATCAAGATCAGTTGATTCCGTTGTAATTTCTTCAAAGCTGCATAAATATGCATATCTCACATTTGGAAACAATTCCGACTGTATCTCCCTTGAGTTCATTTAATAAAATCGAAAGTGTATACACATTGGGGATTTAATAAATGCGGAGTTACCACTCTACCTAATATATTCTTACTCTATGGTTGAAACTGTCAAAGCTTTCAACACTCTGGACTGCTCATGTCGACAATAAAGCATTTACGATGAGAAAACGGCTTCAACATGAAAAGTGCTTATTAAAACTAGTTGAATGAGATGAATATTAGCAATCTCTGAAATTTCAAAGCTTTTCATGAGGAGAACAAAGCATTCGGTCTTCCAACGCTCCCTCTCCAGGACTCCCTCCTCGAAGTCATTGTCAGAGACAGTGAAGTTTTTCGGGGAACGTGGTCGCAACTTCAACTTTCACACACTGTAAACAGTAGACCGACAATTATCCTACAAAATTACTGACAAAATCAACCGACGATTGTCACCTCCAATATCCTGCTATATCCGACGAATTTTGTAGGTTCTCCACCGACATTGAAACAGATGCTTTGTGTGCAAATTAACTAAACAACGACTGTTGAATATTGATTGATTTTTTGATTAGTGATTGCTTGATTTTTGGGCAATCTGTATTATTGTGTGGCAAAATAATTATTTATTTTGACATAATCTAATTAATTACCTACATTTTTGATAAAATTTCAGCTATAACTCATTTCTATTCATTTTGTCGCTTTTGTCAGATATTGTAGGTGTTCAGTGGCAATCATCCTACAAGAACTAACGATGACCGACAAAATAGATGACCGACAAAACGGTTTACAGTGCATGGCATTGTGGACTTCTTGACTGCTATTTAGTTGCATGTCTTCCGGATCAGATCATCTGTTTGATAAAATTGGACGTAGTCACATGTACTTCCAGTGAAGAAATCGTCTAATATTGAATTTATATGATCAGTGAGTGATCATTTGTGAAAAGCGAGCACCATTTTTGTAATCATGATGCATTTATGTGAAATTTCAGGTAAACACTGACCTACAACAGAATGGCCAAAGCTTCATCAGGTGAGATATCATTAAAGCTTCCATTATCTGGAAAAATCATGACCGTAGAGAATGACAATTTTCATTTCAATATCCACAGCATGCTCTAGAGCCGAAGCATCGAGATTTTAGATTGGGCTCGAATACCTCACTTCCGAGTGGATGTCGTTCGCTCCTTCCCACGATGTCATCTATAATGCACGTCAACAAAATAATAGCATTTTTCGACTCCCCTCCTTGTCCGCATGTGTCCGAATCTCTTGATTCCTCTGCCCTCCTTGTCCGCATGTGTCCGAATCTCTTGATTCCCCTGCCCTCCTTGCTTGTATGTGTCCTAATGTCTCGATTCCCCTGCCCTCCTTGTCCGCATGTGTCCGAATCTCTTGATTCCACTGCCCTCCTTGTCCGCATGTGTCCGAATCTCTTGATTCCCCTCCCCTCCTGCTTGTATGTGTCTAATCTTTCGATTCCACTGACTCCTTGTCCACTTTGTGTCGAATCTCTTGATTTCCCTGCCTCCTTGTCCGCATGTGTCATATCTCTTTTTTTTTGATTTCTCCTCCCTCTTGTCCGCATGTGTCCTAATCTCTCGATTCACCCCTCCCTTGTCCCATGTGTGTCCTAATCTCTTGATTTCTCTGCCCTCCTTGTCCGCATGTGTCCTAATCTCTCGATTCCCCTGCCCTCCTTGTCCGCATGTGTCCGAATCTCTTGATTCCCCTGCCCTCCTTGTCCGCATGTGTCCGAATCTCTTGATTCCCCTGCCCTCCTTGTCCGCATGTGTCCTAATCTCTTGATTCCCCTGCCCTCCTTGTCCACATGTGTCCTAATCTCTTGATTTCTCTGCCCTCCTTGTCCGCATGTGTCCTAATCTCTCGATTCCCCTCCCCTCCTTGTCCGCATGTGTCCGAATCTCTTGATTCCCCTGCCCTCCTTGTCCACATGTGTCCTAATCTCTTGATTTCTCTGCCCTCCTTGTCCACATGTGTCATAATCTCTTGATTTCTCTGCCCTCCTTGTCCGCATGTGTCCGAATCTCTTGATTCCCCTGCCCTCCTTGTCCGCATGTGTCCTAATCTCTTGATTTCTCTGCCCTCCTTGTCCGCATGTGTCCTAATCTCTCGATTCCCCTCCCCTCCTTGTCCGCATGTGTCCGAATCTTTCGATTCCACTGCCCTCCTTGTCCGCATGTGTCCGAATCTCTTGATTCCCCTGCCCTCCCTGCTTGTATGTGTCCTAATCTTTCGATTCCACTGCCCTCCTTGCTTGTATGTGTCCTAATCTCTCGATTCCCCTGCCCTCCTTGTCCGCATGTGTCCTAATCTTTCGATTCCACTGCCCTCCTTGTCCGCATGTGTCCGAATCTCTTGATTCCCCTGCCCTCCCTGCTTGTATGTGTCCTAATCTTTCGATTCCACTGCCCTCCTTGTCCACATGTGTCCGAATCTCTCGATTCCCCTGCCCTCCTTGTCCGCATGTGTCCTAATCTTTCGATTCCACTCCCCTCCTTGTCCGCATGTGTCCTAATCTATCTATTTCCCTCCTCTCCGTGTCCGCATGTGTCCTCATCTCCCGACTGTCATTTCCAGTTGTGAGCACTCGCTCCCTAAGACAGAAACGACCCGAGTGACTATTTCGGTGCAGGAATTATGAACAACTGTGTTGACAAGCTGATTGATGCCGTTGATAGCCTTCTCACAGCCGATATTCATCACGCCATCCACAATGCACTCTCATCTGGGAAGACTTACATTGTATTCAGATATAAGTGTGTGCCGTCAACTATCAGATGCTTAAAGGCTCACTGAATTTGGCCTCGTGTCGGGTCATTTATTGAAATTAATAGTTGATTGAGATAAGTGCTTAATAAGTACTTGATCACTTTAGTGAATTTAAGTTCGGTATTTTTGGTTCTCCTCTGTTTAGTACTGAGATTCATACTTAAATAGGACTCGATGATTTACAGTGTAGCGGGCGGTTTGACAATGTTTGCACTACATTATTTTGTTGGAATTGATGTTTTTATTGGGTTGGGATTTAAAGGAAGTATCAATGATGCCTAAAATATGTTGATTCAAGGCCTTTTGTCAATAAAGATCACACTAATATTGCATGGTGGTTACTACTGTTTTGTAAGTAGTGAGATAATGACATTCAAGAGTCAAGCCTACAATATTGAATTCGATTTTAATACATGTACGTCTAAGGCATTTCATAAATAATCAGTAAGTATTCAACTATCAACAATGATGCATTATGTAATCTTGAAATTAAGCACTTTATCAATCCGAAATCTAACCACATTATAGTTCATGAACGCAAAAATAGATATGTTTGAGATATATTAGTCGACACGATTGCACTAAATATATCGTTTGAATGAATTGATGGTAATCAACTTGGTTCATAAAGTAGAGCTAACCAAGCGTCCTGTTAATATTACTAGGCAATTAGCAACGACGACATACTCGCAGTTGTAACTCATATGTAACCATATTTTACTCGTCGTACTGGAAGAGATATGATCTTTCAGCATGATGGGGCTTCATGCCATTATGCAGCAGATGTGAGAAACTTGCTAGATCAGCATTTGCAAAAACGATGGATCGGCCGAAGAGGGCCAGTCGAATGGCCAGCACGTTCTCCGGATTTGACTGTGTGTGATTCATTTCTTTGGTCCTATTTGAAAGACAAAGTGTTTACTCCTGGAGAACGATTTGCTAATCTCAACAATTTAAGAAATAAGATCAGCCAAGAAATTGAAAATATCGATCATCATCATTTCACTACTGCATTTCGTGATTGGGCCAACAGAATAGACCAATGTATACAGGCCAATGGACTTCATTTTGAATAAATTTGTGTGAGTAAATTGTTCTTTAGACTATTATCGTGTATACCTCCTCTTGTATAGACATAGTTATTTGTTTTTCAATTCAAATAAAATATTTGTGTAGCATTGCCCAGAGTCCAAGGACTTTTTGACTACCCGGTATTACTGACAGAATGCTACCAGCATTCATGTTGCAACGAGACAGCATATCTGCATGTCATTCGACTACGTCACACCTTCGACTCCTTGGTTAGGTGGGTGCGGAATCAAGGATGTTGGTGTCTTTTATTGACTAAATCGTTGTCATTCACTTTGGATATTCAATATACTGCGACAGACTTTTGCTGTCAATATCCGCTCTTGTCCTTTCTTATCATACAGTGTCGGATATCTATGGTACCAACCTTTCTCTAATTTTCTTGCTTTATTACAATTAAACATCGAATTTTTCATTCAATTTCAGGCAGATGGAGAGTCATGATCGTCGTAGCTGATGATGAAAATTTGGATAGAATCTACAACATGTCGCCGGATACCCATCTGCATGATATTATGTCAAAATGGCAATCGGATTTACAAGTATTTGGGCATTGGGTGTTCAAGTCTGATGATCGACTTATTCAATACGATCTTGACTTCACTCTTCGACAAGTAGGTGAGACGAGCATGGGATCCAAGATGGCAGTTTTCGCAGCACAAGAATGCTGTAGAATTGAGACTCGAAACATCACCATCTTCATTGGCAACAGCACAAAGCATTTCTGTGTGAAGTTACATCGCAAGCTGAAGAATGTCATACCAAATTCTTCCGGGATGTCTTTCATTTACAATGGTGAAATCCTCGACAAGTCTAAGTCAATCCGCCAGTTAGGAATCCCGGAGAATGGTTTTATCACGACAGTAGGGCATACAACTCCTGAACTGCCTGACAGACCTCAGCAAGTAATTCCATTGTCTGACACGCGTTATGTCTGTAAACTCAAAGATCAACTAAAAGAGTTTGCGCAAGGTAGCTTCATATCTCCATCAAAAAATGCATTTCATACCCATGATGACCTCTTAAATGGTGTCAGGGAACCTATGATGTTACACAGACCAAAAGTAGCAGTCACCATTAAGGGGAAGGAATTCCATTGGCACGCTATGCATGATAAGATTCCCTTCCGGGAGTTTATCACAAAACTGGCAGATATTTCAAATATTGGCATAGTGGAGTTATTACGAATGGTGTATGTGTGCAAAGGATGCGGACGGCGACTTAGGATTGATGAAGCCTCATTTCAACCCTTGAATGTTGAGTGCTGTCGGCTTCGGTCTCTTGACTTGACGACAGAGAATGAAACAATTTTCAAAGGTAAGTTTTATGAAGTTCACTCCACCTTATCGCTCCTGTAGTACAAAGAAATAGATAATACATGCAAATTAAAATAAATTGATAATTAAATTGACAGACAAACCAAATATATATATATATAGTTCAACCATTCCGAAGTGATAAAAGCACCTTCAATTTAATTCAGATGTTCAGAAGTATTTCAGGTAATATGATGCCCATGATGAGCATCAGAAGTATTTGATCAACAAATCGCTCCTTCATTACCAGTTTGAAAGGTAAATGTCAGTTACAGGATAATCGATAGTCATCGTCATTTAATTCTCTAAATTCCTGGATATTATCATTGCAGCAATTTGAATGAGGTCGACAGGAGCCTTTATTATGTGCCACCGTCTCACAGCCTTCATCGAATTCTTTCATGATATCTTGCATTCTTCTAATACTGCAGTGTTTTCACTGCACAAACCACTGACAGAAAGTATGGCTGATCTTTGTCGAATAGTAGCCTGTAGCCATTTTTCTGATGAGAAAAAACATGTCATATTCATGCAGTGAATATCAAAAAGAAATCAACTGATGCATTAAGAAGCCCTAATTTCACACTCACTGACATCGAATATTCACCATCACCATAGAAATGACCCTAAAAATGAAACTTCCATTCAATAATGATGACAAATCACTGTTTCAAAAAGTATAACACTACTTTCATATTTACGGAAATGTTGTATAAACACTCAATATCAATAACTAGGAGTCTCATTATAAGTTGTTCAAATATAGATCAACAATCTATTTCATCTGATAGTTGTCAGAATATTTGACGAAAGATACAATACAACTTTTGTCGACCCCTCAATATCCAAGGTACCGGGTATGTCAGATTGCTTGATTATGGAGTTCATTGACAAGATGGCCCATGATGACAATCAGATTTGGGTAGGGAATTCGCGCGCGCGATGTGGAAGGGTGAAAAGTTTTTCTGAGAAATTCATTGTGCTCCACGTCATTAGGAATTCCGAATCAAGGTCCCAATAAAAGTCAAAATATTGTCATGGCAACTTTCGCTAGACCTGCGTTATGAATGCTCCGAGAGTGGTAATGACGTCGGCTCAACTTGTCTACATACGAGCGATCAGTTATTTTGGGGTCATGAAAGCTAAACGATGAACTTCGTACACTTAGGCTGTATTAGGCTGTATCTAAAACGTTCCCTGAATGTTCATGCTTCAAGTGGGTTTATCCAGAAGCAATAAGAATGGCATTAACGTCCAACTGAGCAAATTTGATGTGAAGCAGGCCCTTAGCTTGGAAAGTATGCTTTTCATTGCTTGCTAAATACAGAGAAGATTATCGCATTTATCCTAACTATAAAAGATGAAGTCTTGAAAAGTCTCAAAGTTGGATTATATTTTTAATTTTTTTTCAAAGTTTCAATGGTGAAACTTCGAGACTCCAATGGAAGACATGATTTTCAAGCAATTTTCCGCTAATGGCTGGTGTTTATACACTACCCCCATACACTGTTTGTACACTTATAAGCTCGATGCAAGTACTACTAAGAATAATTTTTTCTGTTCATAGGATTGAGAAACACGCACAATGTATTGAAATGTCACAAAACTGAATCGTGACGAGGCTTGCTTTCGTAGCGTGGAGTTTCATTGTTTCATCAAGATATTGTATACAATTATTTACAAATGTCAGCATAAATATAGATCGTTACAGAGTTTCTATGATAATACAATTAAAGCACTGTTGTTATGTTTAAAACTAATTTTGATAAACTTATTTGATAAAACTAAACCGATAACACATAGGTGTACAAAGTGTTCTGACTTCTGAGGAAAAAAGTGGTATCTATGCACTTTTCCGTGTTAATAACCACGCAATTATGTTTTCTACGAATGAAGGTGTGCAGAAAGTGCAAAATAAAATCAGGAGAATAGCAAGTTAATTACACAGATAACATTTAAGTGAGATTAAACGAATGGTGATCATCAAGTCAAATTTAATTTTCTTACTTTTGGCATTTCTCAAGAAGATGATAGAATTTCTCTGTGAATGTTTTGTGTAGCAGCAATCACAAATGTTTCCTTCACATTAAAGATAAAAGTACATCGACGGCACCAATGCAACACAAGCAAAGGAAGAGAGAGATACAAGGGAAGACGATCATGTCGAGGAGAAGAACATTCTTTGACGTCCATCACAGCAGCGGTGAGACAGCGCTGTGAATTTTTCGTCATTCTCTAAATCTCATTTGCTCTTTCAGAAGTAAGAAGGCAGGAAGCAAAACCTCAGAGAAAGGGTATATATCTTAAGTTCGTCTTTAAAGTGAAGTTTTCCTTTCAACTTTCTTTGTTCTTACAGATGCCGCATGCCAGATTGGTGAGTATATTTATTTACATGCAATACCTCCTGATGTACCAATGAAATCACATTGGTAATTTGCTCTTCAAAACTTGCGATTTTCGCCTACCGATCGTTATGCTCGGGACATTGCCAGACAGTCTATATTTTCGTTTGGTGCATGCGGAAACAGATATGACAACAGAAATTGTATGGTAATACGTCATTCATAACAAAAGGAGAAAAGGCAGCCCCCCACAAATTGTCGTTAAAAATATACATAAAACAAGACTAAGATATAAATATAATGAACGACTTCTGAGCCGGTCAGTGTGATGGGGCAGAGGATTCATAATAACAACTCAATGTCTGGTTAGCTCTCAAACAAAAGAACGGATGGAAATAGTTACACCGACAAAAGAGGATCTTGATATTTTAATTTTAGAAAAATCTGAATGTCACACGAGTTTATATCAAACAACCGCAAGAGAAAGTTTTTAACATTTCGGAACGAACAATAATTTTAGTAAGCTCTTTTTTATACTGCGATGAGCTTCTTTAACAATTTTAATGCGCAATATTGCTAGAAATTGAGTACGAGTACGTATATATAGAGCGGAACTAAACATGCATACTATGGCACCTTCGCAATAAAATAGGCGGACAGTCCGCACGCAAAATCAAATAGAATGAAAAATACTTTGTACTGCTGTATTTCGTAATTTAATAAAATTGGTGATTCACAATTTTAATCTCGAGACATAATGACCACGAGAAACGTTAGATACTCTACTTATGGTAATGATGATTCAACAGTTGTGGGTTATATGTTCATTGTGATAATGTTCATAATAAAGCATTTGGACTGATTAACAGGTAAGTATACAGAACTTGTAACCAGTTAAAGAAGTTTAGCCATTCGGCTTCGCAAATTATCCGCGTGGGCAATTCGCTCAAAAGTGCACAATAATAAATCTTCTGAATAACGAATCACAGACGAAAGTTAATATTAAATCATCTGCAATTATGTGGACTCGCAATTGCAAGTAAGACAGGCCATAAGACACTACATGAGGTAGGCCACTTGCAGATGGTTGAAATACGTGACAAGAAAAAAGACGAGTATTAATAAAAAGTCGTTGCCATTCTTTGCGCGATCAAAAAAAAATAAATCCAATTTTAACGTTACTTCAGGTAAACTCGACCCTTGCATTGCATTACAAAATCACATTATGAGGGAATTGTCGAAAGCTTTTTCGAAGTTCTACTGTCAGAAAGCACGAACACATCCTGATGCGAGTCTATAAACGACAAAATTTTATGTTTGTGTTGAACTAAAAGCACTAGTAGACCGGCTCCATGGACGGGTGTAAGTATGCAAACTGATTACAATTAAAACCACTTCGATGAATAGGAAATAATAAGTTTTCGGGGCTACAACATGAAAGGCAAAAAATTTTTGACATGGCGTTAACAAAGATATGGGTCTATAGTCAGAATATAACACGGGTGAGTCCGCTTTGGTATAGGAACAAATATTTGCAATTGTAAATGTTTACCGAGGAAACGTAGTACTCAATTGAAAGACCAATGGAATAATACCGTAATATAGCCGGCGAAAATACTCCAGCATAGACACGGTAGATCAAAGACGGAATCCTCCATCAAATATGGATAGCTTGGAGAGATTACAATTCAACCTACTAAGTGACAGAACAGAATTAGAGATAACCACCAGAATTAGGAGGCTATCATTCTGTTGAAAATTGACACAGTCCTGAAAATCGTCGTTAAAGTAGTCAGTGTAATTCCTCAACAGTAAATCTGCGAAAGACAGGAAGAGATTCTTGCATTGCCGCAGAAACGACCTTTATAAGATCTATAACTTCCGAGGACAACCTGAAGTTTAAGTGCACTGTCGATACTGTGTTCTTAAGAAATGAATTCAGTCGATGACTTCATTTTCTAGTCGTTCATACTTTGTCCACTGACCAAGAGGATAATATGCACTGTTCTCGATCATCGGATGAGCACTTTTTGTAGGACGGATTAATCCAATGCGGCATCAGTAGACATCAGTTGATTGTCCTTTCACGGAAAAACAAACAAAATATATAGAAATAAGGTTCCATGGAAAAAGGTTGCAGCTTTGCCAAATTTTCACACTGAAAGAATAAATGACTTTCCAGTACATTGTAGACACTATCAAATAATAAACCATATTCGAAACAGATAACTTGCGAATCTTCTTTTTCAAAAGGCATGTACATTATGTCTATATAAACCGAATAATCATCTATTGAAGTGCATCCTCACCTGATAAATGGGAACAGACCTGAATAACTGCAGTGTTTTCATCCCTTAATTGGGATCATCAACAAATCTGGCTCACATCTTTCAATATCAACACAACTACTTATTCAAAGTTTCAGCTATCTCCATTATCCGGTATGCATTATGGTTATGTTATGTTATTCTACCTATAGACAGGCTGTCTCGACCCTCGCCCAACTGAGGCATTTTTCTAAAAAATGATGCCTAAAATATGTTGATTTAAGGTCTTTTGTCAATAAAGATGACAGTAATATTTCATGATACTTACTACTGTTCTTTAAGTAGTGAGATAATGACATTCAAGAGTCAAACCTACAAAACTGAATTCGATTTTAATACATGTAAGTCTAAGGCATTTCATGAATAATCAATAAGTGTTCAACCATCAACAATTATGCATTATACAATTTTGAAATTAAGAACTTTATCAATTCGAAATCTAACCACATTATAATTCATGAACACAAAAATAGTTATAATTGGGATGGTACACGAACACTTCTTCGACACGACATTTGTTCGACACGAACACTTCTTCGACACGACATTTGTTCGACACGGACACTTCTTCGACACGACGTTTGTTCGTTATTAAGCAATTATAGTCTTTTTCTTTTTCAGGTTGTGTATTTTTTGAAGCATTATTCATGCAGAACTTGTCGAAGAAGTGTTCTTGTCGAACAAATGTCTTGTCGAAGAAGTGTCCGTGTCGAACAAATGTCTTGTCGAAGAAGTGTCCGTATCGAAGAAGTTTTCTGTCGAACAAATGTCCGAAAACATAGATATCAACTTGTCGAAGAAGTGTCTGTGTCGAAGAAGTGTACCAGATCCATTGGGATATATAAGTCAAAATGGTTGCTCGATAGATATCGTTTAAACGAAATAATGTCAGTCAACTTAGTTCAAAAAAAGTAGAGCTAACCAAGCGTCCTGTTAATGTTCGTCCTGCCAATAATTCGTATTTCATTGTGAAACAGCCAATCCTAGATAGAATAGTTCGTATCGCTGCATACCAATCACATGCGAAAGTAGTTGAGCTTTCGTATGAAAAACATACCAGATCTCTGTAAACATACGAGAATCTCGTATGAAATGCTAATTTCAGATTGTATGTGACTTTGGTATATGTTTGTATGTAATGTTAGTATCCAGCGATTTACAGTGTAGAGCAATCACACTTCATGTATGAACGCTGTTCTGATAAAGTTAGCATATTTAGCTGAATTGAGAAATCATTAACAGCAACAATGCCATTCATAAAGAGTAAATATCCAAATTAATTTTTATCAACATAATGACCAAAATCATTAAACTTGATGGAAGGGCCAGAAGCTGCTATTATAATTTCCGATATTTCAGCTTCACACCTTGCGTCAAGGATACATAAGGGAGAGAAAAGCTATGAAGACATGGAAATATAAAATTCAAAAGGTGATGCATTCAATTATAGAAATATAATATAAAATCCCGAAGCTCTTCACTTTCATCTCTTGAGTTTCATGCTGGACATAGATTTTGTATAAAAATGTCTTCTTGAAGTCTTAAGTTCACTGTAAACCGTAGACCAACAATCATCCTACAAAATTACTGACAAAATCCGCCGACGATTGTCACCTCCAATATCCTGCGATATCCGACCAATTTGTAGGCTCTCCACCGACTACTTAAATACAAATCCGACAAATTGAATAAACAAAAAACTATTGAATATTGATTGATTTTTTTCAATTAGTAATTGCTTAACTTTTGGGCAATCTGTATTATTATGTGGCAAAACCATGATTTATTTTGACATAATTTAATTAATTACTTACATTTTTGATTAAATTTAAGCCATAATTCATTGCTATTCATTTTGTCGCTTTTTGTCAAATATTGTAGGTGTTCAGTGGCAATCATCCTGCAAGAACTAACAATGACCGACAAAATAGATTTTGTAGGATAAATGTCTGTCAATTGTCAGTCAACGGTTTACAGTGTTGGCAGTGTTTGAATCTGTGGCAAGGATCTTTGCTCTTATTGCATTCGTGTTACATATTCGTAGATGGTGGTATGCAGATGACTCTGGACGAATGATGTGTTCTTCTATTGTGTTCTTCTCCTTTGGTGTAAAAGTCTGATGGAGCTGCCTGTGTATGTGGAAAAGCAGTTAGAGCAGTGACTCTGATAAACTGTGTTTCGTTTGTTGAATATTTTGTTGTTGCTGACTGGACAGCAGTTATTTGATGTACAACGAGGAGGTTCAGTATTTCTCTGGAGATAACTCCTCAGGATTTCATGAGAATAGTAGTTTCAGATACATGTAGTTTTGATTGTTGTTTCAGCGCCTTTGTCGATTGTTCCTACGTTTTGATTGTTCACGAAAGTTTCTTGTGCAACTATTCATGTCAACAGTCATGGTGAATAAAGTTTGAATCTTATTGGTTAACTTCGAAGAAGAAATGCTGCAAAAATTAATATGTTTGAGCAATCATTGATTAGAACATAATTTGCATACCATTTTTATATTCTCTTTTATTGGCATTATTTTGCAAACTGCCAACTTGAAAATGAGACTCTACGCGTATCTTAGTTTTCTGCTGAGAGAGAGAGAGAGAGAGAGAGAGATATGTGTGTGTCACACCATTGTATGGACATCGGATTATGATGCATTGTGTTCTATTGTGGAATGTGTGAAGCTAAGTATCTCTCACTTGTGCATTACTGAAATGATTCTATGTAGTTAGTAGTTGATACGCATAATCATAAAAGTAGTTGGTGAAAGATTAACATAAGTTATCCTTCAAGCACAACTTAAATGATAACATTTCGATTGAACGAAGCATTTATATCTTGAAATCCTGTGCCTGGTGCAGAAATTTCATGTGCCATTTGGATATTACCGAATGCCGACAAGGGAGTGAGTCCCTGACGATCCTGGTTCCGACTCAGTCTTTATCGAGGACTTCTTTGCTGTATCTACATGAAATGAAAGTTCAAATAATCTGAGTTCTTTAGTGTTTTCTGCATCTGTCTAGACAAGTTTGAGATGATATGATGCATTGACATGGGGATGCACGATAGTTGTGTACAAATCTTTCTTCTTTCCAGAAGTCGCTGTTCAGAAACCTAAGCCTCCTCAAAGGGGTAAGTTGATTTCAACAAATGCGTCTTCATTTAAACCCTTACTTCTCAAGTTTCGTTCTGTCATCTTCAAAATTTTCTTTGACTTTACAGAGACCTCTCTTCTGAAACTAAAACCTCCACCAAGGAGTAAGTGTTCATAATTTCTCTTTATTCGAAGTTGTAACATCCCAAGCATTGTCAATCAATGTCTCAACATCTTTTCAGAAGTCTCTCATCAAAGGCCGCTGCCTCCACCGAGGGGTGAGTAATTTCTCGTTCTCTATCCGCTCGAAGAAATGAACAATCATTTCTCTTTCATCAGTAATCCCTCGCCCGCTGCCAATGCCGCCACACAAGGGTGCGTGCGTCCTTCTGTTCATGTTTCTTCGTTGAAAGTAGGTTCTTATATTTAACTATCTTTGCAGATGCTGCTTGTCAAATGGGTAAGCTCCCTCATCTGTGTTCTGCTTTATGTTAAGCACTATGACGGCTGTGGTTTTTTTTATATTGCTCAAAACTGTAACAGCTGCTACTTTCATTTAAAAGGTTTTTGAAGACCAAGATTTTCGCCAATTTCTTTGAAATTTATCTCAGTTAATTCAAATCACTTATTGACCATTGACAGTGGAAATGAGGCGACAATTACCATGCTTATTCATCCACAAATGCGTGTAATTACGGGTAATTATCATGTGAATAATAACAACAATCTTTAAACGCTACTCACAATAATTTATAAGTAGAATATATCGTAGAATAAATAAGTAATCATGCCTCACTTTATTTGTAAATTTGAATGAGTTGTCACTGTGCTTCTGTTTAAATTGTATTCAGTGCCACTTGACTATCCCAATACTATCAAACATGCTCTCACCACTGTCTTAATACGTTTCAAGCTATCACTGATCAAAACAGATCGCTTATGAAAGTCATTTATCATCAGGCTTTAACAGTTGTAAAAATCATTTGATTTCTTTGCAAATGTGATGCAGCACATTGAACCGATTTCTATGTAATTGCAGAAACTCTACCTTAACAATTCAACAATTAGATCTAAAAATGAATGAGTTTCAAACATAGAGGTCTTTTAGCTTTGTTCTCTAATACATGACGGCAAGATGAGCATTTCAAAGATTTGAAGATTCGTCTCAACTGCTGATATCCAAGCAGAAAAGCTCTTGGATTGCGATGCCTAAAGAGAAAACATTTAAAGTAGTACGCTAGTGACCATTTTACGTCATAGAAGCACATTCTTTCCGTCATAGCAATAGCAACTGGAAGTTAATCATGAAGCTAGCTGTAAAAAGAATAGAGAACACAACAGAGAAATAAAGAACATTCGGGTGCATCCTACCTACATATGTTAGTTATGGCTTTCTGTCTAAATGCAGCAATCTTAAGTAGAAAAAGGAGCGTTATGAGTACACTGTAAATCGCTAGAGACGAAAATTACATACAAACATATACCAAATTCACATACAATTTGATACGAGATTCTCGTATGTTTATAGAGATCTGGTGTGTTATCATACTAAATCTCACTTACTGATGTGTGATTGGTGTATAGCGATACGAACTATTCTATCTGTGATTGACTGTTTCACAATGAAATGAGTTGTTGGTATGTTTTATATACGAAACCCGATGCAAATTCGTCCTCATTCGTACGTCTTTCGTATGTAGAGCTTTAAGTCACAAAGCAAATATATATATAAGTCAAATGATATTCCAACCGGTTTCACTCCCTTTTATGGGAGCAACTCATGGGATGAAGATATATAATGCGTTCATAAAGTCACTGTGCACTTAATAAATCAATGCATGTGCAGTACTTTGCCGCTTAGAAATAGATTGCCACGGCACCATAAAAAGTTAAGTTTCTTGTAGAAACTTCGACTTCTGTGTGATCACAAAATATCTATTTACATACTACAAAAACATTTGAAAATGTCCACCTTGTTCACGAATGCAAATGTCAATTCGATGTCTCATATTCTCAAACATTCGGTGAATTTCCTCGTGCCTGATAGCGTCAATTTGCTGTCGGCTGTTTTCTCTAGACTCCTGTAGATTTGGTGATCTGCTTCCGTAAACCTCCTGCTTCACCGTTAACCAACAGTAAAAGTCCAAGACATTCAAATCCGGGATCTCGGACGCCAAATCCTTCAGAGATAACTCTTGTTTGAAATATTCCACTAAAATATCGAATTGAGGAATTGGCGGTATGCGCAGTTGCTCCATCTTGCTAGAAATAAGCACTCAAACTTTCATCGTCACTTAATTCGTCAACGAGTGAAGCAATCATTTTGTCAAATAATTTTTGCAATAGTAGTTGAATATCGGCCCAAGCATTTGTAGTCTTGACATAAGAGAATGTAATGGCTTCTCAACAAATTCGTGTGGGTTTTCACTAGACCATGTTCGGGAACTCTGACTACTGAAATGCCTTGATAGATGAAATCAAGCAATATCAGAAAAGAAAGTCTTATCGACAACATTATTTACATTTAGATTTTCCTTGAACCAAACGCAGTACTGAAGACGCTTGTCATGATCGGCATCATTCAATTCATGTTGGCCAGAGATGCGGTGCGGATATAGGCCTATGTTCTTTCTTACAGCAGGATGAGCCGCCCCGAGAGATAGAGCCACTTCTTGGGATATGCGACGCATCGACTTGTTTGGGCAATGAGTCATGGCTTCAGAAATAACATTTTCAGGAATAACCTTTTTATCTCTTAAGATTAGTGGTCGATCTGAACGTGATGGATCGTGCACCGAGTCAGCTTTTCTGAACTCACTGATTGGACTCCAATCAACATTTCGATGAGGCAAATCAAATGCAGGAGGTCTTTCTAAAAACCCCTTCTTCACTTCATTAGTATATTCCCCATTGGCGCGAAAAACATTTTTGACCAAGAAGTTCTTCTTTCGCATTGACATCACCATGCTTAGCTTCGAAATGCAACGTACAGATCTTCACCGAGTCAGTAGCTGACAGATGTGAAGTTAAATTTAAATTGCAATCATGTTGAATGTCGCAGGCTACTCAATTGCGTTTCCAAAACGAGCCAGCGACTCTGTGCATGTGATAGATATCTACAATTGTAAGATTACGACTGTTTTCTTTGGCAAAACAAAGTTAGAAGAGGTGCACAGTGACTTTATGAACGCACTGTATTATACAAAACAATACAGAAAATTGCCTCAACATGCGCCATCTTAGTTATGGAATACTTAGAAGAAAGGATGTAAGTAAGTAAGTAAGTAAGTAATGCGTTTATTGTAAGAGAATGACAATCATTCATACAAAAGTAAATTCACAACAATAAGTATAATGAAATAGAAAAACCGTTTGTTGAAGCAAAAATCTTAGAAAAAATAGAGGAAAAACACTATTTACAAGCTTGTTTCACTGTTCGCCAGCATGCATGACCATATGAAGAAAGAGTTTTGTCGGCGTGATGTCAAACACGGATTCAAACGAAATTTGCCAGAATGAGTCATTCGGAAAGGCACAAAAGCATGGAGTGGGTAAGCATGTGAATGACACTTAAATAAAAATTTACAAATCAGATCTTTGCGCATGTTGTCAAAATCAGGAATAATGTGGCATTTACAATCTTCATTACAGATGATGCGATGCGCTCGCCTCCGAAATTTATTTATCTCATTACTTATCTCTGATGACAATCTACAAAAAAGCGGAGTGGCGTACATAAGTAGAGAGACAATACAGCTATGAAAAACTTCAAACAATTTTGCTTTACAGACATAGGGCTTCAATGTGCGTATCACATGTAGACGACGATTGACTGACAATAAAATGTTTTCAAAATGAACGTTTCATTTCAAATTGTCTGTTAAAGTCACACCAAGAATATTAATTTTACATTTCAATTCTATGCCATCATATGGCAACACAGTGGCATTCTTTTTCCGACGAATTAACATCTGTCTACATTTATCAGGATTTGTCTTCAACTTGTTAACAAAAGACCAATCTTGCATTACTGATAAATGCGATGGATTGGGCTCAACATTTGTGCAGGACTCAACAAGGGTAAAATCATCTGCGTACTTTATAAGTTGACCGCTATTTGAGCACACAGACAAGGTAGATGCAAACATAGCAAATAAATAAGGCCCAAGTACAGACCCCTGAGGCACCCCGGACGTTACATTTATTAAGGGCCCAATGCTTTCATTAACACATACACGTTGCATTCGGTCAGATAAATATGAACACAGCCACAAAATAAATCCTTTACTATAATTCTGCACAAGGAGGACATTCAACAAACGATTATGATGGATCCTATCGAAAGCTTTCGAAAAATCCAGGCACGTTAGTCTGACACACATATTGTCAGGATTCTCCAAAAAATGCGTAACGCTATTGTGAATGTCAATTAGCGCACTTGTGGTAGACCCTAAAGGTCTAAACGCATGTTGACCAACCCCAAATGATTTGACAAAATTGTGTTTCATGCATGAAAGGACGATTCGCTCAAAAAGCTTTGAAACAATAGGTAACAGAGAAATTGGACGATAATCAAAAATTGAAGGGTTCCGGCATTTTGGAATAGGCTTTATGTAAGCATTTTTCCAATATGTGGGAAATGTCCGTGTCCTGATAGAGGTCTGATAGATATGATCTAAAGGATCACATATTGCATCTGAACTTTCACGCAGTAGAAAAGCACTTACACCATCGTAACCCATTGCTTGCTGCATTCTTAATGTTGAGAGATGTCGATGAACAAGTAACGAGTCTATGTGCACTTCCCACGAGTCATCTGAAAGCACTTCCAAATCAACATCAGGTTCATGATTAAAGCACGATTCAAAAATTTTGGATAATTCAGAGACGAAACAGTCACCGTCGGGTCCAGTATCAGGATGTCGAAAGTTCTTCCTTTCCCCTTTAATTTCTCGCACAACGTTCCAGATATTCTCATCCCTCATTAGAATTTTGTTGCTCCAGCATCTCTTGGCTTTCAAAACTTCCCATTTTATTTTCCCTTTCAAGTGGTTGTAAACTGGCCAATTACCGGTTCGGTAAGCCACCCATTTATCCTCGATCATCAGCTTTAGAACAGGAGTTACCCACATATTGTCTTGCTGAGTCATCATAACTTGCCTTCTTGGAATAACACTCAATGCCTCAAAAAATGCCTCGTAAAAAGCATGACATTTCTCGTCAACACTAACCGCACCGTATACTCTGTCAAACGAAGCTGAATTTACGCATCTGAGGAAGTTCTGGATATTATTATGTCGATGTACAGACTAGTCAGAAATTCCTTCAATCATGATATTGCAGATGTCATCAGAGACAGGTGGATTCGGTATATAGATGATTGCTTCATTACTTGGGATAAGAGTTTCGGAGACATACAGGTTTTTAACGAAATTTTGAATAGCCTCCATTGTAATGTAAATTTTACTACCAATCAAAGTCTAGACAGAATAAGTTTCCCAGACGTGCTAATTTACAAAGATATGCAAAATTTAGAAACGGATATTTACCGAAAGAAGACTGATACCCAAACATTGTCTCAAAAGAGGATAACCAAAACAAACAGCTATCAGAGTCAAGAGTAAAACTTTTAAAATTAAAATACCCTCATGGTGTAATCCAATCTGGCTTCGATCGTTCCAGACAGCAAAGTGTGAAAGCCACGTATCTCAGCATCTCCGATTACAACTGATATTATTCCTTTTGTAAGCACATATAACAAGAACAATCCTGACGTCGTCAATAATGTGATTAAACCTGTCAGCAACAGCTTGAAGTTAACGGATCCGTTTCAGAGGTATAAGATCATGAGGTCATGGAAACAACCTCCCTCACTTTTAAGGCTCCTAAACAAAAATAACCGACCAACATTAAAGGGTGTTAGTAAGTGTGACGAAACAAAAGATGTGGTTGCTGTCCAGTTATTATTACAGGCAAGTGCATTAACATTCGAATTAACAAAGGAACAATTAGTGAAACAATAACATTTGAAATACGAAGAAGCATGAATTGCTTATCTAAAAGCATCATATATTATTTAAGATGCAAGAGCTGCAACGAACTACATGTTGGACAAAGTGGCGACTTCTTTCTACTGTGCATAGGCAACAAATAGCGCGCACTCTAACTATGCCATACTGAATGTGAGCAAGCACATAGCTTCTTGTGCAAGATGAATAACACCAAAATTCGAAGCAGCTCCAATTTATCAGCTAAGTTCAAATGCTACAAAAATGGACCGAGAGAGACAGGAGCAAATCTTTATTTCTATGCTGAAGCCTAGTTTGAATTCTGTCTGATTTGTATTTTTGTTTCTATTGACTAATATGGTTTCCGTATTATTTTGTATAATATCTGCATTCCATGATGAGTAGCTCCCATAGAAGGGAGTGAAACCGGTTGGAATATCATTTGACTTATCCTTGATTTTATATCTGATTCATTATTTATTTAGTGGCATATTGGTTTTTCGTATTGTTTTCATTATATATATATATATATATATATATATATATATATATATATATATATATATATATATATATATATATATATATTAAAATAAAGCAATCAATTCACAACATGTTTCTGCATTTATTCTAATGCCTTCATCAGGTGCTAACAGAATTAACATAAACTCAAGCTTTTATATGACAAGATGATAATGAGTAAAATTTACAAGCGATGGCATGGAGTGATATGACAACAGGACAATTAGCAATAAAATCAAACGAAATGACAAATTTACAAAGACTGCTATGTACATGATGACGTGACCAAACGAGGTATTTACAAATTCAATGCCAGTGGATTAGAACCTCCTCGATCATTCATGAGTGCATCAGTACTGGTACTCGATTTTAAAAGACGAGGGTTATTATTAACCCTAGAGATAATCGTAAAGCCGTCATTCTTTGGTGGATGGACGTGCATGCTGACTTCTGTCGGAGTAGGATACGCTTTGAGATGTTCATTAATGCGAGTAATGAAACGACGAATGGAACTGCCAATGTCACATTTATCACAATGTTCACAACTATATTTGTATACAATATTTGATTTCAATTCGTCATTTATTTTATCTTTGTTGGGAAAAATTTGAGAAGTTTTCTGGGTTGTAAAAATAACCCTCACACGTACAGTCTCTGGTAGAAATTTATTTATGTCTCTGATGTGGCGATTTACATTGCTTTCTTTGTCAGCAATGAAAGGGAAACTCCAATTCACGGTTGTAGTGTCGCTTTCATTTTCATTTTTGTCGCTTGAACTTTGATCTCTGTGATTTTCTTCGACTTTTGCCTGGACGCCATCAATGACTCCGTCGGAGAACCCGTTCTCCCGAAAAATAGAACGGATGATCTCCACGGACTCATGATAGCACTCAGGAGAAGAAGATACTGCTCTGGCACGGTAAAACAAGGATTTCATGGCTGCCAAGCGATAGTGCTTTGGAGCGTAAGCGCAATTGGGAGTATGCACTCCAGTATTCGTCTCTTTCAAATACCAAACTGTAGCAAAAGAATTGTCATTCCGAATGATCTTGGTGTCAAGAAAAATGAGAGAATTTTGCTCTTCTTGTTCTATCGTAAACATTGTTTTCATTGCTGACAAAGAAAGCAATCTAAATCGCCACATCAGAGACATAAATAAATTTCTACCAGAGACTGTACGTGTGAGGGTTATTTTTACAACCCTGAAAACTTCTCAATTTTTTCCCAACAAAGATAAAATAAATGACGAATTGAAATCAAATATTGTATGAATATAATACAAATATAGTTGTGAACATTGTGATAAATGTGACATTGGCAGTTCCATTCGTCATTTCATTACTCGCATTAATGAACATCTCAAAGCGTATCCTAGTACTCCGACAGAAGTCAGCATGAACGTCCATCCCCCAAAGAAAGACGGCTTTACGATTATCTCTACGGTTAATAATAACCCTCGTCTTTTGGAATCAATTCTTATTAAGAGTACCAGTACTGATGCACTCATGAATGATCGAGGAGGTTCTAATCCACTGGCATTGAATTTGTAAATACACTTAGCACGATTGAAAACGCACCACCTGTCAAATCCGTCAAATTGATCGCTATACACGATTGATAAAGAATGGAGGACGCATTCTAACCGACATAGATATCTGTGCTACGGCCCGACGGCGGTCAGGGGTCTAATGACATGATTGACACCTAATGTAAATGAATAGGACAAACTTTTAGTGATTAAGAAAAGAAATTATTAAACATTACATCTATACTTGTACAAGTTAATAGCGGGTATAACCTCCGCGAGCAGTCAATAAGGCACTGATTCGTCGCGGCATTCTGAGGACGAGCCGTCTCAGAAAATTTTGAGGAATTTGTTGCCAAACTGTAACCACTGTCTCTTGTAATTCACGCAGTGTTTGCGGAGGCGGGTCCCGCTGCTGAACTTGGCGCTTCAGATAATCCCACACGTGCTCGATCGGGTTCATGTCCGGCGACCTTGATGGCCAGCGAAGAGTCTGTATCCCTAAGTTTTCCTTCAGCTGCGTCACATTGTATGCACGATGCGAAGGTGCGTTATCATCTTGCAGGATCCAGTTGGCCACGTCACCGAATGTTCGAGTCGCAAATGGCAGAAGATGCGTTTGCAGCAGTTCAGCATAACGCTCACCAGTCACGTTCGTGTTGAGCACTACCAGCTCGGTCTTGCCCGTCAGGGTGATGCCTGCCCACACGTGAACGGATGGCCCCTGTTGCTGATGAGTAGGCTGGACGTGTTGCTGCAGCATCTCTTGGCGTGGCACACGCCAAACACGAATGCGGCCATCATTGCGGAACAGACGAAACCGACTTTCGTCAGTGAAGATGATACGTCTCCATTGTGGTAGTCTCCAGTGAACTCGTTGCATCGCCCACCGCTCTCTTCCTGCCACATGCGCAGGTGTTAATCTGGGGCATTTGCGCATCTTCCTTGAGCGAAGTCCTTGCTCTCGAAGCCGATTTCTTATGGTGCCCGAGCTCAGGATGTTGCCTCTGCGACTTCTTTCGCCCCACATCAGTCGTAGCAGAGTTTCGGGGAGTGTGGGATTGCCTCGCACCATTCTGAACAATCGCCGGTCAGCTCTGGCAGTTGTGTGACGAACTGCACCAACGCCAGCATGTGCCACGGTACCATTTGCTCTCGCTTTCTTGAGAAGTCGGGCAATCGTCGTATGCGAACGACCGAAATGTCGTCCGACTGCCCGAAGGGACATTCCAGCGTCAAGCATGCCAATAGCACGCCATCTTTCGGCATCAGAGTTTTGACGCACCATCTTAAGATTTTTCAGAAAACCGTCATTTCCCATAATAAGTCGTTATTCTATGTCGTATTTCTATGTGGATACGAGACAGAGCAGATCGTAATAGTGGAAAGAAGGGTGGAGGAGTGTGCTGCTGGGTTAAAACCTCCTATTCATGTACGCTGCTCTTCAATTCATCCACTCATTCTGAAGTTGAATTCCTGGTTATACGAATTTCACAACGACATTTCAAATGCCTTCTCACAACTGTTTATTTTCCGCATGGTAACACGCTATCTCGTCGGGAAGTGCAAAGTCAGTGCACTTACGTTACATCTGTTATTGATGACTTACTTACACATTATCCAGGATATCACGTTATCATCTGTGGTGATTTCAATTTGATTGATCATTCATGTTTTGAGCATAATTTTGGCCTTCAAAATGTTGTCAATTGTTCTACCCGTTTCAATGCTAAGTTGGATCTTATCCTCATCCCAGAATCATTAACCCCTCATTATTGTGATACAGTTACTTACCCGCCGTTGGGTGCAGGAGACCACAACGTTTTGTTCCTGAAAGCAAAGAGTTCAATTACGCAGACTCCAGTATATGTAGATATTATGGATCTCCGCGAGTCACACTTGCAGAAAGCTTCGATGCATTTGGCAAGTATTGATTGGAATTCCCATATGTTGAGTGAGTCGCTGGACAAAGCCTGTGATTTCTTCTATAAAACATTGTACTCTGTAATGGATCTCATTCCATGTAATTCAATAAAAGTATCAAGCTCTGATAAGCCTTGGATCAGTGGTGTCATTAAAGTGCTTATCAATAAGCGTTACATTGCCTACCGCAATAAGGACTGGACTCTCTACAAACACTACCAATTCAAAGTCAGACAAGCAATTTTTGTGTCAAAGAAACAATGGGCTAAATCTATGTCGTCATCGAGATCAATTTGGGATATTTTCAAGACTGTCACGAATGCTAATGTGAAAAGTGATTGGTTGTCCCAATGTTCTCCTGATCAACCTCTGTATGATACCCTTCAATATTTAAATAATCAGCTGAGTCAGCATCAACTAGATGATGCTCTTGATATGACAAATCTTTCAAATTTATCGGCTAGTGCTCCTTTCTTGTTTACAACCGAACATGTTCATAATTTACTGTGTCGTGTCAATCCTCGTTCAGCCTGTGGTTCCGATCAAATACCAAGTATTTTCCTATCGAAACTTTCTCATTATCTCAGTGAACCAGTGACAATTATTTTCAACATGTGTCTGCTCACCGCAAATTTGCCCCAGCATTGGAAAAACGCCGATATTGTGCCGCTGCCAAAAACTTCACCGGCTGATTTGTCGAACATCCGACCAATCTCACTACTTCCTCTTCTTGAAAGACTATTTGAAAAGGAGTTAATCAAAGTTATCGGCCATCTTTCGTAAACAAATTCGACGATGCTCAATTTGGATACAGGAAAGGATGCTCATCAACATGTGCTCTGCTGATGTTGGACAATTTCATTACGGAAAGACTGCAGGACAGAAGCATCAGTGCGTGTCACATTGTTACTGTTGACCTTGCAAAAGGTTTTGATAAAGTTTCCCACAGACTTTTACTTGCTAAGATGGTTCGTGATGAGTTTGATCCATTCATAATCAAATTCATGAAGAACTATCTTTCATCAAGATTTCAGAGAGTCAGATGGCGCAAGACGTTCAGTGATTACATCAAAGTATCTAGTGGTGTTGCACAGGGATCCAGCATTGGGCCTCTTATATTTGGCTACTTCATTGCCGATCTGAATCAAACTGATTTCTCTAATGCTTTACTGCTGAAATATGCAGATGATATCATCATCGCTGGCGGAGTTGATAGACACTCTTCAAACAGTCCTGTGATTTCGGCATTCTCAAAAGTAAAAGATTGGACAGCTGAAAATAGTATGGTTATCAAACAAGAGAAATGCAAACAAATGTTCATTATTAGTAGCCGCGTCAACTCTTTCGATTATTCTGTACCTGCAATACCTACCGTGCCTGCTGTCGATACTTTAAGAATCCTCGGTGTTCATTTTGAGCAGTTATACAAGTGGAATGCTCATGTCGCTCATGTAGCCAAGAGAGCAGCGTGCAGAATGTATGCGTTAAGGCAATTGAAGCCTTTCCTTTCGGTTCCGGAGTTAGTGATCATTTACAATAGTTACATACGAAGTCTCCTAGAATTTTCTGCTCCGCTATTTGTTCAGTTGAGTGCTACACAAGGCAACATCTTAGAGCTAATACAACGAAGATGCCACAAAATTATTTGCGGATCCAGCAGCTGCGTGTGCCCAAATTTCATTCCGCTTGACTACCGTCGCATCACAATTGGCTATCGATTGTTTTGCTCAATTTTGAATGACCGCAGCCATCCACTTCAGCAGCTCATTCCGAAACGGCTACCTTACTCGGGAAAATTGATAGCTCCGTATTGTAGCTCCATTATGAGGAGTAACTCATTTTTTCCGGTGATGATTCGCCTGTTCAACTGTGGATTTACCCAGTGACATTATCGCATCGTGTTTCCATGTTTATTTTCATTACTTTTGTTAAGTTTTCTTTTCTATAACTTTGTAACAAATTTGACTTTCATTCATGATGTTATTGCCTCACGATTATCAATATTGAGGCCTTCCAGAAAATATACGCTTATTATTATTATTATTATTATTATGTTAATTTTATACTTCATGATCGAAGTTCAATTTGAACACATGCTTGCTAAGTAATTCGGTAATAATAATGCTTGCTTCAGTAATTCAGTCTGAACAATTACGCAATCCCACCACAATACCGCCGTCGTGCAGATATCTATGTCAATTAGCGTGCGTCCTTCATTCCATATTCAATCGAAGCGATTTACTTCGAATTAGCTGGATTTGACAGGTGGTGCGTTTTCAAGTAGCTCGTTTGAAGAGTAGCTCGTTTGGTCACGTCATCATGTACATAGCAGTCTTGTAAATTTGTCATTTCATCTTATTTTTTTGTTAATTGTCCTGTTGTCATATCATTCCATGCCATCGCTTGTAAATTTTACTCATTATCATCTATATACAGTTCATGCATCGAGGAATGATGTCAGTTTGCTAGAAAACTCTGCCAGCAATTAGGTAGCACCACTTCTGATTAAAGTCGCGCTTCGCACTCGTGTAATCGCTCGTGGTTAAACTTTCAATTGTTTAATACAGTAATTTTGCGAACGATCAGCTGATTTTGCATCCAAATCAGGGGAGAAACAGGTGTTTGCTCCAAGTATTTCAAAGCCCACCATAGCCCGAGTGAAAGAATTGACCAATCATCATTTGAAATTGATTGAATCAGTGACAAATGCTCCTCCTTTACTATTGCATTTTATTCTGAATTCCCTTTCAGGAGGAGAAAGACTCCTGATCTTCTATAGCTCCTCGCAATTTTCTCCAGACACTTCTTATCCAGGTGTCGAAGTGGCCGGAAAATATGAGTGGGGAAGAACTCCTTTCGTTAAGTGCCGCCTGCCGTCCCTTCGCGCAGGGCTAATGGATTTCAATGACGTGCGTGCAGCCGTGAAGCCCATCTTTCGTGGCACAAATTTCAGCAAGATGGGGCAGCTTCGCGGTGTAGCTGAAAAAGTAGGAAAGTGTGTAACACGGGTCACTTCTCCCTACGACGACGAAGCGAAACAGAGTGCGTGGGATGCAGTGTTCTCTGACAATGAAGGGAACGTTTACACATCGGATGAGGCGGGCAAGCCACCGTATGGCACGCCTATTACTGCTACTGGAACAGTTCTCATTTGCCGCGGTCGTAGGACGATTATAGGCATCAACAAACAATGACTTTCCTCCTCTACCGGTATGGATCCAGAATTCTTCACTCCGGTTAAATCCAATCGCTGTTTTGCTGCATTTTCCAACAAGTGAATAAAAATGTTGATTCGATTGTGCAGGTTGCTACGATTCAAAATCAATACTACGAAATTGCAAATTGCTACGAAATCGGGTAGCTAAGTATTTCTATGAATATTGAATTAACCATCAAACAAAATAATTTTTTGAAAGCATGGTTTCAATGATTCCTCCTCTCCTTTAAACTATTTAAAATCCTGGTTTCCGGTTTTCAACATACCATCAAACATTCATATGAATCTTATGTATATATCCCGCCTCCTTGATGACTACATTTGTCTTCTCATTTCATTACGTATGGTATTTTCATAAGCTTTGAACTCACTTCATCGTACTCTGCAACTTCATCTATACATGTTTCCATTCAAGGTACGTATTGCCCTTCGTAAACAGGTTTTCATTGAATTTCCATCTCATTGTCATCTTGAGCATTTCATTGGTGATGGACTATGTACATTTTACTTGGGCGATTTCATATGAAAGTAAAACCTTTTGAATTTTGAATTTTAAGGGAGAGAGAGACGTTTATTCATTAAGGAAAGGTGTGAAATGACCGGGATACAAAACTAATTATACAGTCTCTTGCAAAAGTTTAAGAACACTTATCTTTTCTGATCTTTTCTGATCATTTCATGTATCTCAACGTATATATATATTGCAGAATCTTTCAAAGCGGGTTTCTCATATAGCATGGTTATTGGAGACGTTTCACAATAGAAATGTTTACAGAGAAATCGTTTACTATTAATATCGTGGGAAGCCCAGAGTCTATTTTTAGTAACATTATCCGCACATACTAATGCAGTGGAAAGACTAGTTTATTCGAAAGATAATCTGCACGATGGGTCGAAGAAAATCCATTCTGCCTACAGTGAGAGCTCAAGCAGCAATATTAGCAGAAACTGTTAACGACAGAGTCAACGTCGAATAGCAGCACAACTGGGAATTTCTCTATGTTCAGTAAATTTGGCGATTCGGAAATCTGCGACTGGCTCATTTAATGATTCTCCCCGAATTGGTCGTCCAGGAAGTCCAACAAGGAGGGATGAACGGATACTGAAGAGAATGGTAATGAAGAAACCTTCAATGTCGCCGCGAGAAATCAAAGCTGAGTTGCATTTAGCTGGAATCAAAGCCTCTTCATCTACTCTTTCCAGAAGACTCTAATAATCTTGGTCTTAAGAGTTACAGACCTGCGAAAAAGCCAAAACTCACTCCGAAAATGGCGAAAGCTCGCTTAGAGTTTGCTCGGTGCTATCTTCACTACACAACAGAAGATTGGGAAAAAGTCTTATGGACAGATGAGTCAACATTCGAACAATTTGATAGTCGCATCAAGCATGTCCGAAGACAAGGCACCATCCACGTTATGTGATCCAGACTATGAAGCATCCTTTGAAGCAGATGGTCTGGGGCTCAATGTCTGCAAAAGGTCGCGCCGGCATATTTTTCCTTCCTACAGGAATGACAATGGACGGTAAAATGTACCTCAACGTTCTAAAAGACAAACTTCGTTTACATATGGATATCCATAATACAGAAAAACTGCTCCATGTCACCTCGCCAAAATCGTAACTAATTGGTTGCGCTCAAATTCCGTCAATGTCCTCAAATGGCCCGGAAATTCTCCGGACTGTAATCCCATCGAGAATTTATGGTCTGTGATGAAGGACCATGTGGAAGGTATGCGACCGAAGAGTGCAATTGACTTGAGAAATTGCATCAAGGCAGTTTGGACAACAAAATTATCTACAGAATACTGTGCGGAGTTAGTTAAGTCAATGCCTCGTCGTCTGGCAGCCATCATTGAAAGTAAAGGTTATTGGACCCGCTATTAGTTTTTGAAGCAGTTTTATACATTTTGTATTATTTCATTTCATGCATTCTAAAATTTGTATGAATATTATTAATAAGATGGAACTGAAATGAAAATTGCCGCTTTTTTGCAAGTGTTCCTAAACTTTTGCACGAGACTGTAAATAAATATGACGATGTCGACATCAAACGTTCTCCACCAGTTTCGAGAGACATATCCCATTAGTTGACAGAAATTAGGCATGCATATATATGAATAATTATCTGCAATATTTGATATCCGTTAATAACGAGATTGTAAGGACTCTGAAAATATTCCCTTTATAACCAATGATAAATATATCCGGTGTATTAAAAAAAAATGGCGACAAGTTGAAATGTACTTGCCGATAGTTTGAGGCAGTGGACAATAATATTTGCGTAAGCATTGCAAGCACTTACTTAAAGTAGTACTTGTATTTTTCTTTACTTGTCTTTGTACCACTTTTAAGTAGTATGCATATTTTCAGAGTTCAATGAGTGTAATTCTCTATATCCGAGTAGGTTCCCTACAAAACTGCAAATTAGGCGCCCATACCGCTTATAATTCATTTTGTTGTTTTGATTTGTCTTCATTTAAAATTGCAATGAAATAATTCTGCTGAAGATGATTTACACAATGTACATTGTCTGGTAAACGACAAGCAGTATGACTGTAAATAAATATGAAGCTGATTACTTAATGCATTTTTATGATACAGGAACCGCAATTTGACTATTGTCGGCATAGAAGTGGATAATAATCCACTAGAATGGAAGTTTGATATCTTGCTTATGTACAATGGTGGCACATGGAAAAATCTATGGCTTGTAGATCAGATTCGATCTAAAACATTGCATCATAGTGAAGTTATTTGCCAAGTTGGTTGTGGAAGTTGTTGACAGCAAATTACAGGATTTTCATGAAGAGAATTTTAAGTGAGATGGCTACATTGTTTCATGTGAAATAGCCTACTATTCCATGGTTTAATATACTGTATCTATCTGTAGCAGTCAATGACAGCTGTTAAACAATTTTTCAATACTGGAATGCGAATCAAAAATTGGTTCACAAAGTCATAATTGAAAGTGGGCGGTGTACTGGTTGTAAGAGGATGGTCATGAATTCACAGATAAAATTTCTAATTATTGGATAATTTCTCGGTCAAGCGGTTAAGAAACCTTGCACTTTTCTGAAATAAACACACGGAAAGCTTCTTTACCTTCAATCATTTCTCAGATAGATGGAATGCCTCTGAAAATCATCAATTAATCATTGAATGACTTATGTGATATAGTGTGATGATATTTTGGCAGCAGATATTCGAATGCATGCAGAGATTTCGAAAATTGTTCAAATATAAATAACAAGGGTAGCCCTTTGAAGTAAAATGAATACTCGAAGATTTATTGGCCTCTGATTTCAAGATGGAGTAATGTATGTTCTGCAAATCGACATTGCAAGTTGCATATGTGTTTGATTATACTCTTGATAGATTATAGAACCGATATTTCAAAATGATGAACGTACAGAACGTTTTAGAGGATTTCCTTCTTTGTCACCCTGTCGCCGCAGTATTTTGTAAATTCACTATTGCTTTCGTGTATGATCTTTGGACAAAGGGCATCAGCCCAGATCACGAATTGGATTGATAAATATGAATGCTAATCAGTAAACATGAAAACCAGCTCGTACAATTTGCATTTTGCCCCAACTAAGTTCCCCCGGCGTGTGCCACAATTTTCATGCAATTTTCATTCTAGGACTTTCTATGGTATTGTTAATTTCTATGATTGTCGGCGTCTTTATAAGAAAGCAATAAAGCTAAAGAAATGTGCGCGCGTCACCGCAAAATTCTATAGCTATTCTAGCTTACTTTACTGTAGTTGTATTGCAGAGCAGGTCATTGCCCTATCCAGGCAATGCTAAGCATGGACCATAGACATACGAAAATCGCAGATCGTTATCGTTGAAGCAGTGACGTGATAGTCATAGAGTGTTAGGTAGATTGGTAACTATGCATTTATTAAATCCCCAATGTGTATGCACTATCGATTTTGTTAAATGAACTCAAGGGAGATACATGTGGTATATTGTGAACAAATGTGTGATATGCAAATTTTTGCAGTTTTCAGAGATTACAACGGAATTGAGTGATCATGATTGCAATGCAGAAGGAATGATGGCATTTCACATATTCTCATGACTGCCTTGGAGATTTAATATATTTGTTGAATTAGGAATTCGATAGGCTCCCATTATAATATAGCTCCTTTCATGCTCAACCTTAAGAGTATTTTCTTAAGCGTAATCATGTCAAAGGCAACCTGCAACTGGCACAGCAAAACCACATAATCAAAGACAATGACTTCATTTAACTTTGAAGATGTAAATGGTTCCACATCACTATTCAGATTCTAGAAATAAAGCATTAAATTAGTGAATCATAAAATCATGTCGGTGAAAATTGAATTAAAATCTAAAATTTCAGCCAAGAAAGCTCGAATAAGATCGCGACTTTTTGATGCAGACTTCCATTATAATACGGATCGTGAGATTCCATTGATAATCAGCTTGATTTCCGCTTAGTTAGGATGCCTTTCAGCAAATATTCATTCCTTTTGATATCGAACTTGTTTCATACTACTTATTTAGGAGAGTCATCTCGGTAGTATATAAATTTGCAAATTTTGATATTTTTCAAAAGTCCTCAAATAATTTTTTCGACCACGGGAACGTCATCTCCACAAAAAACTGAATCTTTTGATACAAAAATTTTCACTGTATACAGATACTTTTTTGAGTCAACACTCAACCTATATATCCGTACTCTATGGTGATATTGTTATAGACAGATAAAAATTCTCCCTCATTTTCTCTCCGTAAAATGCACTTTCGTGTCCAAAACTTTCTCTTAAATTTTACTAACTCAGCCACTACAACAGCAGCTGCAAGAACCACTTCATTCGATGACATTTGAATGGAAGTGTACTACCCACTGGCCTCTTTCTCACTAGTTGTAATGTAAATTGAGCAAGCCGCCAGTCACTGGACCAATCATTCAAGCAAGTGATTCCGCCGCTGTAATATGAGGGCGACGAATTTCACTGAACTCCAGTCAATGGCGTAATGAAAATGAAGCTTTACAACCCAGCTTAGATAAGTCAAAGGCAATCTCGCCCTACTGCTGTTGGAACACAGGAATTTCAATTATGCACATGACGGCTACAGAAAATTAATGCAAGACAAAATAGCTTATTGAGTAGGCAAACTTTGAGCAGTACAACATACAGTCATATGCAGCGTGCAGACAAACTGGTTGCACTTCATTCAGGGTATTCAAAGAGCAGTGGGGCATGGATGTTACAGATACATTGTCAACTCAAAAATGCATTTTTTATACCTAATTTGGTTTTTACAGATTAATTTTCTTACTGAATCAGTTTTATAAAAAAGCTAATTTTTGCAAATTATTCTTGTGTGACATTTTACTTATTTTAATATTTAAGTAGTACATAAATTGTTATATAACAAATGGATTGAAAAACTTCCTCTGGAAATAGTCTGGAAACATTTCACTTAAAAAATAATTGATGACTATCAAGAAAATGCCATGAAAAGTCTTATGATTGGAAGCTTGATTTCATTCTTGTACATGCAACTTAGCAAATTTCACATACAGTTTATTTTTCCGAACGTCTGTCTGCATTCAAGTTTTCATAGTTGTGTGAATTGCCATTAATTGCCAGAATCCGAACCTTATTTTTCAAGGAAGGGAATACAGATGGTCGTGGATAATCGAAACAACAGATTAGTTTCTCTCGGGATGCTTCTGGTGGTGACTTTGGGATCATCATTAACCATGCGCTGCACTTCCTCGACTTGAATCTGGGTCGTGGATGTTGATGGGTGACCTTCTCGGTGATCGTCTTCGGTTGACTGTCGACCCTCCTTGAAACGCTTGACCCACTTCCTGACAGTACGCGGTGCCATTGCCTCATCCTCATAGACCCTACCAGGTCATCCGTTTGTTCATCTATGATGCTCTTGTCTAGCCGGACGTAAAATTTGATGATCGTTCTTTGTTCCTCCATGACTGCAAGTGAAAACCACTACAAGAAGAAACGCGAGAACATCTGGATCAATGATCTGTATTCATCAGCGGCGCGGGAACGCTTATCAGGTGTTGCAATAACAATGAAAAGTACTGAAATGACGCAATTACAGTGCATCGATAGTCTGTGACAACGAATAACGTTTCGTATTGACTGATTTAACTTTGGCACAAACTTTTTCAACAACCCTCATCATATATGTATATATATAAACCGCATAGTGTCAAAGCCAGATTTGAAGGATCCAAGATTGAAAGAGTTGAAATCTATATTGCATATGCTTGGATATCCTCATGATTTAGTTAATGATGCCGTAATTCGAGCTGTCTGTATGAATCGGAGGGTTAGTGATGCAAGTAATACTGTGATACTGTAAGTGATACTGTAAGTAATGATAAAAGGATACCTTTTGTGGAGACTTAAAATCCAAATAATCCCAATGAACATAAAGACATAATATCACCAGTATTTTCGAGCTTACAACTAACACCTTTCTTTAAAGATCACAAAATTCAAAGATCGTATCGTCAACCTAAATCCCTCTTACATGTATTGAGGAAAAGCAACAGAATAACCTTTAGTGGAGTAAATAAATGCAAAGACAAAAAATGCTCTTGTTGTGCATCGATAATTGAGGGTACAGAATTTCCATTCGCTAAAAACAATATTACAAAGATCTTTGAAGTTAAAAGTAACATGAATTGTTCTACGAAGGATGTTATTTATGTGCTGAAATGTAGAGGGTGCAATTCAAATAACATTGGCCAAACAAGTGATTCGCTGAGGGCCAGGATGCGTGGCCATAGACAACACATCCTTGACACCCGGTATAGACAGCTTTATGTAAGCCATCATATCGCTTCATGTTCCAGGCATGATCCCTCACTTCTGTGCATGCCCATTCTAAAACTTCCATCTAATTGCAGCAGAAGGTTTCGGGAAAGTAAAGAGAAGCTGTGCATTGAAATGATCCAACCTTTGTTGAATAGAGATGTAATTGCCACCACCGCTAATGTCATTACTGATTGATCTCTATGCATTTTGATTTCCATGTTTGCTTTTCATAACGATTACGAAATTTATGTATGATATTTTTACAAATAGATTCAGTTGCCCTTGACAAGCCTGGATGACCAGGTGAAACCGGTTGGGCTAAGAGTTGTCTAGCTTTATCTTTGGTGCCTCCTGGTGATATTTGTAATTATTTAGTTTCCAGTATTCGACATTTCTATTTAATATTATATATATATATATATATATATATATATATATATATATGCCACCGCGCTTAATGGGTTAATGTCACTAGGCAAGTAGCAACAACCACATGCTGCATAAAATTCACAATTCAATTCAATTCAATTCAATTCAATTATATATTTATTCAAGACACGTAGCGTGCATGTGACACAATAAATCTAATCTAGTTAAATACCACACTATCAAGAAGAAATATTCACGACTGACAGTAATACATAATACTCGTATATATGTGTATGTATATTTTGCTATGTGACCTAAAGCTCTACATGCGAATGAAGACGATTTTGCATGGTGCCTCGTATATAAAACATGCCAACAACTCGTATTTCATCGTAAGACAGCCCATCACAGATAGAATAGTTCGTATCGCTACACTGTACACCGTAGACCGACAATTATCCTACAAAATTACTGACAAAATCAACCGACGATTGTCACCTCCAATATCATGCGATATCCGACGAATTTGTAGGTTCTCCACCGACATCGAAGCGGATGCTTTGTGTGCAAATTAACTAAACAAATACTGTTGGATATTGGTTGATTTTTTCGATCAGTGATTGCTTGAAATTTGGGCAACCTGTATTATTGTGTGGCAAAACCATGATTTATTTTGACATAATCTAATTAATTACCTACATTTTTGATAAAATTTAAGATATAATTCATTGCTATTCATTTTGTCGCTTTTTGTCGGATATTGTAGGTGTTCAGTGGCAATCATCCTACAAGAACTGACAATGATCGACAAAATAGATTTTGTAGGATGAATGTCTGTCAATTGTCAGTCAACGGTTTACAGTGTAGACGCCAATTACATACGAAAGTAAGTGAGATTTAGTGTGAATAACATACCACATCTCTGTAAACATGCGAGAAGCTCTCGTATCAAATGTTAGTTTCAAATTGTATGTGAATTTTGTATATGTTTGCATGTAATTTTCGTATCCAGCGAATTACAGTGTAGTCATGTACTTTAAGTGTTTCTGCAGTAAATTCATTAATTTCTTACTCGTGACTTGAAGCATTCAACTTCAACTACTCAAGTACACTGCAAACTGTGCAATACCAAGGCTACTCACGAAAGCGATGTGCAAAACGAGAATAACAAAATGTACGGAGACACTATTGTTCGTACTCAGACACTACGAATGCGATCGGCTTTCCTTTTGTTATTCTCGTTTTGTACATTGGTTTCGCAGTCAAAATCAGTAAGCTCTCGTACTCTACGGCTTACAGTGTAGTTATTGTAAATCCTTTTAAAATTATGTAGACCTTTTAAAACAGTTAGCCAACATCAAGTCTTGTAGTTATCAGCTGTAACACAATCATCATGGCTGAAAAACGCTGAGACGGAGTTGGCATATTCAATGAAAATTCGCCCACAATTACTACAGATATAGTTACATCACATTCTGTTCCATGCAAGCTGTAATACATGCAGATGTGCAGTACATTGGTTTTAAAATTGCTCTTGTGGTTGAATAGTCACGCACACATGCTTGACGCAACTGACGAAAAATCACTTTCTTCTTGAAATGTATTCCATATATATATATATATATGTAAATGCAATATTAGGCACATGAAATTATTTTAAGTTATTGAAGCGAAAATTGGATTTATACCATGATGTTTGCAGTGCATGTATATCTATATTGTAAGTTATGTAAGTAATTAGTAAAAGCCTAACAGACAAAAGTATTTGTCATTTCACATGGGTTGTGGCAAAGTCAAAATTGTCATACAGTACAGTGCATCTTCGATCATCCGGATGGTCAAAACCCAAGAGGTCATTCAAAGATCCGGATAAGCGAATTTTTAAGTCCCATGTTAGCAAAAGCTTGTGGGCCTAGGTCAAAGACATTTGATTATATACCAAGATCCCCGTAGAATATGATCTACATATATCCATATAATCTGTATGTATATATCCATCCTGCATATCTACCTAGAATGTAATACTTGATATATTTGATTCCGATTCTTCGACTGTTTAATGAAATTATGAGCATCAATTGTACATGTTTGCTATATATTCTCTGTCGTTCCTATTAAAGCACATAAATGCACGTACACAAACAATGACCGTGAACTGAGACCATGAATTGAAAGTGATTTATCAGAGCTGCATCCCAGCTTTGACTAGCATGCATAACCTACTTAAGAATGCTCCAATCATTTAGCTGCTTTCCTATTACTTGACTCAGGTGAGAACCGCACATTGAGCAAAAATTAATTGCTGGTAAAGCAAGAGTACTTCGTGTATGTGTTATCTAAAGAGGAGAGGAATGCTAAAATGAACATCTGATTCCATGTATGTACATGTACATGTTTTGATGGAATCACAGAGAATCGAACGGATTCTGAAATTACGTCCGGATAATCGAAATCCGGATAATCGGTATCCGGATAATCGAAGATGCACTGTAATACAAAGACAGCAATTAAGATAGAGCAATGTATTCCCTTCCTCTAAGTAGCAGCGCTGCGTTTCTGTTAAAGCTCTCATGTTGCGAGTGAAATCAAGAACGAAATGAAGTGACAGATATCATTGTATATCACATAGAAATCATGTATGAACAGAATTGATGTAAAATTCACATACATCTCATGAACTCCCACGAAGGGGTTCGCACAATATCGAAATACAAACAAGTAGTGAGAATTCGAACGCGCATCGATGTTAGAACAACAATTGATGAAACAGAATCGGCGCTTCTTCATGCGCATACAAATAAACATCGAAATGATTGAGAGGTCATTACTTTCGGACGGTAGTTTAGTGTGAATTGTATAAAAACAACGTTGTCAACTACTGCTCAATGAAATATCCGCAATCTTCAACGAGATGACGAGTATTCAGGGACAAGAAACTTATCATCGACGAAAGTTACTTCCTAGGGGTGGACATGTGACAATGTCTCAGGGTTGCTGCATAGTGTTAATGAGTTAAATCATTCGTCAAACACTATTTATTCGTCGTTATTCAATTAATTTCATATTTGTTAGTGACTTGTGAACTTCATATACAATGCAAACTGTACAGTACCAAAGCTGGCTGATTTTGACTACGAAACCGATGTACAAATGTAGAACAACAAAATGTACGAAAGCACTATTGTTCGTGGTCATAAACTACGAAAGCGATTGACTTTCCTGTTGGATGATAAAGATATACCAGTAGGAAAGCCACTTGCTTTCGTAGCGTATCAACACGAACAATAGTGCATCCGTACATTTTGTTATTCTCGTTTTGTACATCGGCAACGTAGGTAGCTTTGGTATCGCACAGTTTACAGTGTGCTTGGCATTATCATGCGTTCTTTGGGAGAGAAGGAAGGAGCACATTAGGGAAGTCAAAGACAGATGTTGAGAGCTCTGAAGTTGCCTTTCATGTCTTTCAAAGTGATCACCAAGTTGACCTCGAAAGTATGCCAATAGTGGAGATCTTTATGGAAGAGGAGTATAGTGAAGAAGCCCTGTGGACAAAGAAGTTTGGTTCGTAAAATCGTGTTGTTTGAGTGAATTGTGGAAATTTTAGCTAGCTCTTTCTTTGATATTATATTTCTATTGACATTTTATGCATGTATCTCGGCTACTTCTTATTGCAACAGGACATGTAGTTCTTTATTTGTTGTTGTTGTATACATAAAGAGATTTATGCACTCCTGTGAAATGCGGACATACTTTGCTTTGCCGCCTTATAAAAGAAGTATTTTAACAATACAAAGCACTTTCATCCCCTTTCATAATGTCCAGTTCTTTATTCTGAACATTATCAATTGTAGCAACATTGAAAATCATCAATGAATTTCAGGTGACACCATAATTTGTCAGAGGTAAATTTCTTTAGTTAGGCCCTATTCATTGAATATGACTTCCACAAGACTATTGACATTTCTCCTAATTATCTTTACTGACCAATGATAATTAGTCAATGCTGTTTTTGAATACACAATGCAGAAATTAGAATTGATATTGAAGTTGAATCCCCAGTTGAAAGACTGAAAGAGATGTCCGAAGGTGACAAAACATTTTCAGGTCTGCTTACATTTTTCAACTGAATTAATGCACTTTAAATTGTAAAATAATGTTGCTGCTGAAAATTATTAAAATGATTGACCCACTTTTCCTCCGAGCATTTAGTAAAGTGTTCCTTAAAGTAGGTCAGTAATTCACTGAAGTGTTCATCCTGAAATATAACAAGGATAGAAGTGGTTGCTAAGATACATGTACTTTTGTCAATCGGGAAGACGGATATTAATACTTTTTCTGATCAATAGTTTTCACCCATTAATTTGTACATTCTTATTCAGTGTCTTAGAAGAAACTCAGATATTTGGTGGATTGCTTTTGAATATTCTTTCCCAAGCAAACCAAATTCAACGTTCTGTAATCTAAAAGTTCACATTTACTCTCAAAATATTAATTCCTAGATTGTCATTCTGAGTGAACGAGATTATTGTAAACATGTTTGAATAATTCCATCTGTAGCTTAGGTAATTGTCCGGTTTCGGTCGGTTTCATTTGACAGAGTTAGTATTAAATTGTTGTGCAGTTCACCGCTGACTGTTTACCATCCTTAGTTTCGCCAGCTGTCAGAGTTAAAGTTTTTGGAGTAATTTCTGTAGATGATGGGAATGGTTAATTGAATAGAATTATGATGAGTTACATTTGCACTGATTCATAGTGATATTAAAGTTTTAAGCAATGATTGTCTTATTGATAATATTTCAAGGGTTCTTGTACAACCGTGAATTGGTATACTTTTATCTCGTTGTTTATAAGACTGTCACATAGCTCTTATCCGCCATGAGCTTGTTATCTGACTTCAAACATGATGAAGCCTTTGACATTTTTCCACTAAACAACAGTCAGGGAAATAATGGAAAAGCCATGCACCTTTGTCATCATGTAGATGATTATCTTGTGTAAATGACATGCGACTCTATCATTTTGTGCTATATTGTAAATATATTACATTCCATATACTCTGTTTTGACAGTCAAATTTCTCTAAAGATGTCAAAACTACAGTACAAGGTGCATAATTGTGCATAATATCATTCAAACATGCCGTGGAGACAGTTCTTTCTATGAAAAAAGAAGATTGCTCTAAGGATGATTGATTGAGGTTAATGATGTTTAAACCAAAAGAGAATGTTTCTTCTCTCCATATGTCCTTATCCACCCTACACTCAAAGTCTATTATTCAGGACATTTTGGTCACAACAATAACTGTTTGCGACCTGATACACAAGACATTCTAGGAAATCGTGCTAGCATTGCAATATCTTTCAAGAGACTGAGTTTCGGTAGATTTTCACTTGCAATTCATCGAATTAGTGAATTTCTTTGTTTCATGAGGTTCAACTCCTTAAAGTAGACATTGACGACTGTCCCTGAATACAAAAAACAACATAATCTGCACAACTTGGAAGAAATCGCGGCTATTTTGTTCTGCAGGGTAAGAGAGTTAGTTTCAAAGAATAGAATACACGATCTGTACAACATGAGAGACTACATTATGATTTACAAAATAAAATCTTTCGCTGGAATGACATTTCTTGTGCGTTACTCTGAATTTGCATCAAAGATTTGCCTTAGACTTGCCGTCTTAACTTTCTCCGATGATAGCGGCCAAACAGTATCTTCCTAAAAGCATTGCGAAACTCAGGTGCAAATATCGTGTAAATAATCGGGTTCAAAAGAGAGTTGAAGTAACCCAACCACAGACAAACACTGCCAAGCTGCGGCGACAGATCAAAGACAGATTTGTTGGAAAAGGGACTGAAAAGGGCATTAATGAAAAAGGGCAGCCAACACAATAGAAAGCATCCAGTAATTATCGACAAAGTTCTCGCTGCTTTTCTTTCACGCTTTTGTTCCAAACGCTCTTTATACGATGCGGTTGAAGTCTTAGTTCGGAAGATTAAACTTCCATTCGCAAAGTCCCGAAAGGAGCGTTTCGAGCCGCTAGTGTTGCTGGATTCAGTGGGACTTGTCGGAGGTTTCTGGGATAGCTGTGGACCAGCTGATCCCGTACAAGAATAGTCCGATAATGTTGTGAAACAGGTCGTCGATTCGCTATGTCGAGTGAGTCCTCCTGAAGTGGCTCCGTTACCTCCAGTGCTGTGCGGACTGGTACATGACGTGGCCAGACCACTTGTAGACGAGTACTCGCCGATAGTTGGAAGTGTAGGAGTCCGTGGGGGCTCGTCAGAACTCTGACTGGTCCGGAAAAAGGCCATTCCTATCTTCCGTCGTCGGGTAGGAGTAGAAGACGAAGAGGAGATTCCCGAAGAAGAAGTGATCATGGTTGCTCCTACTGCGGATGGAAGTTGGGGAGTCGAAGTAGAAGGTGGAGTTGATCGCTGACGGCGCGGTGGGGGTGGAGGAGGAAGTGGATGCTTCAATCCATTGTCTCCCGAATCTGCAGATTCGCCTTCTTCTCTCAAAGAGGACTGAGTCACTGAACGATGCTTTGTGAATGTTTTCCGGCGAATCCGCATGCGAGCGGTTCGATAGATTTTGACGTAGATCACCATGATGAAGGCCATGGGGAGGTAGAATGCTCCCACAGTGGAGAAGATGGTGTACGCATGACCCGTATGGATCCGGCAATCACCTCGAAGCATCACACGTGCGTATTCAATCTTTTCTCGGCCGATGTAGAACCGCGCGGGGACGGAAATAAGGATAGAGAGTCCCCAGACACTGATAATCATCAACATGATTCTTTTTGCTGTTCTCTGACGGATGTAGTCGATGTTTGTGACAGCCCAGTATCGATCTATGGCGATCGCAACGAGATGAAGAATTGAGGCTGAACAACAAAGAACGTCGAAGCAAACCCAAATGTCGCACAGCAGCATTCCTGAAATATCAAAGAATTGGAGCGAGGTCAGTTCATCACATGATCTCATGCTACAAACAAGTTCAATTTCAAGTGATGTGCAACATTGCAAGGGATACACAAATATTTCATAACTTAATGTGATTATTGAAATGTATGCAATGTTTCAAACATAAGGAATTGAAGCTTTCTCAAGTCAGATAGAAGACTTTCCTGTTCTACCGTGAGATCTTTCGGCCTACATCGTAAACAGGCTCTTTTGTTTGCTACCATGTAAGTGTCAATCCGCCTGATATCGCTGTGATTTCACGTGAGATGTGTCAATCGTTGATTCAACAATACAGTGCAGTCGCTTGAGAATGTCCTACGATTTAGGCCGAAAGATCTTGCGGTAGATTAGAAAAGTCTTCTATCTGACTTGGGAAAGCTTCCACTCTATATAAGAAATGTATGCAGTCCTTAAGAGGACTAATCAGCGTTCTCACGGGCAAACCAGGCAAAGTCAAAATTTCCTATCAAAACACACACTCACATTGAAAGCTGTAATAAACCAATGGGCGAGCGAAAATTACAAATTATCAAATACAAATCTCGACACCAATAAGTCACATTTTAGGTTCGTCAACAGGAGAACTAACCAGCTTTGCATTTCGGGGCAAGTTTAGAGGGAAGTTTCTATTTTTGCACAGAGGGAAGAGACTGCGAAGGTCATCGAATGCTACTGGAAAATATTGTATAACCAAAAATTGGTTTATCAGTGAAACTGTTATTACGTAGTTGATGGCTTTGAACAGGAGGTTCATTATCGCTGAGGTAAAAACCAAAAGTCAACTCCCTCTATAGTAGGCCGAAAGATTTAATAAAATGGTACGCTAAAAATATGTGCAAGCCAACGCTTCGACAGTCACTGTCAGCATCAGAGCGCAGTAAAAGTAGTTACAAGAGAGAGGACTGGTTAATATACTGCTGTCTCAAGGCCGAGTATCCCTCAATCAATCAGCTCGTGTTTTCGGTTTAACTTAAGTTTGTACTTTTTGATGTAGTTGGCTTCACTTAGGCGTGTCTCTAATGGTGAATTTAGTTTATTCATGATTTTAATGTCAAAGTTCGTGATGGTCATTTTTCGCTGATGAATTTTGTTCGCATGTTCAGATAACACACTGACATTGTTCGATAGCTTTAGGCTGTTTTCATGCTCTTTAAATCGGATGTGAAAGGGACGCGAGGTTTGCCCTATGTACATATCGCTACAGAATCTGCAACTGAAGCAGTGGACCACAAAACGGTCATCACAAACACGACGGTGATCAAGTTTATCGCAAAGATTACAATTATTGTGCTTTTTAGAACGACGAGTTGAGACGCATTGGCTAGACGTCTTATTATGCTTGCTTATTAAGGTAACGGGCAAATCATATTTGTATAAAAGTCGATTCAGTTTTCGATTGCAACTATCACTAATGAAAGCCATATCACTAATGAAAGCCAATGAAAGCCAACTACATCAAAAAGTACAAACATAAGTTAAACCGCAAACACGAGCTGATTGATTGAGGGATACTCGGCCTTGAGACAGCAGTATATTAACCACTCCTCTCTCTTGTAACTACTTTTACTACGCCCTGATGCTGACAGTGACTGTCGAAACGTTGGCTTGCACATATTTTTAGCGTGCCATTTTATTAAATCTTTCGGCCTACTATAGAGGGAGTTGACTTTTGGTTTTTACCTCAGTGAAGCTTCTATTTACGCAATTAGTACATGATTGCTTCTTCACAGCATTCCAGATATCTTAAAGCTTTCATTCATATTGTGTCCATTTGGCAACATTTCGACAGCATCTTTTTGGACAATGTCGATCCTAAAGAGGCAAGCATTTGTGACCACTAAAAACAGGATATCTATATGATTCAGATGGCGCTCTCACAACCTCGTACGATGCATAGAACGCCCGGGAATTGCATCTGAGAAAAAAAGCTTTTTCCAAAATGACTTTAATTTTGAAAATAATTTACGAATGAAAGGATTAATTGCCCGAATCCGTAGGGTGAGGAATAGAGGGTCAGCTGCGTAGAGAATTTCATTTGGCGACCTGCTATGATCATCAAGGAATGAGGAATTGAAGACATCTAAACTTTTCAAATGACAGCCTAAATGGTAGCGCCGACAATTTAGGTTGATTACTTGAAAGGTGATACATTCATTTCAAACAGACATCCATTGGCAACTTGTCAGCACACGCTTAAGAAATAGTAAGGGTCTAAAGAGGCCAGTCACTTCAACTTTTTGCCAAAGTTTGTTTTTTGGTATGAGGTCTAAGCAACAAACAACCCTTGTCGACCCTGACAAGGGTTTGACAATTGTGACGTCTGCCGTGACACACAAATTTGACATGATTTCGACATATATCTTCTTCTGAAGCAGAAATTAATGGTTTCATCTGATTCCTTGACCCGGAAAACCTAGGTATAGATACCAAATTCATGTTTCTAGAATGAAAAGTTTTCAAGATATTGGCATTTTTAGATTCTGACGGCGGCCATTTTGTAAAATGGCGGAAATATAGCAGAACCCATCTGATCGTTGTCCACTCGGACCAAAATTCGTTCTTAGACCCTAATCTTCAACCTCATACCAAAAAACAAACTTTTGCAAAAAGTTGAAGTGAAAGTGAAAAATTGTACATGTCAGAAACCCTACTAAAAGGAAAGAACTGAAAATAGGACCCCCTCTTAAGGGTGTGAGCCAATGCTTTCGTGCCCTTCTTGTGGCTTTATCCCAGCAGTTTCTGTCGCTTCTCATCAATTCAACAACCCATTAAATGAATTGTCTGTTGTGTTAGTGGCTTTGACGTATAAAGTAAAGAGCCTGCTTTGTCGAGAACTGCTGTTCACAATCATAAGTGTGCTACATCAAATATTGAAATCACGCAAATTACAAATTCTCGGATAGCAACTCCTTTTTTTGGAAATATTCTGAGCCTTTGCAACCGCATTGGTTTGACTGCCGTTTGAAAACTGCTTCAAAAGCAGCTGTGATTTGCACCTTTATCAGCTCTTCAAATGTTGTCAGACACTTTGTCTAACATGCAAAACAATTCGGCAATTGTGCATCTTGTCAGCGTGCATGCGGTTGTGAATATTAAGACTTGAATGTGCAATTAATAACCATGAAATCCTTCTGAACACCAATAAAAGACACCAAGAAAGCTTTCATGATCTTCGCTTCGGTGTCTTTTCATCGAGTGTCCTTGTTACGAGATCTTCTCTTCATCTCTGTCCAGCAAAAGTTTGCAAGATTCAAAAATAATAGAGATTTTTGACATAATCATTCTGATTTGCTCAAGAGGTGTATAATCATTTACCTAAGAGTGATGTCTCCCAGTTTCGGAAACACATTTTCTTAAGATGCTTTCTGTATTTACCGATGATGAGACTACTTTAAGGGTGTAAACCAGTAACATAAAAGAAAGATTATTAAATTCATAGATTCCATTTAACTGGATCAGAATCAATAAGAATTTTTTCAGATTATCAACTTTTATGATCTTTTTATAAAAATTGCAAACAACCTAATTATTTATAGATCGTTAGTATGTTTTGAAAATGAAAATTTTCATATTCATGTATACTATTACTGCCATATTACCTGCGAAATGAACCGATGTGACAGAAGTACACGCAAATATCGTTACTGAGATATCCTCTTTTTTCATTTGTTGTCAAGCATTTAACTGTTTGAATAGTCAAACAAGGTTGTCAACCTCACCTAGATTTATATGAATATCATATGTTTTCTTCTTGAAAACAATGTGATGAATTCACTGATATCAGATTAATATCTATTGAAAGGCTTTTTTGAGGAGAATGTTTGCTCATTTAAACAGCTATTTGCACCGCCTCATGCATACATTATTACTCATGCTGTGTTGACAACAATGCCAGCGGCACTATGACGGTAGAATGAAGAATTCAGGTGCAATTCAAGCATAACAGACATCTCAGAAATCAGCAACAATGACTTTTTCCTTGATTTCGATAATTCACAAATGGTTTCATTTGAATTAGTCATAAACATCCATATTCATTCTTTTATACCAGCTGTTTGTTGATTATTGGATGCATGTAGTCTTTTAATGTGCGTTTACACCTGCAATTTTGATGCTGAAATTGCTTGCTGACGTTCAGAGGAAGATAAATTGATGAGAAAAATGAATTTCTCCTTTTCACTAGTCACTACATTTCTATTGTCTGGTCACGTATGAAGAATGATATTTGAAGGCATGAATTTGCGAGTTTTTTTCATTCTTTTCTGACTCATAATGGATGAAAAATTCCTGCAATAAAACTTCACGTGTAAACGCACCCTTAGGCTCCGACGTTGGGACGATTTTCCTGGATGTTGAGAAAATTTACACAACTAGTGCAATAGACCTTTTTATATCCAACTTGTTTCATACTACTTATATAGGAGAGTCATCTCGGTAGTATATAAATTGGCAAATTTTGACTTTTCTCAAAAGTGCTCAAATAATTTTTTGGACCACGGAAATGTAATCTCCGCAAAAAAACTGAATCTTTTGATACAAAAATTTTCACTGTATACAGATACTTTTTTAAGTCGACACTCTACCTATGCATCCACATGTTGTTTGTCCTTTAATTTCCACTTCATGTTTTAGCAGACCTCACTGGAGCTGTGGTTTAATGATGTCCGATTCCAAACAGCTTTCACTCTGGTCCCTTTATTTTACGAAATGTCGGATATTGTCTTTTTCAATCTCTAGACTGAAAATCGATTGGTTGTAGATCGGTGATTGATTGGAAAGACAAATATATCCTCGATGCCTCATCATCACTGGAATTTGTTGAATCATCGACAGACAATGTGTCTGTCATCTTTGAGGGATAACGGCATGATGCAATCTGATTGTCCAGACTCATACATCAGCCACAATTCAACATACTTCATGGTTTCAATCCTGCGGAGCAAAATGATGCTTACGTGATGCCATAGAAATAGACTGTTCATCAGAAGTTGACTAGAATGGAAATTGACTCAAAGTCGAGGCATGAATGACCAATGAAAACCTTAGATTTACTCATGTGAATGATTTTAACCCAATGATGCAGACGTTGGCAGGTGCATCTAAGTGAAAATGCGTGTGATTTATGTGCCACTACTATGTATTGTATGAAGCTTTACTTCCATTCTAGAGGTTTTATTGTTGTCGATTTCTATGCGTGATGTAGTACTAAGAGAACGAGACATAGAACAAAAAAGCAACAGCAACAGAATCACAGAATTAGATTGTTTAATCGTAACAGTGCTGCTGGCTGCTCTATAATGTAGAGGTTCTTTTGTTCTTTGTTGTCACAGAAGTGTGATGTTCCAATCTATGTATCTATCAATTGATTTTAATTATTGACTTTGTTGTAAAGCTGTGTGAACTGTCATTAATGATGTCAAATGTGCTGCACCCACAGAATTAGATTGTTTAACCGTGTCACTTTGCTAGAAGTGCAAACTGATTCAAAACGATGACACATGCAGGAACTTAATAAGTGGGCAAAAAGACATTTTTAATACCTTTCAGAAATAAGAAAAACAGTCGTGCGTCGCTTGCGGATTGCTCTGAATTCCTTCAAAGTGCTCCGATCGCCACGACTCCTTCAGATTCGAAGAATTCAGATCATTGCGCAGAAGTTTTCTCGATAATGTTGGGCCCTCCGATCATTTTAAAAAAGTTAGCAGGCGCATGAAAAAAACGTTCACAAACTTCTCTGTAGAACTTGACATCGTCTGTATCTCTTTGCTGTGTGATCCGGTTGATAACAGTCACTGAAACTTTGCACAATTTGGCGTGTTTAATGTTGAACTGGCTGCTAATTTTTCGATTGCTAAGGTATTTAGTCAGGAGATTGTGCCATTTCAATGACGTACATGTTCCAATGCTTCCCTTCTAGTCAAACGGAAGAAGAGACGACCTGTCTTTTTTTTCAGAGATATCAACTATATCTGAAGATAATGGCTTTTAAGAAATTGGCTAATAAGCAAAAATGACGGAAGAAAACAAGATAAGCACTGTGAAATGAACACTTTGTTAATAACACTTATTAATACAAATTGATGCAAACTGAACAGGAGAATTTAATTCATCGAGCATTAAAAAACTGGCAAGTGAAATAGGAATGAAACTGCGCTAAAAACGCCAAACTAGAGCATGCATGTAATAAACCTAAGATATGCATTTAATGGAAATTGAGCAAGCGAAAACTTAATATCGAAACAAATGCGTATAAGGAAGTAGAACAATTGAATATAGAGTTGCATTCTTGGTTGAAAATTGGGAACAGACCTGAATAGCTGTCATTTCAACCAATCTCAGGAATCATCAGCAGGCCTAATTCAAATCTTGGAACATCGAAACAACTTTCCATTTAAAGTTACAGCCATGCCCATGTAAACTTGAGATTTGCAATTAGCAAATTAGCAAAATTACGACGGGCATTCATTAAACACACTAATGACAAGTTGCCTAAGTTAGTGCGCCAGGAAGAATGAATATAAAGCAGCATTTATTAATTATTGTAGGCGCACTAACATGTGATTTGCCAGTAGTGTTTAAAGTTATATTTAATGAATGTCCGTCGAAGTTCACTAACTTGTTATTTGCAAATTTCAACAGCAATAAAATATATAAACGCAATTAATAGAAAAGACTATGGTGGATATTACTGTGCTAAAAAAATGATTGCTAAATCCAAAAATAAAATAGATAGCAATAATAAAAAAGGAATGGTAGGAAAGTTGTGAAACATTTTTTTACTATTCATTTGATTTAATTTATATCATATTTATCAATCTTCCGATTATTCCTTTTCTTTTTTTATCCTTTTTATTTTGGACGATTGATCAATTAGTTCATTTTCCATAATCAATCATGAAAAACTATATTTTCATTACATTGTATTGTCTTTGTTTCGATATTAAGCTTCGACTTGCTAATTTTTTTATTATATTTGGATTTTATCTGAATGTACTTAAAAATTGTAGTCTAGCACCTTTGGGACAGCTTAATTGCTACTTTTTCCACTTGCTGTTTTTTACCTTGACTTTTTGTTTGGTGAATTAGCTTTTTCTGTTCAAATTGCATCAATTTGCATTAATTAGCCTTGTTAACGAAGTCTCCTTCCAGATTACTTACTCTGTTTTTTGTTATTTATGCTCATTAGCTAATTTGCATTTTGTATTCTGAATTCACTATTGTGTTGGTTTTGCTTTGTGCTTTTGTTCTATGGCTGAATGTCTCGTTGTTGAATTTGCATTTGGATTTTAGTGCTGAATATGAACTTCCATTTGTTCCGCTTGAGTGAGAGACCATGGGGGGTGCATTCGTCTGGACATCGAGATTGCATTGTGTCGCTTTGCCTAAAAGATGACCGACACTATGGCATTGAAGAAACAGCTGCTTTTCCTAACTTTAGACAATATCTGTTCCTATGTGGGTAGATTTCTAACGGAAGACTTAATGCCGACAGAAAACCTTCAGTCGTTTGATGATTAGCATATTCATGCTCACATCTACTACGAATATCTTTGGAGCATATTCAGGTAGTAATTCTTCTTAATGAGCACCATCATCCCCATCCCCCCTAACTTTTTAAAGTCTGCACTGTAAACTGTAGGGCACCAACTTAGGCACTAAGCCGAAAATTTCGTGCCACTTAGCGCCTAGTTAGTGCCTTCCTAATGCTTCGAGGCACCAGTAGGCGCCACTAGGCACTAATAGGCGCCAAAGCAAATATTTGTTTATCCAATTAAATCGAAGGAAAAATCAATGGGCACGAACTGTGCACTATGAACGTCGTGCCTACTCGCGTTGGTTAGAATTGATGCCTAAATTTTGTGCCTAATTACAGTATGCACGTTGCAAAAGCTACGTCGGTGAAAATTACGTTTTTTATGGCTGATCTTGGCAACTGTATTTGATTATCGCCGACAAGCATGATGAGGAGCTACAGCTTAGATGCTATGCATCATCAAATTTCGTTTAAATGTTCTGTGGTTCCATCAATTTGAATTTGAAATTTGAAATTCCTATGAATGTAATTGTTGATCTTCAGTTAAAGAAAGGAAGCGCTGAATCGATGCCTTATGACAAGTAATTGGTTTGAACGTGTTCATTTATTGTAACATAAATGCCAGTGATGGTACAACGTCTTAAATTGATTTATGTTTCTACCGACAAGTCTGGAAAATATCCTTTATATCTGAGATAGCCTTTCAAATGTGTCGCTTATCGAATTTTACATTCAAAATCTTCGTTTATTCTTATAACTACTGTTTTTGGTATCGATTTTCTTATTATATTGATCGCAAACTGAAAGCTGATGAAGAAGTCTTCGTTTTCATGTAGGCCCTCTCTATAGAAAGAAAGATGACAAAATCCCGCATTTATGAAAAATTGATGTTTCATTTTATTCACAGGATATTGATGAATGCGTGACAAAATCACTCTGGGGAGAGACTACGTACAAATGCCATTCTGTTCATGACAATCGATGATCAGAAATCACAACATTCACTGCATTGTCAACAATTTTAATAATGATTTCATAGTTCTCCAGTTCTGAAATCGACAATGTTCAATTCTAATAATAGTTCTATAATTGAATAAGACAAACAATAATTTTACAATCATTACCGTTCCCGTTATTTTCCTTGTCAATTACAGCAGCAACATAACACTCTTAGCAACCATCAGATTGTCAGACTTAGCTTTAGAGTTCAACGCAATGCAAAGAGAATAGAACTTATGATATGTTCTTGCTTGATCTTTGTATAATTGATAAAAGATGACAATGTTGCTATTAAAACTGTTGTGAGCACAGAATTAGACAGGACTTACCATCTTCTGTTTGACTAGAAAGGAAGCATTAGAGCATGTAACGCTAATGAAATGGCAGAATCTGCTGACATAGCATCATAGCAATCGAACAATGAACAGCCACAGAATTAGACAGGTCGTCTCTTCTTCTGTTTGACTAGAAAGGAAGCATTAGAGCATGTAACGCTAATGAAATGGCACAATCTGCTGACATAGCATCATAGCAATCGAACAATGAACAGCCACAGAATTAGACAGGTCGTCTCTTCTTCTGTTTAACTAGAAAGGAAGCATTAGAGCATGTAACGCTAATGAAATGGCAGAATCTGCTGACATAACATCATAACAATTGAACAATAAGCAGCCAATTCAACATTAAACACGCCAAATTGTGCAAAGTTTCAGTAACTGTTACCAACCGGATCACACAGCAAAGACACAGTCGATGTCAAGTTCTACAGAGAAGTTTGTGAATGTATTTTCGTGTGCCTGCTAACTTTTTTAATACTGATCGGAGGGACTAACATTATCGAGAAACCTTTTGCGCAATGATCTGAATTGTTCGAATCTGAAAGAATTGTGGCGATCGTAGCATTTTGAAGGAATTCACAGCAATCCGCAAGCGACGCATGACTATTTTTCCTATCTCTACAAGGCATTAAAAATATCTTTTTGCCAACTAAGTTAGTTCCTGCATGTGTCATCGTTTTGAATCAGTTTGCACTTCTACCAACGTTATCCGGTTAAACAATCGAATTCTGTGGTTGTGAGCATTTCCTTTCGACCAAAGTGAAATTCAGCACATTGTCCGAAGTCACCATGACGTACTCTGCACGCATTCGACGCGAAAGGAATTTTGAAGGCAGCATGATTGAAAAGACTGAATTTTGTAGAAATCTACAAAGTATGTTGGTATTTAAGTAAAGAAAATAAGAATAAATTCCCGAATACCCGAATACCGATGATTTAATAATGGGATAATGTCATTATACAAAAGGATTCTAAATAACCTTGCAGTGAAGCTTGTAGATATTCAAATTACATAGCCATGAAAAGAGATTCAGTACAAATGTTCATGCATACTGAAATCGAGACAGACTACAAGAAATGAACGTAGATAAGATAGAAGCAAACTATTGGGCTAACATGGCGGCATCTGTTGCGCAGGTTTCAGGTTTCTAGGTGACGATTCACGGTGAAAAAGGCGATCAGACAAAGCACCTTTCAAATGAGATTTGCAAAAGATAATTGCTCCTTATTCTGCTCGATATGCTCATCTATTCAAATCCGCTAACAGCGATTAAAATTCTTTCCCATGGTACAGACCTGGATTGAACCATGTGAAAATAGTCTTCAGGTCATTCAGTGCATGAACCAGATGGATTGAAGGCCATTTGAATTAGCAAGAAAACATTCTAATGCATCGACTGGTTAGCATAATCTCGTTTGTTTTGTGAGCCTCTCTCTCACACCAATCAGTGTGTTGTTCGAATAAACAACACTGAGAAGCTCCTTTGTTTTTGTATCAATTAGAAACTAAATGACATGTTCTGTTGGTGAATATGTTCTCAATACAGAGCACAGACTCAATAATTTTGATTACATGACTATCTTCACATGCATAAAGGAAACGTGAAGAGGAAAATAGTATTTAAGAATGTGCTGTCATAGAAACTTTTGTGAATAGAAACAGATATCTTGTTCATCAGAACAACAGAACGCTTCTTCTCAAACTGAAAGCACGTTTTTTGAAAGCATTTCATCCTTATAATGATTGTTATAATAAAGCGTTTATTAAACAACAATGCCTGAATACTGATAATCGTGAGGCAGAACAATATGTAATGCAGCACATAAACACAAAACAAAGTGATAAAGTCATTGATTAGCTAACGATAATGAAGCACAAAGTAATGAATATTGGTCACTTTCTGAAACCAGTTTATCAGTCTAATCATTGTAACAATGAAACTGCGATTTCTGATTGATGTTGAGCAATTCGGTAGCGATATTTTTTTGGAACATTCCAAACAAAGTCACAGGTGATAGATGATGCAACGGATGATGAGGATTTTCCGTCAAATTTGTGAACAAGTCAACACAAAGCATTAGTCTGCGATAACTTAGTGGAACAAACTCTGAACATTGACATTGCGATGAAGATGAAACACCACCTTTTAACAGTTTGATAGCTTTATCATCGATTTCTGTTATAATATCAGCCAGTGACTGATGCAAAGTCTTTTTAAGAACGATATTGAGCAAATAAATAATATTCCGTTAGCATATGGGATATGGGATTTATGAAGATTTCAGTCATCGTGTGACATACTGTAATGTGAACTAATCCCAATGCAAGCACATATTCACATACGCTTTCATACAATAGCCAATCAAAACGCATCGTTCATGAAAGTCATTAACCATCAATTTTCAACAGATTCCAACTCAAAGCATCAATTTTGGAAAGAAGGTGAACTCCAAAGAATAACTTATAAAGGGTTTGTGACGTGTTTTTACCTTGTGTGCACAAAGCCAGTGAAAATCAGCTGATATTGCATGAATTTGAAAATATTTGTAAGCGAGCAACAAGTATTCCTCTTCATTGCCTCTTTTTAGTAATTACAGAACTAAAACGCATTCTATTAATAAATCAAGAAATTTTAGTATACAATATGTCTAAAAACAACCTCCAAATTGCAACAAATAATAGTCTAATATTCTACTGTTTAGATGCACAGTTGTAAATAAGAGTACTGGTGATACAATTCTATCAAATAGACTCTATTGCATTCTTTTATGTCAGTTGATTATTATGTCTGAAGAGCGCATGTTATATAGGAAAAATGCAAATGAAATCCAATCGTTTCATTTTTAGATAAAAGCAGAGTCAAGTTCAATTACAATTCACCAAATACATGACTGAATGATTTTTCTGAACAGAATTATGAACCGCGTCTTTGCTTGTGATCATGCAGTTGGATTGTTTCTTTGTAATAGGTTGGAGCCTGGCTGTGGTTGTACATGTACATCGCTGCTGTGCCCACCGGTTCCGCGGTGTACCCACCAGACGCGATTTCCGAGCTTGGCAATATTATAACGTGTATATGTAATTTTACGGTGAGAAATTGCATGATAAAACAGAAAACTGTCAGAAAATTTGATGTGAAACTGGCTCAAGTTAATAAAACCAAACAAACTACGTATGTTATATAATAGGCATATTGACAGCATCTTTGACATTGACAGACATGCGATGATCGATTCCAATTGGCCCTCAAATGCCCTCTGCAATAGATCCATATAGGTTTCAGCAACTGGAAGAGCGTTGTTGACATGGGTGAGCCTTATTAACAGCCAATCCTTCAGTGCAATATTCGGATTCTCACTGAATTTGTTAATAGTCATGAATTCTACAGAGGGAGTTGAGTGTTTATCAACTGATACACCATCATTCTTCATGTGAATATTTTTTCTTCCACTTGGATTGATAGTGCTGCATCAAATTGCTGAATTAAATATCTTTGGTTTTAACTCATCTTTTGAATTGGTGTTTATAGTAACAGGCTGACCGAGTTGGCAAAATCCAATGCCAAAATTGGAACGAGTATGTGCCAATTGTGTTGGCATCTCATTTTGGGAACGATCGCATTTTTGCAATGTTTTTAAGTAGTAGTTAAGTACACGGTTGCTGACCCTCACGCCACTGAGATGTTTTGACAAACACGCAATGGAAGCTCTCATCTTGACGATTCCGCCCATCATCATTGTTTTGATATTCAAGGTCACTGTGGAGGTCAAATGTGAAGTCTGAAAGATAATTTTTTACTATTTTTTATATTTTCAAATCTTGAATTTTTAATTCAAAACATCGAAGTCTAAATACAGGCTGTCCCAGATGTCTCTACGAATTTCATTTTTATTTTACAAGAAAACTAATAATGATACAGACATGAATCAAGTTTTATTTTGAAAAGCAGACATGAGAGATTTGTTTGATATACACTCTAAACCAGCACCTCCTAAATCACACACTGAAGTAAAGCACTATACGTCACTAATAAAAAATCCTAAAGCAAGGCGTTTTAGGAGGTTAGCGCACTAGGGTTATTGTTCTATTTAGTATGTCAACATTCTGTTTTACGCAACCTCCTAAATTTCTAGTGTGTGGCGCTTTAGGATGCAGGTTTCCTCGATTTTAGGAGGTGCTGGTTTACAGTGTATGCCCGGCTGCTTAAATGGTTTATTGATTTTAATTTTTATTTCTCCCAAAGTTATCATTGTTTTTTAATAATAATTGTTTTTCTAATAATAATTTTTAATATAATTGTTTTTTCCTTTCAAATTATGTCCTGTATGAAAAAACAAACATAATACCAACATGAATATAACTATATTTCAACACTTACGAGCAGTTTCAAGTAAGTTGATAACTTTTGTTCAATTTCAGTTGTAAAGTCTGTCGGGCAAAGAATCGATAACTCTTGCCAACATCTCTTGATCAATTGTCGAACACACATCAGTATTCCTTCCTTTTAATTCAACCAAACTTGTCATCTTTTTCTTGTATGCCTGATTCTTGACATGACCCCAAAACCAATAATCCAAGGGGGTGATGTCAGGAGAGCGTGCTGGCCAGTGGAAATCAAAGTGACGACTTGTGACTCGATCTTTGAAATTCTTTTGCAAAAACAATTTCACCTTTTTTCTAATATGCGGTGGCGCACCATCTTGTTTGAATACTGTCCGAGACATAATTCTTTTTGATTTCAAGAAGGGAATGCAGTGAGACTCCAACATTTCAAGATACGAAGCAGAAGTGACACTTCCATCGAAGAAAAAAGGCGGTATAACATATCGTCTTTTGAGACCTACCCAAACCGTCAACCTTGAACTGTGTAAAGGTTTGGGTGTGCGAATTTGAGGATTGCTATCATCCCCCAGAAACAGTCAAGCACGATCACCACTTAATGAATGTCGCCCTGATTTGGGGAGGTCTTGAATTAACGAAGAAGTTTCAAATTTCTTGACGAGATTTCGAATTCCGCCTTCAGTACAGGGAGGATGCCGTTCACCAGTTTCCTTCTTATACGCACGCAAGGTAACAGTTGGAGAACAACCAGATGAGTAATACAGTCGAATAATGCGAGCGCGTACAGAGCTATCCATCTCGTCAGAGCACAGTAAGAACCAGAGTGAATCCAGTAGAAGAACAGTCATTTGAAAATTTTGTCGAGATTTTTCAAAATGAAGATATCGGACAATGACTCGACAGCTGAATAATAAGCTAATAAATAGAAAACAACTTTCAAATGTTGTGTGATAGAAATTACCATAGATATTTCAGGCGTTGATCAATGAAGAACATCACTCGCATCACTCGATTGGATAACAATACAATCATTATTATTACAGAATCTATCGAAAAACAGTGATAACTCTGCCGCAATGAAAAAAAGGAAAAGAAACCATTTAAGCAGCCGGGCATATGTCAAACAAATGTCCCATGTCTGCTTTTCAAAAATGTCTGCTGCTCAAAGTAACACACGAACACTATGTTTTATAACTTGAAATAGTCTGAATTAAAGACATCTGAAAGCATTCGAAGTGAAAATAGTGCATTGTGACGAAAGTATGAAGCTGATGTTAATCAAAATTTGTGGAATTCTGTGTAAATATACGTAAAAATAAGTTCCCTAAATTTGGAGTTCGCATCTTTCTTCCTTCTGGAGCTACATAAAATTATCGGTAAGGGTCAGCGCCCCCCCCTCAGTGCGGCAAAGGACAAGTTGCGCACATTGCCTTGCTCTCTGGTCAAGATGCCTTCAGGAATGCGCGTTGTTCTAATAAAACGCGGAAATATCGAATGAAAGTATTCATCAGTACTATGTATGAATTAAATGAAATGTAAACATTCTTTAAGCAAACTTAATTCAATCAGATAAATAAACTGAAGCATGAACTATATATTTGCACGCAGTGAAAGCGATAATTCCATCATTTACAGATATTCATCAAACAATTCGTTCCTATTTGAAACGTGCCACTCATATGAAGTTCGGAATCTTCAAAGGATGCAATGGAATTTAGTATAAAGGTTAGATCAATTTCTAGGCATGTAATCGCAAATATCTCGATTATCGGCCAGCTTTCATCTCAATTATAGAACAGGTTTGATGAGTTAAATCAAGATGTCACATGCACAATTGACATTTTGTGAAGCAAGACAAACATAAAATAGTTGCTTTGAACTCAACAAAGCAAAGGACTGTCTTTTAAGAAAAGATACATTCATCCACAATGAAGTTAGTACAAAATTTGCCGTCGAAAAAATTAGAATTGATTTCAAGTTTCAAATATCTGTGCATCCGACGGATATTTTTCCAACTGAAGAAAATTTGATAAGATTTCTTTTGAAACAGATAAGAAGCAGTTTTAATCAAAGATTTCAATTGAAGAATATCTGATATTTCGATGCATGACGATGTCTGAGTCTGACCGGAGACGGATTTTATTAAGTTCAAGGATTTCTGTGGATATTCTCTTATCGAGAAGTTCCTTGTCGTTGTTCTTCGATCAGATATTCTAAAGTTTATTACAATTGCTTTCCGGAAAAAGGGTCGAATAGGGAACCCCTAACATGGATACACTGTAAATCGCTGGATACGAAAATTACATACAATTTGAAACTAGCATCTGATACGAGATTCTCGTATGTTTACAGACATTTGGCATGTTTTTCATACGAAGCCTCACTTACTTTCGTATGTGATTGTTATGTAGCGATACGAACTATTCTCTCTGTGATTGACTGTTTTACAATGAAATACGAGTTGTTGGTATGTTTTATATACGAGACCCGATGCAAGTTGGTCCTCATTCGTATGTGCTTCGTATGAATAGCTTTAAGCCACATAGCAAAAAATAAGTTATATTACATACTACTTACAAACAACTTTTTTCCAGTAATACCAGTCGTGAATATTTCTTCATGAAAGTGTGGTATTTAACTAAATTAGATTGATTGTGAAATTAAAGGTGCATGTCATATTTGCTATTTGTCTTATGGCCTTCACAAGACTCATAATTAGCTCATTTCCTTGAACTAAGTTGATGAACATCATTTCAATTAGACGATAACTGTCGAGCAACCATGTTGACTTATATATCTCAAACATAACTATTTTTGCGTTCATGAATTATATATAATGTGTTTTTATTTCGGATTGATAATATGCTTAGTTCCAAAATTACATAATACAAAATTGTTGATGGTTAAATACTTATTGATTATTCATGAAATGCCTTAGACTTACATGTATTAAAATCGAATTCAGTATTGTAAGTCTGACTATTAAATGTCATTATCTTACTCTTACAAAACAGTAGTAACATTAGTGTGATCTTTATTGACAAAGGCCGTAAATCAACATATATTAGAAATCATTGGTGCTTTCCTTTAACATTGTGCTGGTATGGTTTTAGTATGTAAAGCATGCCACATTTGAAATAACATGCGAAAAGCATATAAATATATATCAAGAGAATACAGAAATATACCAAAGAGTATTTTGGTATGCATCCTTCGTATGTGATTGGTATTGAGCGATTTACAGTGTACTGAGGGATTTGTAAGACTTAAATAATAACCATAATCATCTAATTTTCCAGTGAGCTTGCATGTTGTGAGCGGTTCATTGATTGGGTCACCCAATGGTGCCTTTGAACCACTGACTCTGTTTCATCGCTGCTATGTAGGCCTATATAGTCATGGTCTAGCTTTTTACTTTGGCAACGATTTCAACAAGCGATTTCCTTAGACTTTCCGAATGCAAGAATTATTTTAAGAGGGTTTAATTAATCATCATCCTGCCGGATAGGTTGCATTTTCGTCTTATTTTACCATTCACCAGATTACGCTACACTGCAAACTGTGCAATACCAAAGCTACTTACGAAAGCGATGCATGAAACGAGAATAACAAAATGTACGAAGGCACTATTGTTCGTGCAAATACGTTACGAAAGCGATTAGCTTTCCCATTAGATGTATTCTCGCTTTGTACATCGCCTTCGGAGTCAAATTCAGCCAGCTTTCCTAATCGACAGTTTGCAGTGTAGTAATAAGTAATAAGTAGCAATTAGCAGTAATAAGACAAAACGTTGTGCAATTTCCTGTGAAACCAATCTCCCTTGATCGTGAGGCATTCAATGTTGTGAAATTCATTCAAAATGTTTTCAATCCACGCTGATCGGTTGCTGCAACACGACCTGCAAATCCAAGTCTGATAGAAGACGAAACCAGCAATCATGAGTAATGTTTCATTGCGAAATTCGTGATTTTCGTTTTTTTAACTCTTTCTTCTTTTCAATTCTTAGATTTTCCAGCTATTCTATTTTTAAGCTTATTGATGCAACTTCTCCCAGACGCTCAGTACCAACTAAATATTCCCAAGTAGAATGAAGGAGATTCATTATTTATTCAAAAGAGATTTGTTATCATGTTAAATCAACAAAAGTAGCATTTTGATAATATTTAACAATTCGAAGAGATTGAAGCAGTGAGAGTGTGAATTGAAGTTGATGCACTGGAGCAAAGACACCTACGAACTGAGTAGAGAGGATGCGGCAATCTTCAAAGGCATTTCACCACTGATTAAATCATTTTGTCATCATTCATTTAGTTTTTACTGTAGCGCAAAATAACCATCCGTATTTTCGAAATGTAGTATCAATGCAAACTGAAATACGTACTGAACTGCCAAAAATTGCTGGCCGGCTGATTTGAGTCTTCAGAACAATTGAAAAAAGCAGCAACGAGAAAGAGAGAGAGATTCTGCGAAAATTCCTATTAACTAGGCGATACATGTCGAGATTGCAGTAACTATAAATTTTTACTTCAAGTACCAACCTGAATACTACATAGTGCGGCAGCCAGCACGAGTTTCCGCAGGGAACGAGGCCGAAAATGAGACTTTCACAGAATGATGTACACCCTATGCCTACTACGAATCTGCACGTCTCCCGAGTTCTAGTGAGTTTCTCTTCTTGTCAGGCAAGATCAAAGAAAAACACATGTGAATCCAATGGGACGCAGATTGCAGTTTTTGGCTAAATGAAATTTTCTATGTCTTTCTGATTAAGCGAAAAGCGCTATACCCAGAGTCATAATTTTGCCATGTAATGTCTTCAGGTCATTTTCTTTCATTTTCATGCACCCATGTCTGTATAGCTAAACACATTTAGATTTGGCAAGCCTCTTAATGTCAGCAAACACAGACATTTTGAGCAACTTTAGCCACATTGAACCACATTCTCACTTACATTGCCGATCAGAAGCTCAATAATATCACAAATAGGAAATGACCTGATGCCATTCCATGCCATAAATGATGACTCTAAACCTAATACTTTCCAGTTGATGAGCGAAACATAGAAAATTTCATTTTAGCCAAAAACTGCAATCTGCGTCCCATTGGATTTGCATGTGTTTTTCTTTGATCCTGTCTCACAAGAAGAGGAACTCACTAGAACTCGGCAGACGTGCAGATTCGAAGTAGACATAGGGTGTACATCATTCTGTGAAAGTGTAATTGTCGGCCTCGTTCCCTGCAGAAACTCGTTCTGGCTGCCGGACTATGAGGTGTACATCATTCTGTGAAAGTCTCATTGTCGGCCTCGTTCCCTGCAGAAACTCGTGCTGGCTGCCGGACTATGAGGTGCACATCATTCTGTGAAAGTCTCATTGTCGGCCTCGTTCCCTGCAGAAACTCGTGCTGGCTGCCGGACTATGGGATGTACATCATTCTGTGAAAGTCTCATTGTCGGCCTCGTTCCCTGCAGAAACTCGTTCTGGCTGCCGGACTATAAACTGAAGAGTGATAAAATTTTCGAAGTTACATGTAATTCACAAAAGTACTAAAATATTCATTAAGTACTAATTGAGTAGTAATATGATGAAATGTCATTATAAATAAATTATCCAATCAAACTTAACTTCAAAACTGCTGTAGATATGTATATTCAATGTCATTACTTAAAAAACAAAATTAAAAAAACAGAAAAAGTGCTTGATAAGATACATGTATTTGTTTTAATTCCATAACTATTTCAAGCAATTAAATAAAAGTGTAGCGCTAGCACAATCTCGGAGCGGACATACCTTAAGCAAATGAAAAGGAGCTAACTTAACAATCATGACATTTTCGAAGACATGTGACGTGTGAATTCAAAGTTGATTTGTAATTTCACTATTGATGATATCAGCACCTGCTGACTGCATCTGACTATTTTTCTCCTTATTGACTTAATATGTTCAATTCTGTTCAAATTCACACGAAAACAATTTCTTCTATAAATTCGAATAGTTTTTATATTAATAAAGACATCTGAAAACATTCAAAGCAAAAATAGAGCAAAATTCGACAAGTCTGTCGTACATTCAAATTTCTGAAACTCATTGTGACGATTCAGCCGATGTTACTCCAAATTGCTGGAAATCTGTGGAATACGTAGAAAATAAGCTGTCTAAAATTTGGAGTTCTTCGTTCAGGAGCTAGATAATCTTCGGTAGGGCAAAGTTTTAATATTTACAAAATACCTACACTGATAAGCTGCCGATATCTTCCTATTATACACCATTGGAAGCCGCCATCGTTCCGATACCGTTTTCGTGACAACGCATGTCCATGAGGTGCAATTGTTCTCAGCACTATGGTCGCTCTACAGTGCAAACTGTAAACTGTGACTACCCGCTAAAATTAACAGCTAAAATCCCGTCTAAACTGTAAATATCCGTAAAAACAGACGTTTGTTTATCTTCACTGCAAACTGTAAACAGCCACTTATCGGACAATTTGTGAGCCACATCAGTATTTTGGCACTTACTGCGTATTATCAGACAAATTTCCTGCTTGTCAGACAATTTTTCTCTCATCGCTCGAATTTACATTATTGCGTTTACTGCCTATCATACTACTTATGACTACTATTATGACTTATGACTTTTATTGAAATTGGATGGTATCCTTGATAATTTTCAATTATAGAATATACAATGTTGTAAATAAGTAGGGTTCTATTACCTTGAGGCATAGCAATAACAGGTCTGGATATTTGACGTATTGATGTTATCTTTTAATTCTGTTTGTACAATGTTTTTTACAGCTTTTAAGGGTCTATATACTTCCCTAAAGTTGACATTGACACAGCGGACTTGTAAAGTATCAGAGTTGTTCATAATGCGAGCGTGAATGAGTGGAGCAGAGTTAGAATCTATGTGATTAGGAGTGACTAGTTGCCATTAGCTGATGTTGAATAGTTTGATCATATTTAAACACTATGAGTTTGAGATACAGTACTTTTAGAAAAGTAGACAGAATTGTCTGATATTTTGGAGAATAATTGTCTCATCTTGTCTGCTCTGAACAGCCACTTTTGGTTGTTCATTGTCTCATGTTGTCTGTTGCAATTGTCTGACCATTTTGTCTGATTTTTGACTGTTTACAGCTTACAGTGTATTTGAACGGATTTTGATTGTTGCATCATCCCTCATCAAACTGTGACGTCATCATTTTAACAGATATTTCAGACATTTTCTGTGAAGTTGAACAGTTACTTCAGCTGATTTTAGCGGTGTACAGTTTACAGTGTAGTCCTTTCTTATTACAGATTGCGGTTTGACCCGGCGACATTGCAACTACAAGACGTACTGCACTTTCTCACGACATTTCCCTTCATCAGTAGAAACAAGAAGAAAACAGAAAGTGATAAAAGTGTGATGACTGTAAAACAAATAACTTGAACTAATTTTCATCGTCAATGAGAACCTAGTCAATAACTAAAAACTTAACTTGAGTGATTCTTGACAGGACTCGAGAAGAGGGAAATTTATAGGAACTCAAAGTCTCAAAAGGGTTCGATAGACATTGCTTTTCTTTTCGGCATTCGGTTAGTTTTCAGGTCAACGACTCGCCGACTGAGTGAAGACAATGACCGTCAGGATGAGAACCACAGAGCTTGAGCAGATCTTCAAGCCCCTAGAGATTTGAGAAAATGTCGAGAAGGCACAGACGCCCTCAGAAAGCAGGAGGAAGGATAGAAGAGGAAAATGTCGCCATCTTTTCTTCCATTGAAGCAGATTGAGTTGCCTCATCTTCAGCTTGTGCAGTGAATTTTTAATGTGTGGCATTTCTGCATCCGCTAGTTGACCTATATTGATTGAAGAAGAAAAGTAACTTGGATCTATCATCTTCTTCCTGAATAGTCGATATCTCCTCAATCCCAGATTAATCAACCGTCGACTTCCCCTTCATACTATTTGCTAGACAATTCCTACAATGCACCATCCAAATCGTCTTCACTGCTATTATCCTAAATTGCTCATCTATAGTTTCTTATCGAAATGTTAAGACTTATCCTCCATTTACATGTGATGTCAGTGGAACCAGTGCATTTTACAGGGTTCTTGGGTTTTAAAGGCTCAGTAGTAGCTTCAATAATAGATTAAATCTGCGCCTATTAAGTTTTGTAATCATTTTCATAATAATCTTTTCAGTCTCGGCTACACATCTTTGTATTAGCTAATAATTCATTATTAGTTAAATCGCCAACTTCTTTGTTCCAGTAGCTCGCATTGAGAATAAACGAGATGCTACGCAGCCTCAGATGATTTTGAATTGCTGCCTTATAATAGCGACATAGTAATATTACATTTCACACAATCCTCAAAATCTATGATCATTAGAATTTTAGAGCTGTCAAAAATCTACCGGGGACATCTATGATCGAATCAAGACACGACACGGTCAAAAAAATTCGGAGGATCCAGGAAACGGAAGATGCCAAAGTTTAAACAATTACCCTAGTGGAGAATCTTGTAAATAATTAGGTAATAAAAAGTCATGAACGAATGAATACAAATTAATACTGACAACATAGACTAACCTACTCTAGTATAGAGCAGTTACTGAAATACGTATAAAGGCAAGTCTACTCAACTGAAGACGGTAAGGGAAATAAATTAATACTCATAAACGATTTTATTTTACCATATAAGAACTGAAATAAGAGTTCGTCATGGACCTGACGAGAAGCTAACTAAAAATAACAAAAGGTGAAAAAAGGCGAACCTAAAAAAAACAAAATTAAGTTTTATGAAGTCATCAGGGAGGAATCACGTGGCTGCATGAAGGAAGGTTTCGGCCCCTAACCTTCAACCTATACCACATGGCCGGACCAGGCCAACCATATCGAATGTACGATATGGAAGGTCTCTCCAAGCCTGAGGAAACATAGCAGAACCTAACCAAAAATTAAATTTTCTTTTAGAATTTATTGAGACAAAAGGAAGAACATGAAACTAGAAGAGGTTTTCTTAGCCCAACATGCCAATGATGGATGGCATCTGGCGGGGCGAAAAACAACCAAACTTAAAAACGAGGAACCTATTCTTGGAGAAGGACTTAATGCAAGAATTAACCAGAAAATTGGCTTTATAACCCCGTCCTTTAAAGATATCAAAAATGCCCTTAGCTCTTGATGTGAAGGCGGAAGCATCAGATGAAATCCTGGCGAATCTGATGAGTTGGGCAGCAAAGATGTTTAAGCCAGTGTTCAAAGGCATATTACTCTCGGGGAAAGTATACAGCACCACTGGGAAGCTGAACTCATCAACCTTATGGTATATTATCAAACCTCTGTGAAGTATTGGCCACCATCTTCGATCCTGATTTTTACATCCAAATAATTAACACATTTTGTTGTTGTCTCCGCTTCTGCTAGCTAAGAGATCTACCGGGTAGATTTCAGGAAGGATCTTATCAAAATGTTTGAAATTAAACACACAAATGTCATCGACATACCTAGTGGTACGAGAGAGAAGTTTGGCTAAGCCACATCTCTTACTCGCTAGGAGCCCCCTCACAAAATTAAACTCCCTGTAAGCCAAAAACAGGTCAGCTAAGAGCGAGCTGGAATTCCCACCTAAGGGAATATAAATATAAGATATATAAATACATATATAAGATACATAAATATAAGATATCTAAGGGACGTTCAACTCCCATACCATGTACTGGAGGCCAGTGACTTCGATAAACTTGATTAATGACGATAGTGTGTATCTGGATAAAACGATGGACCAAATGGCAAACAATCCACTTCCTTACTGTGAAGTACTTCAGAATCCAGCTGAATTGATTGCTGAACACATTAATTGATACCCCCGGCCCAGTCTTGCAGAGAAATTGTCGGAAAAATCTGTGCAGTGTACATGTATATGTGCAATACACATACAAGCACATCATCAACGGTTAATTTCAAATAAATTGTGACTTTCACTTTCCTTGATTTTCCCATTGTCTTATCTAAAACCTACTCCTCTGTAATAATGTGGACCACTGGTGGACTTTATTCGAGTATTCATAAGCAATGAAGTGATATAACATCTGTGGTTTATTTCCGGCCTTGAATTACTCAACGAAAATTGATAGGTACTTTTGTCACAGTGATGCACAAATGTTTTCATATTCACCGACGAAATTTATACGGATTTCGCAATCAACTTAGATCCTTACCAATGCTCTTCCTGAATTGCCCAATATGGTAGGACCTTAAAATCGTGGAAAGTCACCAACAACTGCTTGGTTTGCTTTTTATTCAATGTGACCTTCGCATTTTATGAATCACTGACATCATAATCACATTTTATTTGTTCCTCGGAGTTTGATTATAAATTAAAGGCCTCCTCACAGATGATGCTCTATACTCACGAGATGTCTAATAAGAGATAAAAATACGTTGACATCGGTAACCACTCATTACGAGGAGGCGCACTTGAAAAAACAACACTGGTTGCACTTTTCCACCTAAATCTTGATAAAGGATCTTCCGAAGGAATGGATATTCAAACGACTCTTCCTTAACTTTTAGCATTTTCATTAGTTATACCAATCAAATTATTATCAATTTTTAGCGCTTCAGTTTGTTTTTTGTTCGTCTCTGATTGCATCATCAGTAGATTTTCCTTAGATTTTAATCATGTCTTTTACTTGTAGCCTATAACAATGAATAAGGCACTCACATATTGCTGCAATGATTGTAGTAGCAAGCAAATCATTACTGATCAGTTACACTAAGTTCATGACTGCTTTTAGCATAGCAAATAGATTATCAAACATTTTCCAGAAAGCAGTCATAGATACTTTATAAAGTATCAGAGTTATTCATAATGTGCATATAAGAATGCGAGTGTGAATGAGTGGAGCAGAGTTAGAATCTATGTGATTAGGAGTGACTAGTTGCCATTAGCTGATGTTGACTAGTTTGATCATATTTAAACACTTTGAGTTTGAGAGGCAATACTTATAGAAAAGTAGACAGAATTGTCTGATATTTTGGCGAATAATTGTCTCATCTTGTCTGCTCTGAACAGCCACTTTTGGTTGTTTATTGTCTGATGTTGACTGTTGCAATTGTCTGATCATTTTGTCTGTTATTTTGTCTGATTTTTGGCTGTCTACAGTTTACAGTGTATATTGATTTCATGCTGCATTTAATAATTATACATGGAATGCAGTATTTCTACCGCTGCTTCATCTACTGACCAAGGCATATAAAATATAATAGGACCTACTGCAGGCTGTCAGTCATCAGCAGGTACTCATTTAGTTGCGCGTCGACTCCAAACCTGAATAACACATATAGATTCAATTAAAAATTGCACTGAGATCTTCATTTCATCACTTATGTGATTCTTGTTTAATCTTAAGCATGCAAGCCCCGACACATCAAATTATTCATAACTTCTATTAATATGCCCACATCAATAAACACTTAATCTAACTATATCGCTTAATCAACAACCAGCCAATGCCAGCAAAGAAGAGTGCTTCGAGCATCCGAAGCTTATATTTCAGCAAGACATAAAATTCTACGCTTCCATATTTAGTGTGTGCTTGCTCAACAAGGTATGTCATACACAGACGAAAATTGGCAGTAAATAGCAGGCCAACTACAGATCTGTTCATAAAAAACGTTCCACCAAAATTTCATTGAAATTCAATCGATTCTCATGCCTTCGAATCGTGTCGCATCAACGTGCTATACATCATTCGAGGGCTTGCATTCTTAGCTTTAAAATGAGCTATTATAGATCTGTATCCGGTGCTGTATCTGCTGAGCAATGCTCAAAATATGAAAATCTTTCAATTTACAAATTGCAATTTTTTCAAAATAAGAACATGTGAGTATGATAATGAATAAGACACGAGGAGAAAGAGCATTTTCTTAGCTTTCGTTTGACATACTGTTCATCAAAATCGACGAACTATTAAAAGTTAATGACATCGTGAATCTATCACAATCATGATGAAAATGTTCTCCTTCAGCCTTTTTCAGTCCAATGCTTTATGAAGGCCTCTATACAAGATGTCGTCAACCTCGTCGGTCTTGTGCTTCTCGCATCCATGTTTCTATGTTCAGCTAGACTGTCTTCCCAACGCTTTCCCTGTCTTCCTCTTCTTCTTTTGCCGTGCCTCGGATACCATTCCGTTACCGATTTTGTCCAACGCCGATCTTGTCTTCTTGCCACATGTCCAGCCCAGCTCCATTTCAATTTTGCTGCAGTCTCCAGGACGTCACTTACTCCTGTCTGTTGTCTAATCCATGTGTCCTTCTTTTTATCTCGTCTTGTAATACAACATTGCTCCTTCCATTGATGAAAATGTTATGTTCTCACTTTTTCATAGAAAATGTTCATGTTTGGTATTATCTGAATCCTTGCGATGTTAGGAGCACGATCATGTAATTTATATCTATATAAGCTCAATAGTTCTTTTTCAAACTTCTCCAATGTTTTTTCCATTTCCGGTACACAAACACCATGTAAGGTGAACGAAGGTTCAAAACAAGACAATTACCGGAGGCATGTCTTTGTTCTCTCATAGCAACTGCCGATTGTTTACCTTGTATGTTTATGTACATAAGCGGTAATGAAAAAAAATGTTGAAAAAGAACTATTGATCCTATTTCAATAATACCTACATATTCGCATTCCTACCATCGCAAGGATTCAGGGATTACCAAACATTTACACTTTTGTTGAAAAGGTGAGAACATGACATTTTCAAAAAAGGTCATGATTTTGTGATAACTTCCCGATATCACTAATTTTTTATTAGTTCACCGATTTTGATCACCAGTATATCAAAAGAGAGCTCAGAAAATGTTCTTTCTCCCCATACCTGATTCATTATCATACTCACATGTTTTCTATTTGAAATACTGCAATTTGTAAATTGAGCGATTTTCATATTTTGAGCACTGCTCAGCAGATACAACACCGGATATAGATCTATCATAGCTCATTTTAAAGCTGAGAATGCAAGCTCTCGAATGATGTGCGACACGATGGAAAGGCATGAGAATCGATTGAATTTCAGTGAAATTTAGGTGGTCCGTTTTTTATGAACAGCTCTGTATTAACATCTTTTCTGCAGCATGGCTTTACATGAGATCATCGATGTGTTCTGCTAACTCTGAAATAATCAATTACAGTTTCATAGAAACCGTTGCTGGTGAAGCCCTATTGTGGCTTCCCTTGCGTAAAACAAAAGTCGGGTAAAATATTCCAGCCTGTATCAGTGGAGATCCTCGGAGGATATGGAGATGCCACTTTATTTCCGAGGACGGTTGATGCAGCAATGATGACTTGACACCTTCTATCTTCCTCCGACAGTGGTAGTCTATTGCTTTCAGATATCTATTGTTTATTCCCTTTTCAGTTGCCTTTTCAATTTGAGTTCCTTCATTGGTCATATGGTGGGCAAGGAGGTTGACTGGGTAACGCCAGATCCAATTAGTTCGACTACTTATGAAAATGATGGTTTAACGTCACTACTACCCCATGGTGGGGGCTTGGACGGTGTGGACATATTCAGACTTCAATGTGGAGCGCTGTGATCTTTTAGTCCGGCTCCCCTCCTGACGAGTTCCAATGACACTTTCGGGGCTCGACAGAAGGATAGCTAGGCCAAGCATTAAACCAGTGCGCCACGGAGACTGCAGTTGCCTAAGCCTTGCTTAATGCTTGATTACTAAGCGCATGAGTATGAAATAATCATTAAGTACGACAAACAAAAAATGAAACGAGTGACAATGATGTCATGTTAAGAAATCAATCTTGAGATCAAGACTGTGTCCATAGACGTATCTAATATATCCATTTGAAGCCTGCGAGTAGAAATGATTGAATTTAATCATGCGTAAGGTATAATTCCGGCCGGAAGGGTCTAAGCAATGGATAAGCCTATTTTATACCTCATTGTTCAGGTCTGAGTACTCTTTAGGTACAAGAAAAATAAATGTTAAACAGCAGCTATATTTCATCTCGAAATGTAAAATGTACTGTAGGATGCAATAGAGCAGCGTACTTTATCAAGATGCAGAATTTATTCAAAGCGCTTGTAGATTTAAACGATAAATTGCTGTAGAAATGAAGAAATCGTTGATTTTAATGAAATGAAAAACTTGTTTGAATGACCTACTAACCGTTGGATTTGACCCTTTGGACGTTATGACTTTCGCAAGCATTGGAGTGATTTGACATGATTGCAGCACTTCATGAATATAAGTCTATCAATCCTATCACGTTCATCTGACAGACCTGCTGTTCTACAGTCTGAATGATTTTTCCACGCAAACATCAGTCATGGAAAAAATATAGTACCCATTGAAAAAATGAAAACTTAAGACTTGTTCCTGCGTCACTTTCACGTGCCCATTATTACTCCGATAAATGAACATCATGAACAACATGCCTCCGTCAGCACGCATGAGTTCCTCCACACAATCAGTCATAGAATAAATGAGGGATTTCTGATAACTTCGTACTTCTATGAGTTCTCTCCAAGTTTCTTCTAAAGTTGCAAAAGGTTCGTCACTGTTAGACGGATTTTCATATTCCCTTTGCAATTTCAGTTTCATTCTACCCCTCACATTTTCAATAGGGTTCATTCATATCAGGACTGTAAGGAGGCCAGTCAAGGATGTTGATATCCTTTTGTTGGAGAAATGTTCGCGTTCGAACGGCAGTATGGACAAGCGCATTGTCATGTTGGAAAATGCCGTTTCCCTGAGATATCATGGGCCACATTGGCACGAGGTGCTCTGTAAGAATATTAGTATACTGTTCAGAATCAATGTGGGTTTTGATTCTGACTAAATCCGGGAAGCGTAGACCTCTTGGGAACGCTGCAAACATAGTGTTCCGAATATCGGCATGCGAAGGGTTTTCGAAAATGCTGCACGCGGGATTGTCCTAAGCAGAATCGCGATTCATCAGAAAACTCAACTGTCTTCAATATTCTAGAGCTCCAATTGGATTTGTGCCGAGTCCATTCAAGTCTGCAATCTTTATGGTCTTCAGTTAGTAGAGTTTACCTTGCCGTTGCAAAGGACTTGAGACCAGCATCTCGCAACCGATTGGAAACTGTTCTTTTGTCACATTGAAGATGCGAGTCCTGCTTTATTTCTCTGGCAGACATGAACGGATTTTCTGAGGACATCCTGACAGTCTTTTCATCTTCTCGGTCACTTGTCACTTTCTTCCGCCCACAAGCACCTCGGATGCTTCCTTCAGTTTGTCCATCGACAGACATCTCTGAAATGCTCAAGCACTCGACTATTTTTAGTTTTGAAAATAATGTATGAGTCCTTAATGCATAAGTTTGACTTTTCATAAACTCAATTAAGTCGGTGCCACGCGAAGCAATAGCTGACAGCGATCTAGAATGAAATGAACGAAGTGACACTTCCAAACCATTTTATTAACATCATGTTGGTTTCTTTGTGTAGTGTTAACTCAAATCAGCAGATATTTATGGACTGTTCGCAGTATCAGCATGATCGCATTCGTTCGTTTAGATCATAATAGAACACTGGGTAATGTTGATTTGTGGTTATTAACATCGATCGCTGCCGACAATATGTTGCAACTTATCGGGTACTATATTTTTTTCCATGACTGTTTTGCAGAACTGTTCTGTTTATTGTTCACTTTTCCTGGCGGTCTCATGGCAACGAGATCTCCACAGACACCGATCCGCGCTCCATCGAAATACAAGCTTCCTCCGAGTTCGCCCTTGACCTCGTCCTTCCATGTTAATCGGTAGCTGAAGTAGTGATCGGTGTATTGTATTTCAAATGAAGAACAAATGAAGAAATGTGGGATTACATGAAGTACTATAGACGGATGAAGAAACCGGCGATAACAAATTCAAGTGAAGAAACAGTATTTTCCATGTGTTGTCTTAGGTATAGTGTGTATAATTTCATTGCTTTCGGTGTAGTAGAGTGTCATTGTGGTTCTATTGTTTGGCTCCATTATCCACTTTCCACTTATCCACCATGTGTTGTGTCAGAATCGGTGTAGTAGCATTTTTGTATTTCCATGTTTTACCTCCACTTTTCCAATTTTTATCCATCGATCTCCTGTTGTTTTATAATATCCATTTCTAATTTCCTTAACCTATGATGACCATCGTCCTATTGTATTTCCACTATCAGCATCTGTAGTCGTTAAGGTATATTAGACGTCTGTTTTCAACATGTATGCGGCAATGTTTGGAATCTATGGTATTAGTATATTAACAGTAAGAATGAGTAGTGTTACAAATCTTAAGATTTCCACTTTTACCAGATATTGGGCCAAAGCTGATCAATTTTAATTCGTTGCCACGAGAAAGCTCCATTGAATTCTTTTAAGAACTGATTAATCCAATGGTTACAGTAGCATTGCATCTGTACACTTGCGGATTGGAGAACGCCATCAGTCCTCATTATGACTACTTCCAATTAATAATTTGAATTATTGAGCATTATATTCTATTATAAATGGCTGCTGGGATGATTTTCATCATCGTATGAGAATGTGATTCGCGGTCTGCCCCTTCTCCTCTTTCCACCCATCATTCCCAGCATCATTGTCCTGAACAGACTTTCCTCTGCCCTGAGAACGTGACCACAAAACACTAGTTTCCGCATCAGTAGTACCGGAGTATACTGTATATTACAGAACTGGAGTAATAATATTTGTGTCTTTTCCTTCCACATTCCATTTTCAATTTTGAGTTGAATTTCATGCTTAAGTCAATCTCATTCATTCTTTATTGCATCCTAAAGTACCTCTTCAACCATTGTATGGCAGGAGATTTCTGATAAAATTCTAAGAATTTCTGGAAACTGATTATTAGGAAGATTACGAAGAACAAGTGAATATTATTATATTTAAGCGCACACTAGGGTTCTACTTGAGAATTAAAGAGCGCACGAATCTTCCCATCGGTTCTATAAGCTTCAAAGCCCAATGTGGAAAGTGTTAAGATTATCTGATCTTTGGAAATTCCATCATTGTAATCGTTTTGGGATTCTGATGATTTTAAAAAATCTGTTTTTGAATCCAGCAAATCCGAATGTCACGTTGTAAATAATCTGCAAGTATTTGCGATGATACTTCAGGAAAACCTGTGAATCCAAGGCATGTGCGCATATGGCTCCTTCAATGTTATGAAGCACACATTGTTTTGTTGCTGCTATGATTCGACGACATATGCTGTTTATGATAATGTTTTCACAATCTGACATTCTTCTGTCAGAATGTTAAGAAAATCAAAACTATTTCAAGAGCATGTGATCTCCCGCCTACGACTTACAGAAACATAGTCTTAACACTTTACAAGAAGTCTTGAAGGGAAATATACATTATAAAACAGCCGCATTTCCTGTTCGTAGGGGGAAATCAAGTTGCAGTGGTTTTCTGAGATGTTTTTCATGTCAGAAATTCAGATCGCAGGAAAATGAACATCATAGCGCTCCGCAGTGCCATCCATTGCAAGTCGCCATTCTCACCGGTGCCATCCCAACGTGTGTCAACGACGCAATTCCCCTCTAATACTCAGAGACCTGAGGGGGGGGGTTCAGTAGACCCCGAGACCCTATTTTCCATTTCACTTTTGAGCTACGGATACATCAACCACTCATGCCTATGTAGAATCATCATTTTTGGCAGTGATTCTGCAGGTGTTGTTTCATTTTAATTGAATCAATACAAGCAGTGCTGTATGCGTCATTGAAAAACATTGACGGCGTCAGCCTCAGTGTCAATTAACAATTTATTGACGTCATCTTTGACGTCATCAGCGAAACTGAAATTGACGGCGTCAATTTACATCATACTTCATTATGTGTTTTGAACCTTAAACAGTAAATAGACTTTGTCGCTGTGAATACTTTTACAGTAGGCCTAAAGGACCATCTTTTCGCCACTCCGTACGGACAGCAAAACAATGTCGGCATATCCAAAAGCGAATTAGGAATAAAAGTGAAGTCGAGTTTATCATCAACATGTAAAAACAATGTCGGGAACATTTGTCGATAAGCCTGTAGGCGAGATATCAATACAGACACAGCCGATGCGAATTGTCATATTGCATAATTTCTGATTTTATTATTGCCACCAGCTACCTGAAAGTGATGACTCATAGACCTCTCGAAGAAATATCACATAAGGTAGACATACCTAAACCTTTACCTTTGAAGCCATTAGCATACCGATTATTGAGAATATCGAGATTATAAGCCTTCCCAACTACAATATATAACTCTGAACCAAATAATAAATGTCACTTTTTTACATTGCCAGATGCGACATTTATTTTGTATTCGATAAAAAGAATCCCTAACTATGTAAAATTTACTATAAAACATATTCTCACCAATACACTAGAAAGTGACGATTGTGTCTAATTAGCTACGAAATTTACTGATTTATAGGTCATTGAATAATAAAAAATCATTAAGAATTCGCTTTAACAATCCATAAGAAATCTTTTGATTATAACAAAACTAACAATTCCCTTTTAAGAAAGCATCATTTCAAAATGCTCGTCAGAGAATCTGGAGCGTTTCGGACGAAAAATGTCTTTTTCAAGAGAAAAGACTCTATCGACTGCGGCACTACTAAGCATCACCGTATTACAAAAAATGTCCCAAAAAATGTCCAGCGACCTGTGTCACGCAATATCATGGCGAAATTTTGAGATTTTATTACCTTGGGTATTAATGGGTTAAGAAACATTGACACGAATTAATAAGAAGAGACAGTAGCCGGGACTTTTCGTTGTGTACTTTCCGGTAAGTGGATTTCTGCTGAATGCAGTGAAGCTGTCACATTCTTTGATTCTGTGTCAGGTGTGAACAGTGCAGAGTGATTATCGGTCAGATTTCTGATTCTCATTTATACAGTGGTGGGCGTTGCGGTAAGTAAAGCGAGAATATCGCTTTAGTCGAAAATTTATCGCTTATCGCTTATCGCTTTAAAATTTCCAGCGATTAATCCTGCGATAAATTTAGTGATAAAGAAAACCAAAAGCCGGTTTTTAGTATTATTTTACAACTAGTTTCGTTTTCCATTTGACGTGATTCGGTAGACGGAATCGGTCAGTGAGGAGTTTAATTAGCTTCAATTGAAATTGTCTCGGAGATTGTATTGAACTGTTTTTCACCTATTTCATTGTCTGAACAACGTCAGTACAAGTGCTATCAGATGGCAAGTTGATGCATTTATCCCGTTACTCCGTATTGAGGCTACTTTCATGTGTGGTACAGTGGAGTAATCCCGTACATGGAGGTAATTCCGGACAGACGACATTTTTGAAAATAACGATCTTCTGCATTCTGCAAACGCGCAATTTTTGAAAAATTTGAAAACCGTTTTTTTTTGAAAGCGAACCATCACCTCCTCAACAAGAGGTTCAAGGTGCCAAGGGGGTGGATGAGGAGGATGATGAATAACATGTGCCTTAAATTGTTGTTTTTCTGTTTGTGATGTTGTGCTGCGACAGCTTTGTTGATTTGTATGTTGTTATGAAGTAATAAAGTGTTAATTTCGTGTCTTTTGGTGTTATTGTTTTATTCAATATTGCATCTACATGTGCATGGTATTTCAAGTCAAAAAAAGAGGTATTTAATACATATAAGTAGCAAAAATTGAGTACCATATTTCTGAATTTATCTCAGGATTTATCGCTATCGCTATATTTTGGAGATCCAAATTTATCGCATTGTCGTCATCGCTTCATGGAAAACTTTATCGCTGCCCACCACTGCACTTATATTAATAAAATAGGAAAAACGCCCTTTATTTATTTATCAACATTTGAAGCCTTCGAATTCTATGGCAAAGTTGTCGGCTGTCACAAATACAGAATTAAATATTTTGCTTATCTGCTTCGGTTTGCTAGAAGTGTGATTAATACGAAATCGCCGGCACATCGGAAAAAAGGCGAAAAGGAATTCCTAATACATTACAGAGATAGGAAAGAAAGTCGTCCGCCGCTTGCGAATTAATGTGAGTTCCAGTAAAGTGCTTCGATTGCCAAAATTCCTTCAGATTCGAAGAATTCAGATCATTGCCCACAAGTTTTCTCCATAATGTTGGCCCTTCCGATCATTATTAAAGAAAGTAGCAGGTGTACGAAAATTAGTTCACTTGATGATTTCACATCCTCTCCTCGGCATTGCTCACTGTATAGTGCATACATTGAATCGAAGCCAGGCATCGATGTGTGTTTTGGTGTGTGCGAAGTGATATCACAGCACGCACGCATCTCTCACTGGCTCTGGTGTCCTCTGCTGACAGCTTATTGTTTGCCATTTCCAATGGCAAGCGATACACGAATTATCCATTCGAGAAGGAGCAAGTTGTCTAATTGTGTGATGTGCCATTTCGATATTAAGGCTACATACAATTCTTCCTTTCTAGGAAACCGAAGCGCCCAGATGAATCTAATTCTGTGGTCACAAACCTTCAAAAAGCCATGAGATAACATACACTAAATTCAAGAGGAGCATCTCTAGGCTCTGGAACATCCATTTTTCACTATTTCCATGTCGCCCGATCATCAGGCCAGTAGGTCGGCCGCGTAACCTTCCGACGAACCTGCCACAAGGATACTTTGAGACTCTCCTCTCCCGAAATTCCGATACTATCATCCAAAACAGCTCTTCAAACTATCATATTGTCTCGATAATGATCACATTGGTCAAATTCATCTACTAAGCTCTTAAGCTACTTAATGATTCCCACACTGTTATGTTGATCAAATAAATTTCTCGTCTCGTTAAAGAATTCTTACAAACCTGGAAAATCGTCAGCACTATTGTTATTCCTCTATTATCGGTTAATACAGCGGAAGAAGGCTCTCTCAGTACGCCAGTAACTTCTTCGGAAGCATGATCATGCTCGAAAGTCTAAAAATATCACGTAGTTCTCTTCTCTATCTCAGGGGAATGATTTGGGAGTCGAGGTACCTTCTTTTCCACTTCTGCATGTCTTTGAGCAAACGAAGAGACGAAAATAACATCGTCAAGTGACTAACTGACGTAATCGAGCAAAATTTGGCTATTCATAGAAACATCCACGAGCAAGATTTATGTAGAATGGAGATAAAATAGGGAAGTAACCCAACTTCAGGTCGAGTTGAAAGGAATGTGACCTCAAAATGATCATTTTTACTTGTTGTTATGCGTCAATGGTGACGTATTGATGACGGGAGAGACTGAAGAGATGTAACGATTCCGACTGTGACTTCACACAGAGCAAGTTCATGCGTGGATGAGTGATTATCAGAATGATATCATGGTAATGTACATGTGATCGTCTCCAAATTGACATCAAAGTTTCATACAGGCGACATTGTCTGTCCAAATCTGAGGTTCCGCTTCCAACTGATGGACATGGGATTCTGGCACCGACGTTTGATGAGTTTTCAACTTTGCAAGAACTAAATATTGGGAGTGGAATCTTTAGATGCAAAGTAATTTAGTAGCCTTAATATGTAATTCACAACATCAAGAATTCCAGACTTTAGATTCTCTATCTTTCTCCATCTGGTAATTATCTGTTGTTGAATGTGTCTGACGGCATTGAAATCCGACAAATAGTAATAGTAAAGGACTAGAGCGCACAAGAACAGTGAAAACAATTGCACGCTTAGACACGCGGTTGTCATGACAACCATGCCTAAAATATGGCGACTTCCAGTGGTAGCACACTTAGTGAAGATTCAAGATGATTATTTGTTAAAATATGAAATTAATTAGATGAAGCAACTTACAATACACTGTTAAGCAAACTAGTCCGTTATAGTGGTACGAAAGGGTCCATATCCATAGGTCTGGCGAGTCGCTATATGAGTACCATGTGGTCCGTATTTAAAAAGGTCCATTTTGAAGGACCAAAGTGGTCCATCTAGTGACTTGTAGGATGGATTGATTTAAAGATTTATGGGCCGGTTAAATGGTCCTTCTATATTCTACTTGCCTTCAGATGTCTACCCATACCGTGCTAACCCCATTCTTCACTTTGCCAAGAGGACAGGTTGTTTTGCAATTCTTCGGTTGATTTGTCAAAGTATATAAAATACGTTGAAAAATTTTTTTAACTAAAATTACCAATGAAAATGATAACTTTCTGTTTCTTCTGCAGTTTTTTTTGAGTTCTTATAATCATTTGATAATTATGTATTTTATCTATAATAAAGTGAACTTTAGATGAATTGTCTGTTATTTCAATTTTCAAGGGCGGTATTTTGGCACCTGTGAAATATTCCAACAACACTACTTACAAGTTCGTCAAACCCGCTTTCTCTTTTGTATCTCAAATACATACCCCATCCAGAATACGGACTGAATTTGTTACTTCGGACTTCTACTTGTGCATTTAAATGCGGAATTTATCCAGATTTTACACGTTAGTACATCTTTCTAGCCATTTTTCTTGGCATTACTGTATATAATTTAATTTTCTTGTCATATTTGGACAAATCACTTACAAGGAGCATGCAATTCAGCGAATATGTCTGCCAAATTTTGGACCCCTGTTATTCGGAGCCTGTTTATACCCTTAATACGGACCACTTTGCCTAATCGTGTACAGCGACGTATGGCAAACATCTATAGCAGTAACAGGTTTCATTATTTGATTCTTCTTAGCAACATTCCATGACGTTGATCGAGACCGATGACTATCAACGAAAGCAGCCATAGAAATCCAACACTAATAAGGGGCATGCGCATTGAAAACAATATCACGTCGTGGAGACAATGGTTAGGCACTGTATACCATGTCAGTGGACTTTATCAAGATTCACAGTTGCTGTCATTTCTCTTTTTTAATGTAAAATCATTTTGATTGCATCACATACACTGTAATCTGTCACCTCCTGAAATCGAAGAGACCTGAATCCACAGAATTAGGCCTCAGCCACACTGCGAGCTTTTCCAAGCGTTTCCAAGCAAAGCGTTTTGCAGCAAATGTAAAGTCATCATTACAACAGTTGCAGACTACCACACTGCGAGCAAAGCAAACGAGAGCGATTAATAGATTGCAGACATACGTTTTCTCGAGACTCTCGCGACGCTCGTGTTTGCTTTGCTTTCAGTGTGGCTGAGGCCTTAGACAGGTCGTCTCTTCTTCCGTTTGACTCACAGAAATAGATTGTTTATTCAATTTCTATGGTTTGACTAGAAGGGAAGCATTGGAACATGCAACGTTATTGAAATGGCACAATCTGCTGACTAAATACCATAGCAATCGAACAATGAGCAGCCAGTTCAACATTAAACACGCCAAATTGTGCAAAGTTTCAGTGGCTGTTATCAACCGGATCACACAGCAAAGAGACACAGTGGATGTCAAGTTCTACAGAGAAGTTTGTGAACGTTTTTTCGTGCGCCTGCTAACTTTATCAATAATGATCGGAGGGCCCAACATCATCGAGAAAACTTTTGCGCAATGATCTGAATTCTTCGAATCTGAAGGAATCGTGGCGATTGGAACATTTTGAAGGAATTCAGAGCAATTCGCAAGCGACGCACGACTATTTTTCCTATCTCTGCAAGGTATTAGAAATTTCTTTTTGCCCACTTAGTAAGTTCCTGCTTGTGCCATCTGTTTGAATCAGTTTGCACTTCTAGCAAAGTGATACGATTACACAATCTAATTCTGTGCCTGTTTCCTAAAGCGCCACACAATTTTAGGAGGTTGCGTTTAAATAGAATGTTGACATACCGCAGAAAACAATAATCCTGGTGCGCTGGCCTCCTAAAACTCTTTGCTTTAGGATTCTTTCATTATTACGAAAATGGTATTGCTTTAGTGTGTGATTTAGGAGGTGCTGGCTTACAGAGTACAATTGGATACTGCAACTGTGACCGCGGTTGCAGCGACATGTTTCTTCTCAAGATGCAGCACCATTGGCTTGATTCGGGAGACGTCATGTTTGCTCGCAGACCGCAACTCGTAGCACTGTTGAACATGCTTTGTTCGCCATTGGTGAAGTTCAAGAGATACAAGGCATGAGTAATCCTCGTGACACAGTCAAATTTATGAAAAAGCATCAAATCTGTCGCGTAGTCACACATAGTAGAAAGACGAAATGTTTGCACAATTTGGTGTACGTACCACTATCATTATGTCATCTACTTATGGAGACACAATTCTTCAAAGAAAACGTTTTGAAGACGCTCAATCTTGGCCATCCAGTGATCAAGCTTTGATGAGTATGAGTCATCATATCTTTGAGCAGTTGCAGCACACATAGAAACAAACATGTGGAACAGACGCAATGTGACGACTGAAAATGTCCGTATTGTCTGTACACCGATCTGTGATGCGCATTTATATCCCGGAGATCATTAACCTCTGAAAAATTTCTCCGAGAGACATTTAATTCTTGGCAGAAAGTGCAGCAGAAAAAATGTGACCGAATTTTGATTTACCATAAATTTCTAATCATCTAACAAAAATTAATGAATAATGTCTGATTTTGAAGTCAATGCACAAGTCTATAATCAGAATCAATACAATGATTACACTTGAGAATGAGAGTATAATCCAAACACAAAGTATTCATGAGAATTCGAAGCTAAGAAATTAGATGAAAAGAACAACGACTGAATAGAAAAGCTACTTCCAATGCCTCACTTAAACGATAATCATCATGGCGAGGCCTTTCACTATTGCTGCAAGTGGTCGGAGAAAACTGTCTACTTTTCTAAATTTGCTGCAATTTCATGAAGACTTTCTTAAATGCTCACGTGTGTGCATCACTGTTACCATATTGGCAGTCTTTCGATCAGGGAACTAGGACTTCAGAGCAGTATTTAAGCTAAAAGCTAACGTGTCCTCAGGCAAGGTTGGGCCTTGAGTTTTGGGTTGAACTTCGGTAAGTGATATAAAACTTGAGTCTTCTAATAATGCTGCATGTACACAAATCAAGCAACATTTTGATTTGAATCTAAAAGAAATACGTGATAAGAGCATGAAGTTTTGATTTTTAATCAAAATTGCACTCAATTCACAGAATATTTCAAAAATGAAGTGATTATTAGCTATTTCATTTTGGGCTTGACAATGCCGCACATTGGAAGCTCGTACATATTGTATCCTATTTTCTGTAAACTTACATGCATTTACGGATGTTAAATTTTCATATACTTCATGCATTTCGTATCTTTGCAGTTATCTTCGCACACTTAAACTAAAACATTTGACATCATTAATGACAGTTCACACAGCTTTACAACAAAGTCAATAATTAAAATCAATTGATAGATACATAGATTGGAACATCTCACTTCTGTGACAACAAAGAGCAAAAGAATCTCTACATTATAGAGCAGCCAGCAGCACTGACAAAAGAATTGCTAGACCACATAGTCAAACTAAACAAATTCACACTGTCTGAATACCAAGAAAATATCCAGAAAGGTAAGAAATGAACTGGAATAGATGCAGCATAACTAATAAAAAGAGTGAAAACGGGCTATACATACAAAAAAAGATAAATTAAGAAAAAATTTTTAGAGACTTCTGCCATCAAACCGCTAATACAATAGTGTCCGTTGAAGGAATCCTGTTTTTCATATATTTATTATAATGTCATACATGTATTTAGGATACTAATTACAGTTATTGCAATAAAAATCTTTTCCCCTAATATCACACTTCTCACGGTCCCAACAGAAGTTTTGGTCTACAGAAGAATCTTCATGTCAGCACAAAATACAGAGAGTTCACTTCGTTTACTGATTTCATTCATTTATTGAAACTTGGTTTGACCCCCGTTTTGGCCAAAAACTTGCCTCAGGTTACCGTCATGAACCCTCAGAGACCTGAGGGGGTCCAGTGGACCCCGGAGCCACATTTTTCTATTTCAGTTTTTGCGCCGAGGATGCCCCTTATGCCTATGTACATGTAGAATCATCCTTTTTGACAGTGAATCTTGTGTTATTTCATTTCAATTGAATCAGTAGAAGTATGGTACACAAGCCAAGGAGGACCTATCTGCCTGGACCCCCTCAGGTCTCAGAGGGTGTAGAAATGAAATGGGTTTGGACATGTCCACGATGATGCATAATGAGTGAAATTCATTTATTCAATGTCTACATCATGCTAGAAGATCTCAAAAAGCGAATATTTTGTTTTCGCAAATGATGGTGCATGACTGGTTGGCCTGCATGAACAAATCAGCTTAAATCAGTGTTCAGAATGAAAGCAGACTGTTGGCAAAGTTCTCACAGCAATAATTGATGAGTTTGAGATCCCACAGCCGCTTTGAGGTTCTTGAATGCAGCAATTATGGTTCAGTTTAGGCCTATCTCCGATGGATGAGCCCTTAGATCTCCGATAGATGAGCCCGATAGAAAACCCTTTCAGATGAGCATTATTCCGATACTAGGCCGTTCTATACCACAAAATATGGCAAATGCACATGCATTGTTTGATCACATGTAACTTATATTGGTCATGTTTATTCGGTTTTGAAATCTCCTCGTCTTTTATTTATCTTTCTTCTTTATTTGCTTCCATGGTAGTTTGCAAATTTGTTAACATTGCGTATTCATGTGTTTAAAGTTACTCGTTGACCTTAAGAAAAGCTGCTTTAAATTCCTCCGTGAAAATCTTCACACCATATGTCTTTAATTCCACATTGAGTTATAAGACGACTTATTATCCGATCTCCACACAAATTACCATTTGGAATCAACATGTGCTGAACAATATTACTGCTTTTATCCGCAAATATTTGGATGTACAACTTTATGTTCCCAAAAGCTTCTCCAAGTTTTCGTCGCAATATCACGTAGCCGCCGTATTGAAATAACTATCTCACATGCATTGCAGTGGCAATTAAAATGTTTTTCAGATTCCGGCGCTGCTGGAATTGCAAATATTGACGATTAGGATGTTTGATTATTTGTAAAATCGACGTCCGGCAAAGTAGAAAGAGAATAATCCGTATAGGAATAGATAACAAAAGCATTGACTGAATCTTTGATTGGGGTTTGTCTAGGAATGGAATGACCAGATTTTCAAGGTATGACGAAGAATCTTTGTCGCTCAATGAGGCAAAAAAATTACAACGATAAGAAATTGCTATATCGCCTATATAATTTAACCTGTGCATAACTACCTATTGTCTAACGCGGCTTGCGACCTCAGTAACTTGACAAATTGTTCTCTGATCTCTGTTTATTGCGAACGCAGATTGTGGGGGAACGATAAATACGTGTAGATGTTTCGCTAGCTTTATGTATTAATAGCAGACAAACACTCAAATCCCTCACGTTTAAATCTGACAGATACCTGAGTCTCAACACTCAATTTACTGGCTTAATCTTCCCCTGCAGCTTGTTAGAGGCGACAAGGCTACATAGAGACTACATCTGAATATGTTCTACTTAATTGCACCGGTAGTATAATCTTGCAGTTTTACATGTCTACATTCACTGCCTAATGTAGTGTCTGGGAATATTGCGGCACCCTCACGGTCTGCGATGGGAATATTGCGGCAACCTTGTGGCACCCTCACGGTCTGCGATGGGAACATTGCGGCAACCTTGTGGCAGCCCCACGTTTTGCGGTGGGAACATTGCGGCAACCTTGTGGCACCCTCACGGTCTGCGGTGGGAACATTGCGGCAATACTGCGGCACCCTCACGGTCTGCGATGGGAACATTGCGGCAATACTGCGGCACCCTCACGGTCTGCGATGGGAACATTGCGGCAATACTGCGGCACCCTCACGGTCTGCGATGGGAACATTGCGGCAACCTTGTGGCAGCCTCACGTTTTGCGGTGGGAACATTGCGGCAACCTTGTGGCAGCCCCACGTTTTGCAGTGGGAACATTGCGGCAACCTTGTCGCAGCCTCACGTTTTGCAGTGGGAACATTGCGGCAACCTTGTCGCAGCCTCACGTTTTGCGGTGGGAACATTGCGGCAACCTTGTGGCAGCCCCACGTTTTGCAGTGGGAACATTGCGGCAACCTTGTCGCAGCCTCACGTTTTGCGGTGGGAACATTGCGGCAACCTTGTGGCAGCCCCACGTTTTGCGGTGGGAACATTGCGGCAACCTTGTCGCAGCCTCACGTTTTGCGGTGGGAACATTGCGGCAACCTTGTGGCACCCCGACGTTTTGCGGTGGGAACATTGCGGCAACCTTGTGGCACCCCGACGTTTTGCGGTGGGAACATTGCGGCAACCTTGTGGCACCCCGACGTTTTGCGGTGGGAACATTGCGGCAACCTTGTGGCAGCCCCACGTTTTGCGGTGGGAACATTGCGGCAACCTTGTGGCAGCCCCACGGTCTGCGATGGGAATATTGCGGCAATACTGCGGCACCCTCACGGTCTGCGATGGGAATATTGCGGCAACCTTGTGGCACCCCGACGTTTTGCGGTGGGAACATTGCGGCAACCTTGTGGCACCCTCACGGTCTGCGATGGGAATATTGCGGCAACCTTGTGGCAGCTCCACGTTTTGCAGTGGGAACATTGCGGCAATACTGCGGCACCCTCACGGTCTGCGATGGGAATATTGCGGCAACCTTGTGGCACCCTCACGGTCTGCGGTGGGAACATTGCGGCAACCTTGTGGCACCCTCACGGTCTGCGGTGGGAACATTGCGGCAACCTTGTGGCACCCTCACGGTCTGCGATGGGAATATTGCGGCAACCTTGTGGCAGCCCCACGTTTTGCGGTGGATGGGAACATTGCGGCAACCTTGTGGCAGCCCCACGTTTTGCGGTGGGAACATTGCGGCAACCTTGTGGCACCCTCACGGTCTGCGATGGGAACATTGCGGCAACCTTGTGGCACCCTCACGGTCTGCGGTGGGAACATTGCGGCAACCTTGTGGCACCCTCACGGTCTGCGATGGGAATATTGCGGCACTACTGCGGCACCCTCACGGTCTCCGGTGGGAATATTGCGGCAACCTTGTGGCAGCCCGACGTTTTGCGGTGGGAATATTGCGGCAACCTTGTGGCACCCTCACGGTCTGCGATGGGAACATTGCGGCAACCTTGTGGCAGCCCCACGTTTTGCAGTGGGAACATTGCGGCAATACTGCGGCACCCTCACGGTCTGCGATGGGAATATTGCGGCAACCTTGTGGCACCCTCACGGTCTGCGATGGGAATATTGCGGCAATACTGCGGCACCCTCACGGTCTGCGGTGGGAATATTGCGGCAACCTTGTGGCACCCTCACGGTCTGCGATGGGAATATTGCGGCAACCTTGTGGCAACCCACGTTTTGCGGCGGGAACATTGCGGCACCCTCGAGGTCTGCGGCAGCCTTGAGGTGCCTTCTTGGCTTTTGGCAACAGTGCGGCACCCTCAAAGCCTTTCTTGGCACCCTGGTTGAAATTCATAGATTCAGAGGCATTTTATTTACATATTCCGAACAAAGCTCTTTGATTTCTCTTTGAGACGCGGCTATGTTGCATGCCTGTCGGCAATCGATTTTGATTTTAGATTTAGCAAAAAGATTTGATCAAACTAAATGCGATTAAATATTCTGTTTGCTCTTTGTTCTAGCAATCCAATCTAAAAAAGACAAGGAATTCCAAGATCAACATATATGATTAGTATACTCTCGCTCTTTTAAGTTCCGAAGAATATCAAAACACGTAACTGTTCATGGTTTGCAATCAACTAGCCATTAGATCACAAAGAAGAAAAGAAGACTTTTTTCTGTCTTTTATTGCGCATAGAAACATTTTCGTGAAAAGCAGTTCCGCGCTTTCCGATGATTGGGATATCTATCTTCGGCAAAGCTCTTTGATATCGAAAGGAAATCTATTATTGGAATCAGATGATACAAGTCAAATTGTTACAGAGAAATCAACAAAACGTTTCTTAAGAGAGAAATTGATTTAAATGTTGGTTTCTATGAAATACAAGTACTTAAGAAGCAATTGACAAATTGGTTTACAGTACAGAAATCATCGAAGTCGACCATTTTTTTCAGGAATCAATTAGAAATATAATAAACCTTCACGTTGGAAAGTGTACATTGGGATTTAGTCATGAAAATGTCAATACTATTGGAAATGAGAATTGGTTGATAATTCTGCCATCCTCAAGTCAAGAAGTTACAGATGGAAGCTGTGTCGAATAAAGAGTCTTTCCATTGACTTTCCGGCTGAAATATTAACAGAGAAATAAGTTTTAGATGCTGCTGATAACGCTTACGTTATTTAAACAGTTTTTCAAAGAGTTCTTTGGAACCGAGTTTCATTTTGGGACCAGCATCATTTTGTAGGGGAACTTTGTTGACCAAGAACCTGGAAATGGCATCCAAACTGTCTAGGGCGGTTTCTTGTCCTTTTAGAGAAGAATGAGACCTCCAGTCACCCTAAAGATCTACAAAGCTGGCGCTATCACTCAGCAGATGACAATGGCATTCAGCTATCATTTGAGCTGATCTCGCTCGCCATTTTCAAGCTTAACCTGCTAGATTCCGTAGAAGCAGCTGCTGTTCAAAGATTACGTTTCATACATTCCCTGGGTTATTGATCATTCAGGCATCACAAAGCAAAAGTATTCATAAAAATGCACTCAAACTGATGCGCCTAACTTTTTGAAGACGCCACAACCATCGTTGCTTGGGGCCATCCATAACCCTCGGAGAACGGAGCTTTTTCACTCCCTCTGAGACCTGGGGAGAGGTTCCTTTAACATATTCTTAGTTTACCTGCTTAAATCGATTTCAAATCATTAGGAAAGTTGATTTTAAGTAAAACAATGATGTTTGCGTGTAGCAGGTCGGTATAACGAATCCCTTGAGTGTCTTTCAGCCTTCTCAGTAAACACATGCAAAAATGTGGTGTTTTTGTAATTCAATGACATTTAACCTAATATCAGTTGTACAAAGAATCGATTTTACGATGTTCCCATATAACCTCAGAGAGTTGATTTTAATGAAACTGATTTATTCCATGCAGCACAACCCTTACATTTTTTGGCCATTTTTTAAATTTATTCATACCAATCGAATTGAAATAAGCCTAAATTGGGCCGTAATTGCTGCATTCACGACCCTCAAAGCGGCTGTGGGATCTGAAACTTATATATTACTGCTGTCAAAACTTTGCCAACAGCATGTTTTTGGTGTTGAACTGTGAAGATAATGATAGCCTTCATTTTGAACATTAATCTATGCTGAGTTATTCTTGTAGGCCAACCAGTCATGTTGGCTACTACCATGTACGCCATCGCACATGTACGAGCATGATGTAAACATGGAATAAATGAATTTCACTCATTATATACCATCGTGGATATGCACAAAATCATTTTTCATCTGCTAGTAAAAATATTTCTACACCCTATGAGACCTGATAGGTTCCAGCCAGATAGGTCCCCCTTGGCTTATCTACCATACTTCTACTGATTCAATTGAAATGAAATGACACATGCAGATTCATTGTCAAAAATTATGATTTTGTATGGGCATGAGCGGCTGATATATCCACAGCACAAAAAATGAAGTAGAAAAATATGGTTCCGGGGTCCACTGAGCCCCCTCCTCAGGTATCTGAGGATCCATAAAAGCCGTCCGAAAAATAGTGGCACTTTACGACCCCCCCTGCTATCCTCGTCCGCATTTCCACAAAACTTTCCATTGATAATGTAGGTTGCAACATAAATGAAATGCGTAGCACTTTAGTCACTTTCACACTTTTCAACAGATGATAGAGTAAAGTAAAATATATTTTCAGCTGCAAATTTGATTTTTCAGTCATAGAGTAGAGATATATAGGTAGAGTGTCGACTCAAAAAAGTATCTGTATACAGTGAAAATTTTTATATCAAAAGATTCAGATTTTTGCAGAGATAACGTTCCCGTGGTCCAAAAAATTATTTAAGCACTTTTGAAAAAAGTCAAAATTTGCCAATTTATTTACTACCGAGATGACTCTCCTATATAAGTAGTACGAAACAAGTTGGATATCAAAAGGAATGAACATTTGATAAAAAGCATCCTAACAAAGCGGAAATCAAGCTGATTACCAAGGGAATTTCATGAATTGCATTATGATGAAAGTCTTCATGAAAAAGTCGCGATATTATTCGTGCTTTCTGGGTTGAAATTTCAAGTTTTTAATTCAATTTTCACGGGCATGATTTTATGATTCACTAAATTCATGTTTCATTTCTAGAATCTGAATAGTGATATCGACACATTCGCATCTTTCAAAGATAATAGAAATCATTGTCCTTGATTCTGATATTTTTCTGTACCAGCGGTAGGTTGCTTATATGATCACGCTTAAGAAGATTCTCTTGTGGTTGAGCATGAAAGCAATAGCGCAGGTCATCGAGCTGCCAATTTAACAAACATTACCTCTCCGAGGCTGTCATGACACGAACAATGTGTAAAATAATATCATTTCCTTCTGCTTTATGCTATTATGATCAGTCAATTCCGTTGTGATTTCTTTAAAACTGCATAAACGTGCATATCTCACATTTGGAAACAATTCCGACTGCATCTCCCTTGAGTTCATTTAATAAAATCGAAAGTGTATGCATTTGGGGATTTAATAAATTCGGAGTTACCACTCTACCTAATATACTTAGGTTTTCAGTCATGATACTTTGGCACTAGATATCTTCAAATTCACCATATCTATGAACTTCTCATAACGGAAAAAATGCAAGCTACAGTCAGAGGATTCAAATGATACATCGCATTTGAAAATTAGTTGGATTCTTACTGATCTGAAACACTTTCAAAATGAAAACATCTAATTTCACTCATCCTGTGCATTTGTCACCATTTCACGAATTCGAACTCTGGATTTCTGAAAGTCCTCAGATTCAAACATTTGCTCATTATTTCTGACCGCAAATTGACAGGAATATTTGCTCTCGAATTTGAAGTACATTAAATGCTAAATATCATCAAAATATGAGAGAAAATAGAATGCTGATGCGGAAAGGGTGAAGGTATTGAAAAATGCCCTTTCAAGTGACATACTCAAATGATATATGCACAACTCCAGCTTGATATCGTAAATTTTGAATGATTGCAATTTTTCGTTTTCGACAGGAGGAAATCAAACAATTTCCTGGTATCGTGAAATTCATTCCATTTTATTGCTTTCTTTAGATATTTGGTTAATATGCAGCTGTTTGCATCATTATTCTTTCGTGATCAATGCAGGAAGACTAGATTGGTAGAAGCACGAGAACTCCATCAGAATTCGAGGCATTTGAATCATTGAAACGTCATTTCATGTAAAAATTTACGCTTCAATCAAGATATATGCTAATGACAGACTTCATTAACTCGTAACACTTTGGGACAATTATTGAGGTTGATATTGGAACGATCTAATACGTGGCTTGACTATGCACAAGATGATTGAATAGAAACTAACAAATATATGCAAATTCAAATGCTCTGCTTCAATTTATTTTCCTCACATTTTGTATCTCATTTTATGTTTCTGCTGAATTCATTTATTGACATTGTTGCAATGTCGGCTTCAAATGCCGTGTTGTCCATCATCACTGGCGATAAGGCAGCGGGTGGACAAATTGAACACATTTAGAATAGCGACTCTTGTCATTTAGAAAAAGGATTGCCAGTCAGTTATCATTGAAGTAGAATGTGCAAACGACAAAATAATTGTAAACACAGAATTAGATTGTGTAACCGTGTCAGTTTGCAAGAAGTGCAAACTGATTAAAAATGGAACATACAGGAGCCTGCTAACAAGCTTACCGACGTAGGAAATATATCAGTGCATCGGTTGCGGATTGCTGTCAACTCCGTCAAAATACTCCGATCGCCACGATTCCTTCAGATTCGAAAAATTCAGATAATGGCGATCATAATTAAAAGATAGCAGCCGTTCGAAAAAGCGTTCACAAACTTCTATGTAGAACTTCACGTCGTCTGCGTCTCTTTGCTGTCTCTTGCGTCACTGAAGCTTCGCACAATTTGGGGTACTTGATGTCCAACTGGCTGTACATTATTCGATTGCTATGGTGTACGTCAGCAGATTGTACCATTTCATTAGCGTCACATGTTACTAGTCGAAAAGAAGAAGAGATGACCTGTCTAATTCTGTGATTGTAGATGTTTGGGAGACAATTAATTGTTCATTGAGGATTTGGCATGGGTTTATGATGATGGGTTCTACTATCTTTTCCTTTCATGCACAAACATTTCTGATGTCGGTGTTCCTGCTCCATTGTTATACGTAAATGCAGTGTGTTGAATGCTTTAGCCATGTAATATTTTGTTTAACATTGCGTGAAGTAAAAAAAAACAGTTTCAATCAGTTTTTATCACATAGATCTGCAATCATTGCTATGCAACTGTTTTAACTGACTTTACTTCAATGCTCTAGTGAGTCATGCTGAATGCTGTCCAATTAGTTTTATTCAATCCACTTTGCACTTTGAAATTTACAAGTTATCTATTCCTGACATCCTGCAAATTCTCAGCCATTATGTGTACCATTACAAACCTCTGTTATTTGTTAAATTTTAAAAGATGAATAAATTGCTCGATCAAAGACCTCATATTAACAATTGTACATATTATGCTACGCGAACACGCGTGAATGGAATAGAGCGGATAGGATAAATGATAGATGCTTGCCAATAATGTTTCGATCATAGAAATCTGAGTGTTCCCTTTTGAGGACGTCTACATACACTGTAAACTGTAAACAATAAACATCCGTAAAAATTGACAGCAAAAAGAACTTTCACTTTTTATTACAATATGAACAGAAAATATGCGTGAAAGCAGATGCTGTTCATCTGATATTAGAGGATTCTAGATTATCAATCAGCAACCAGATTTTCACAAATGTTCGCTGATATTTGGGGTTATTTTCTGTGAAACCTTCCGTTAATCTTTGCCCCATTAGGGAGTTTTTCCGAACCCCCTGCTGACCTACCAAACTATTGCACCAATTTTAATAAACCACACTAAGCCGTTGACTGACAATTGACAGACATTTATCCTACAAAATCTATTTTGTCGGTCATTGTTGATTCCTGTAGGATGAATGGGTTGTTGATTCCACTGAACACCTACAATATCTAACAAAAAGCGACAAACTTAATATCAATGACTTATAGCTTAAATCTTATCAAAAATGCAGGTAATTAAATAATTTGTGTCAAAATAAATCATGGTTTTGCCACACAATGATACAGATTGCCCAAAAGTCAAGCAATATTCAATAGTTTTTGTTTAGTTAATTTGCATACAAAGCATCTGTTTCGATGTCGGTGGAGAACCTACAAAATTCGTCGGATACCGCAGGATATTGGAGGTAACAATCGTCGGTTGATTTTGTAGGATAATTGTCGGTCTACGGTTTGCAGTGCACGGTGCAAATCGGTGACTTTTATCGAGATACTGAGGCTAAAAGCAATATGATTCAGAAAAATGTCAATAATTGCGGATCACATGCAAAACTAAAAAGTACAAAAATAATAAAAATTCATATTTGAAACTTGAAGTCAATGATTTTGTATTTGTGAATATCTTCGTATTCATAGGAAGAATCCCTTATGTAATCTCAACTTATCTCATCAAGAATTGATGCCGCATTATACATTAGAGGTACCAAAATACCGAAATCAGCTAAAATATTCCAAACATTCAAATTTTAAAATAGCTCTCACGCCAAAAGTATTGTGACAAATTTATAATCCTTCTTTTAAAAGCTGCATAATGCGTACAAAGCAAGCTACCAGAAATCTGGTAGCCGTAGCCTGCTTGGTTTAAAAGATATTTAAGAATTTCGCCAGGTGGATGAAAAACGCCCCCTCCGCCGCTGTGGTGAGACTTAAGTTTTACGAATATATATGCTGCTTTTGACAGTGTATGTACAGTTTACAGAGTGAATAATTACATCAACGTGAGCAAAATGGGAACATCCACCGCATCGGATGACACCTCCGCTTTCGCCACTTTCACTTAATCTGTCTCCCACAGGATTGAAAGCTGTGGACGACTGAAAGAAATTTTACGTCATGACAGATAGGTGCCTTTAGGCATATTAGGCATAGATATATTGTCATAATGAAGACATTTGACTTAATATACTTTTATGTATAAAGTTGTTCTTTGGAGAAGAAATTGTCGAAATAATTTAATATCTTTTGAATTGAAGAAACTATTGCGTTAACTATTATCATTAACTAATTTTAACCCTATTTTCGATCATATTCATGGGTTATATAGGAAAGGCAATGTCTATTTTAAATTCACGCCTACAGTTAAATAACTTCATTTATGAAAGATACATTGATGACTGCATCATCCGTCCGTTGGAAAGAAACAAAGAATACTGTGACTTCATATTAGAGACATCCAATTCGATTGATGACAACATAAAGTTTACCATTGAAAACCCCGAAGATAGGTTACTGAATTTTTTAGATTTAAGTATTTGGTTAGAGAATAGGAAAATCATGCACAAAAAATATGTAAAAGACATATCGTCTGGCAATGCTTTGAAAAAAGATAGTTGGCTACCGAGCTCCGTCAAAACTAATTTCGTAAAGCAGAGCATTATAGATACACGTAATCGGTGTAGTTGAACGCTCTCTGATAACATTAAAATGGAATCGGAGAAAAAATATAAAGAAAATTTAAAATTTAATGGATACACTAATAAGGATTTGAGTGTGTCTGATAGAAATACCCAACAAAATAAAACTATTAAATCAACGATTTCAAAAGTATTTTGAAGTTACTGTTTATAAGCGACAGTCTTAACCGGAAAATTAATTACCGAATAAGAAAACATAGGTTGAATGTCCGTCTCGTCAGTACGGGCAACAAAAAACTGCGTAATGTTTAGAAGAAAAAAGGCAAAAGAAGTAAACACAATGATTGTAGAATATGCAGCAAGCTATCCAAAAATCATAACTGTGAGGCATCGTGTGTTGTATATCAATTCTCTTGTAGAAAGTGTGGTGATAAATATATAGGTAAAACTGCTAGACCATTCTACATTAGATACAACGAACACAGTCTCAGTATTCGTAATAAAAATGATCTACATGTAAGTGCTTTGTCTGAACACAGTAAGACCTGTCTTGTTAACGGTTCGATTGATGATTTTGATGTTGAATTTCTTCGCTGCTTAAATGATCCTGTTGAAACAAGAGTGGTGGAATCGCGATTAATCAATAAGTGCCATCCTAAAATGAACAGACGTCATGAGACAACCGGAGCTATACTGCGTATCTAACGAGCCAGTTTAGACAGTGTCATTTTATTGCTGCCTTGCCTTGAGAAAGGGTCTGGACCCGAAACGTCGGCTGTGTACATATTTTTTATTCGCAATTATTTAGTGGCATTAAATTACTCGGGAGAGAAAACTGATATTTTTCACATCATTGATTCATTATCATTAACATTAAACTGAGCGAGCTAGCTAGTGAAACTTCACTGCTGTACATCTGAGGCCACCTCCACTGCGATTTCATGTGGTGGCAACGTCTAGGTGTTACACATCTGCAAGAATTCGGGAGCATCTTGCAAGACATTAGAATTTGCTGCAATCTGATGATTTAAATCAATAGATTTCACTGTTTTCCTACATCCTGAACAGAGCATTCATATTCTATATAAGTGACCTGCTTCTAATGTGTTCCTATGTCCGTTTATAATAATAATAAGTGTTTTGTTACCATAAATTGAAAATCGTGATTGTACATAGGCAAGTAAGATAAGAAAGTCATTGAAATGAGTCATCTTCATGAAAGTATGCATGGATCACAGACTTGGTGTGAGCTCGCGAACATAGCTTTAAAGCGGCACACTTTCTTCTGCTTGCAATAGATTCGAACCCATGTCTTACACACTCTTTATAATTACCTTCGCACAAGATGCGATGAGACCGGATTTGAATGTTTTCCACCTTTGAAGAATTTTCGTGGAACAGTCCAACCAAAAAGGGAGAAGAGTACTCCAAAACCGAGCGCACAGTTGCAGTATAGGCTGTTATTAATGACAATTCTGTGACGTTGTAATGTTTCAAAACACGAATTATAAACAGTCTTCTCGCTGCAGTTCTGACAATAGAGTTGAACTGAGCATTCCAATTATTGCTTGAGTCAAAAATGACACCAAGAAATTGTATATGATATTATTATACTATGGAGTCGGATCGCTATGGTTCAAAAATATTCAGTTTTAAGTGGAGCTGTATAAGAATCAAGGTGATTGAGCACGCACGCCAACTTCCTTTCTTAACCCTATCCATACCGGAGGGGGGCCGATTCGGGCCCCCCCCTTTCGCATTCTTGTTGTGGAGCTTTTAAAACTGAACCGATTGACCCAGGCGTTTGTGACTTTTAGTTTCTGGGTATTTCCCAACTTTTCGCCGAAAATCGTTGCATTTGGTTCTTGGGAAAGTTTAATTTATGGCCCGTTTTGAAAAGTGCATTTTTTGAAAGTCTGAATTTTGCCTGATTTTGCAAACATCTGGTGTGCTAAGTTTTGACAAAGCAAGCTGAATATCAATTTTTTGCATCACATCACAACTAGGTGTCCAGAAATTGCACCATCAAGATAATATAGACATCGATAAGAGTCATCCAAACTTGAATGTCATGTAAATACTACTTATTTTCTTTTCAGTAGAAATGAGTCAACTAAGTTGCAACTAAGTAGTGTTCGTTCATATTGTTTTGAAAACTTCTGCTTATTCAGTGTCATTCTTAGTCTTAACTACATTATTGAAAGGTAGCAAGACCTCTTAAATTGTTTCTACAGATGAATAAAAGTAGTCAATTTTGAGTGAAAACTTTCCCTTTTCTGCTTATGATTTATTTTTGTAAACTCTCAAATAGTTCCTGAATACATCTCAGATGACAATATCAATGCTTCGAAAGATGGAAATAAGATTCCTCCTACAAACAGTGTTGCGCAACATTCCAATTCTGTGACCGCTTTCTATTTTCTAAAAAATCAAATTTTGGCTGAAGTTTCAAATTTAAATTTCAAATTCTGGCCGATTGTTCATGATGTTTAAAGGGTATGAAATGACTATAACATTTGGGAGGGTCATCTTAAAATCAGCATCCAAAAATTTAATCAAGATCTAGACAATACTACAGGCTACAGTACAAAAGCAATATCACATATTCAAATTTTGAATTTAAATTTATGATGTGTAGACAAACAAGTTTAGAGCATCAAATAGCATCATTCTCCTGATCATTAATTGTATGTGTTACTAACGTCATTGAACTAAAAGCATTGAATCTATGCTTGCAGTCGATGAGAAGAAAACATAAAAAATCCGCTTACTTTTGAAGTTCAAATTTTAAATCGCCATTTAAAGTATCAAGATGGACGAATTATAAAAAACAGATACCACAGTTAGAAAGATCACACGCAGAATATTCTACCCTGAAATCTCATGTACAACGGAGCAGTATTTAGGAAGTCAAGGAGGGGGGCCGAATCGCCCCTCCCCCGGGGATGGCGATGTCCTTCAGAGCCCGGTATGGATAGGGTTAATCAACACAATTCGACTTTATCCCATAATTTCACTTTATTTTCATTGAACATCCAAATATTCTTGATTTATCTCTGTCTCCGTGCATATTTCAATTTTTACCCTGGATTTCTGCGGCCTCGCTAGCTTTAAATTCTCCTTTAATGAAAACTGATATTCTAAGATTGGATTGTTACTTGAGTGATTTTTAGTTGCCATAGATGCGTCGTATCTATGAAAACCTGGCGTCATGTTGAGTTCATTTCTTCCCGATTAAAATCGAAATGGTATAGTTGGAGAGAAAAGCAACGAAGATTGTTGTGAAGGTAGTGTTTTCAAACAAAAGGAGTAACTCATGCAAAATAACGGTTTTGAAAGACTTTTGATCTCACAATCGAGGATTGAGAATGCCTTCGCGTGGAGTGAGATTCCCCTTGGTTTTATAACTGAACGAGACACCGATTCAAGATAGCTCTTTACACATGACAGACGGCAGTGTGCACAACTTTGACAAATTCAAACGCAGTTATCATCTCTTACGATCTCCAGAATGGAAATTATCGTCTGTTCGAGTTACAATCTTCTTCGTCACTTTAGAATTCTCAATACTAATAGACGTCACTGTCTTTTAGTTGAAGATTTGACATCTAGCTGAGTTTTTGTCGTCTATCACGTAGTTTGTCTGAGTGATTTTGAAAGCCATTCTCTTCAGACGTGTATTTACCGTATTCATCTTAGTAAAGGTCCCTGTACGATTAGTTTCTTCAAGTTCAAACTATTCGACGAAAGAAGAGAAATGCATCATATCACATGGCGAGCGCACTGCAGAACTGCACATGGATGTCCTATTTCTATGGGCGAACGCTGGTGTCAAATGCAAGAAAGGACACTTCTGATCGTTGTGAATTGCAGTCAAGTATCAAATTATCAGTCTAACTGTGCTGACGAACGAGATGATGAGGCAGCGAATAAGAGATGACGATAAGCAGAGGCTTTTTCAGGCTGCTGAAAGAGGAGAAGACTTTCTCCAACTTGCTCATAAACCTATGGACATAGATATTAGTAGGAATAAACACTAAAAAGCATATATTGCATTTATTTGATACTTGACTGAACTTATTTACACTTGGGTGGTGTGGTATGACACTTCGGTGCTCCATTCTGATACATGGGTGAACTATTTGGACAATCGACTGCCTTATTTTGATAGTTGATTGGCTTAAGTGGATACATGGGTTGCAAAAACTATATTTCGAGTCTTCTTTTTCGAATGGTAGTGCCTATTTGCATGACCTTCATACCAAAGATTTTAATTTTCACTTTTTTCATTTTTTAAGAATCTGTGTATATCTTTTGACTCCTCAAAAATGGTTCATTACAATTAAATTATTTCTACAAGCTCTTATTCAAGCATACCTATATGGTGTTATAAGCATGATATTCTACGTTAATTTTAGTACTATAAATAGCAATTTGAAATTTGAACTTATGAAACTTAAAATTTGAGCGCTAACTCTGATTTCTACAGATTTTTGCGTTTGTTAGTATGAACCTGTCGTTGATTAACGTTAAAGTTGATAAATAAACGGCATTTCTCATTTTTTAAATAAAATTTATCATTGATTAACGACATTGTTTAATAGATCGACATTTCTCAATGAAAAACGGCATGTCTCACGCAATCGAGATATCTACCATTGTTTAGCGACATATTGCACAATACTGTGACTATCCTACATAATTTTCTAAATATATTCATTTTGAAATTATAGCCTATATCCTCCCAAATAAAAATTATGGCCGAAAAGTTAAATTGATTTTATTGCATAAAAATTAATCAAAGCAAAAGAATGCCCGAGCTTTCAATTCTAATTATACCAAAAAAAATCAAGTTATCCAGAATATATGGTGTATATTTATATGCAAAACTATACAAAAAGTTAGTCATGATTGTCAGTAATATCTTCTTGTCGAATACATCGAGGAATCAGCTGACGTAGCTTTCTCCAGGAAGCTTGACAACCCGCAACAGTGATTTCGGATACATTTTGTTCGGACAGTTGAGGCAGTGTTGCCAGTCGCATCTGGTGATTCTGTCGAAGCATCTCGCGCCTCTTCCAAATTCCTCTTGATGGCTGCTTTCCAAACACTAAAATCATTTGCTGCGATGTTCAGGAAGGGCGAGTAGGGTGGAATTCTGCAAATTTGGTGCTGATCCGCCAATGATGCCTCATGTGCTCGGCTGTGACACGGAGCATTGTCGAATAACATAAGGACTGGTTGTGGTCCGGCAACAGCTGACACGTTCGTCAAAAACTCCTTAAATTGGTCGCCATTCACTTATGTTGAAGAAAACAACAAGCCGCGTGTGACCGATACAGCAATGATTAGCGTGAAGTTCATATTGACGGTAGCTTAGTTATCGAGTGCAAAATGCCGCTATTTATTTACAAATTTCGACGTTCATTTGACAGATTTCTACTCATGAACGATATTGCCGATGTTGAAGAGACAATTGCAGCTATTCAATGTGAAATGTCACTGAACATTGCGAAATGACGTTAATGAATGCACAACGCCGTTAATAACTGACAGATTTATATTAACAAACGGAAAAACCTGTACATTACTTACCTAGAAATCTCATATGGTATTCCTACATTGTACCATAACTAAATTACGCACAATAAGTTTTATTCAAGGATTCCTGTGTAACCATGGAACCGTCAATCGATGTTTATATTTCACCGTTGAAGTATAGATCGTAATTGGTTGGCATGGCTTTCGGCTGCAGGCTCAACAAATGCTTGTGAAATTATTTTATCACATCATAACTTAATGCACTACAATCTAAAGTCAATTACTACGAAATTAAAGGATGCCTGTATTTCCGAAGAAATGAGTTGTTGATGGAGAAAATCCGTCACACATTCCCCCATGAAACTTTGAAAACTTTGTTCATCGTCTATCTTGCTGCAATTGCAGGTGTTGGCTTCATCGAGGTTCAAGCGATCAAGAATTTCGTGTTATTTCTTCTTCCTCCTTTCTGCAATCTGACTTAATCGACACGCAATGCAAAGGAATTCGCTGAGCATCCAAATGGAAGTAGTGATGTGTAGAAATCGGTTCAGTGACGCCAAACCTTCGCAGCGGGGCGAATACATTACTCTTCCGCCTGTCTGCAGGTTCGCCTACCTGTGATAGGGAATTCAAGTTTGACTCGTTCGCGGTATTGAAAACATGTGTGGAGGCAGTTGAGATGAACTTTCTTTGATGTATTTCATTTAAGCGATGATACGTTGAAATCTGTGAGTTTGATGGCTGTCAGTCTTCCATTATTCGAAAGCATTAAATATCATGCCAAAAAGGCTTCGAATGAGTGATCTTCGAGGCAATTTATCCATTAAATTTGTGTCATCTCTAAACTAGACCATGAAAGAAAAAAACCAATTATATTGAAATGACATCAAGTAACAGCGGATTTTATGCTTTGATAGAACGTATCAGAAAGAGAATAATGAGAACTAGGGATCAATATCCAACGATGACTGCTTTCCATTCAAGTCAAATGATAAACAACTGTTCCAATGGTTTGAAAATATTAGAACTAAATTTTATATTTCTTGTTGCATTTTACGAGCTTTCAACGCAATGGGAGACTTACAGACGCCATAACATGAAAATGATTTTCGGATGAAAAAGCTCATGATGGAGTAGAAAATGTTAGATGACATGATGCTACATTTATTTGTGTTCTGTGTGCTGAGCCATAGAATAAGTGTATCAGGTACAGTGGTAACTCAGCATTTACCAAATCCCAATGCGTATAATGAACTTGAAAAGAAACCCCAGCACCACATGTTAGATATACGAATTTTTGCACTTTTGAAGAAATGTACACGAATTTGACTTATTATGACAGCAATAAAGAATAAAGAACAGAAATTTACAAATCTTCCATATCATGACAACCTTTACTATGTTAGCAATTCGATGGCCCACCATTGCTTTAAAGCTCATGCCTTACTATAATAATAGTCCGGAAGCTAGCGTGAAGTTGTGCAGGGAACGAGGTAGTACATAAAACTTTCACATAGCATATTACACCTCTAACCTACTGCAAAACTTCGCGTCTGCCGGATCAGATCATTTGCTTTTCAGAAATAGAGAGGATAACACAATCCTATGTATTTCCAGTGGTAAAATTGTGACATTTAAGGTGTTGACTCCATTTTTTCGAATTTTGCTCATAAAAGTTAAACAAATTGGTATTTTTTTAAACTGGTTATTATAAAAATCATCTACAGATCATGATCTTTCAAATGAGTTATCATTCAGTGACAGAGGATGAAGTAAAGTGTACAAACAGACACTTTTCGTTAAAGTATATCAACAATTTTCCTGAAATTTCTATGTAAAAATTTGCAGTTACACCAACGAAAAGTGTCTGTTTGTACACTTAACTTCATCCTCTGTCACTGAATGATAACTCATTTGAAAGATCATGATCTGTAGATGATTTTTATAATAACCAGTTTAAAAAAATATCAATTTGTGTAACTTTTATGAGCAAAAATTCGAAAAAATGGAGTCAACACCTTAAATGTCACAATTTTACCACTGGAAATACATAGGATTGTGTTATCCTCTCTATTTCTGAAAAGCAAATGATCTGATCCGGCAGACGCGAAGTTTTGCAGTAGGCTACAGGTGTACTATGCTATGTGAAAGTTTTATGTACTACCTCGTTCCCTGCACAAGTTCGCGCTAGCTCCCGGAATATAAGATTATTTTCTTAAGCGTGATTATATCGCAAACTACCTGTCACTGAAAGAGCAAAAGCAACATTGTAAAGAAAATGATCTTTAAAAAGTGTAAATGGGTCAACATTACTATTCAACACTATTCAGATTCAAGAGACGCTTTGTGAATCATAAAATCATGCCGCTGAAAATTGAATTAAAAACATGACATCTCAGCCAAGAAGCTCTCAATGAGATCTCAACTTTTCCTTGAAGACTTCCAGGGACTTGCATTATAATGCAGCTCATGAAATTTCCTCACCATCAGCTTAACTTCCGCTTAACGCTTAATTATGATGCTTGTTAGTAATTAAATATTCATTCCTTTGATATCCAACTTGCTTCACTTATAGCGGGGACGCCATCTCCGTAGTATATAAAAACAGGAATAGCTTTTTAAAAACTTCTCAAATAATTTTTCGGAACGCTGGAACATAATCTCGGCAAAAAATTGAATCTTTTGATAAAAGATTTTCACCTAATGCAGATACTTGTTTGAGTCGACACTCTACCAATTTATACTTACTCTATGTGCAGAACTGTTAAATTAACCCACTGTTAACACTAGCTTTACTGAACATTTTTACCCCCGCCTGAATTACACAGGTGTCCTATACAACACCCTTTATCATTGATATCACTTAATTAATCTGAATTACGTAGAAGTGTAGAATTGCAATAATTATGGAATCAGTGATATCAAATATTTCAAGTTTTCGAACTACTGTCAGACTATTTTACTGGGCAAAGTTAATGGCCAAGGACAAACACACATTCCACAGTCCTTCAATTTATACATTTCATGAGTAAGGAGCTGCAAATTTTCCTCGATACAAAAGTTATTTTTGAGTTTGATACCGCATTTTTTGCACGACATACATTGCAAACTTTGAAAAATTAAAACTCCAAGAGTTCCAATAACATTGAATTCAAATACAAGGAATACACTTCAAATACCCGATTATAAAAGTCAAGAAGGCTTCACGGACAAATATGCAATAAAGAAAAAATAGTGCCATTATTCTAGTAGTACATGTACGTGTCTAAATTACATTCGAAACTTCATATTTTTTTCATAAAAACTATAATTATGAAAATTTATTCATGTATAAATAGGTGAACGAAACCAAGCAGTGGTCGCTAAATAGACTGCCACTCATTCACTATAGTAGGGGTCAAATGATTCTTTTGGACAAGCTAGTAAAACTTTGCAACCAATTCTAAAAAGATGATGACTACCTATCTTGATGTAGCAAAGTCAATTTCATGATGCAGTCATAATATAGTCAACCCATTACAGACAACCCATTATACATTTCTTCATTCAGTATACGAGTCCTGTCATGGTTGGTTTAGGCAACCTTCAAGCCAAAATGCTTCAAAGAATTCCTGATGAAGTTGCTAATTGTCTTGCACTACCAGCGTCGTAAAAAATGTAATTATAATAAGGTTGAAACAGAAAGACCACGACAATGTCATTGCAAGCAACTGTTCCATCAATCTCAAATGAACTGAAACCACATTTTGCACCCCAGTATTCCGACACGATATCGATCTCAATTTTGTGTTCAATACTACAGAACCTTGAAGCGAAAGAAAACTTATTTTCCTGCGTTGTAACCGGTCTCATCAACGATGATTTAGGAGAGCAAAGGTTCATCACAACGATATCTGTCCACACTGTGAATCATTAATTTCACTATTGATTCTATTAACACTTGTTGGCTGCATCTGATTATTTTGATTCACTTACTCGTACATATAATGCAGGAACCCTTGTATAAAGTCTACGTGTTTCCACTTCCTGAGAACATTATGATAACATTGCATGATCCTATCTGTGCAATGAAGCTTTAACGTCACTTCTCGCTCACATTGGGGGCTTGGGGGTGCTGACACAGTCACACTGTTCTGCAGCGTTGTAGTACTTCTAGTCCGGATGCCTTTCCTGCCGACTTCCAATGACACCTTCGGGGCTAGACCTCTGAACCAAAGGATCGCTAGGCCAAGCACTTACCCACCGTGCCACGGACACCACATATCTGTACGTGTAATTCATTGTACTTTGTATTTAATTAATTTCTTCAAGATGAATGTCATTTTGTTGATTCAATTGCATTTGTCCCTCATTGCTACAACAGTTTTTTATTGATGGACGTACATATGGGATACAGCGGGTTAGATATGCCGTATGGCATTTATCGACTGGTGGAGAAGCTAGCTCTATGAAACTCATTAAATTAGTGCTAAAATGATAACGAATTAAGCACTGTGATTTTGATCCCAAAGAGTTCTAAGCACAGAATTAAATATTTTGTTTATCTGCTTCGGTTTGCTAGAAGTGTGATTAATACGAAATTGACGCACATAGAGGAACCTATTAAGTGGGCAATTAGGAATTCCTAATACCTTACAGAGATATGAAAAAAAGTCGTGCGTCGCTTGCGGATTAATGTGAGTTCCAGCAAAGTGCTTCGATTGCCAAAATTCCTTCAGATTCGAAGAATTCAGATCATTGCGCATAAGTTTTCTCCATAATGTTGTTGGCATTCCGATCATTATTTAAAAAAGTAGCAGGCGTACGAAAATTAGTTCACTTGATGATTTCACATCCTCTCCTCGGCATTGCTCACTGTATAGTGCATACATTGAATCGAAGCCAGACATCGATGTGTGTTTTGGTGTGTGCGAAGTGATATCACAGCACGCACGCATCTCTCACTGGTACTGATGTCCTCTGCTGCCATTTCCAATAGCAAGCGATACCCGAATTATCCATTCGAGAAGGAGCAAGTTGTCTAATTCTGTGCCATTTCGATATTAAGGCTGCATATAACCCTTCCCTTCTAGGAAACTGAAGCGCGCGCAGATGAATCTAATTCTGTGGTTCTAACTTTTGGGACTCATTCATTAGTCGCAGTTAGTACTCAGATTTCGTACTCTTTTTAGCACTGTGCAGTTATGTATTTCGTCTATGTTGTCATTTCATCTTCTTATAACTTTCGATTATCACTGTCATTTAAACAAACACTTATTGCTGACTAGTGGCTTATTTTGATGACAGTTCTACCCCAAGTTTACGGTCTGCGTTGACTCCAGAAGTAAACGTCTAGTTGATTACTTGTTCAAATTAGCTTCCAAGTCTTTACAATTTTGTGTCAAGTCATACCATGCCGGAGTACATGTCAACCCATTGCAAGATGCAAATTGAATTATTTTACAATTACATGCATTATTTCTGACAGGTTTCTGCTTCTGCAACAGACTACATTTCCTTAGTAGTAAAATGCGATTATCTTGCGAATATCTCCACTTTCAAAAACAATAAATTTTCAGTGTGTATTCAATGGATCATCAGAATTTTCACTCCTTGGTTTCCTGTTTCTTAGAGACAACTCTCTCGAGAATGGTGTCACTAAGACACTGAATAGTGTTCTTCTCAACTGTACAATGCAGAGTTCAACAACAACCACTTTATCGGTTACAAGTTGATACTGTTATCTTTTACATTATTTATCAATCAGGATGGACAATACAAGCTTCAAGATCAAGCTATGAACAATCATTTCCTTATTAGCGAGACTAGTTCCAGTCAATAGTATTGCTGTAAAAGGATTGTTCAAATTTGCCGCGGACTGCCTACGTTATCGTCAAATTCGAGTCGTTGTTCGTGTATTCCAACCTTGCCTATAACATAAGCGCTTCGTGCATCGAGGGCTTCTATTCACAGTTTTCAGAAACGTTGTTATAGTTATTAGTGTCGATATTCTAGACAGTGGCCAAAATAATGAAAATCGAGCCGACTAGAAATCCTTGCTTTCAATATGTGTGGATTCAGGACGATAATGAATCATGAGCGTGGAGAATAGTGCATTTTCCTGCTATGTATATGTCTCTTCTCACATGATACTACAAGTATGATGTCTATAGGAAAGTCTATACGTCTGCAAATATCTCCTTCGATATCCCTAGTTGATTCTAGTGACATCAAACATAGAAATTAGCAATACCATAGAAAGTCCTATCATGGAAATTGCATGAAAATTATGGCACACGACGAGGGAACTTAGTAGGGGCAAAAAGCAAATTTTACAAGCAGAGTTTCTTGCTTTCTGGTTGGCATTTATTTTCATCAAATCAATTTTTGACCTGCATTGTTGCCTCTTGTTTAAAGCTAATGTACACAAAAGCAAAACTGAATTTACAAAATACATCAGCGACAGGATGACAAAGGAAAAAGTCCTTTAAAACGTTCTGTACGTTAGGCATTTTGAAATGTAACTCCCATAATATGTCAAGAGTATAATCAGACACATATGCAACTTGTAATGTCGTTTTGCAGAACGAGCATTACTCCAGTTTGAAATCAGAGGCCAAGAAATGTCCGATCATTCATTTTGCTAAAAGGAGTCATGTTCAATACATTTGAGCACATTTCAAAATCTTTGCACGCTTCGAATATCAGCTTCCAAAATATCATCATAATTTATCACATGTGCTAGTCATTGATTTTTCTCTGTGCCACCGCTGTACACAAGCAAGATATAAAACATTCATTCTAGTATACTATTACCTATACTATGACTTCAGGGATATCGAGGTCGCAGTCCTTCCTGCTCGAATGATTATTCCATCACGCAGCCACGAATATTCAGACAATAAGCGGTTGAAACAGCTTTCGCACTCAAAGCGCACATTGCAAAGAGGTCGTCAATTAAATCAAACTATCCATTTCACGCAATGTCCTGATGTTCTTGACCGAACTGTTCTACCCACAGAATTGGACAGGTCGTCTCTTCTTCTGTTTGACTAGAAGGGAAACATTGGAACATGTAACGTTATTGAAATGGCACAATCTCCTGACTTAATACCATAGCAATCGAACAATGAGCAGCCACTTCAACATCAAACACGCCAAATTGTGCAAAGTTTCAGTGACTGTTATCAGCCGGATCACACAGCAAAGAGACACAGACGATGTCAAGTTCTACAGAGAAGTTTGTGAACGTTTTTTCATGCGCCTGCTAACTTTTTTAAAAATGATCGGAGGATCTAACATTATCGAGAAAACTTTTGCGCAATGATCTGAATTCTTCGAATCTGAAGGAGTCGTGGCGATCGGAGCATTTTGAAGGAATTCAGAGCAATCCGCAAGCGACGCACGACTATTTTTCCTATCTAGCTCTGTAAGGTATTAAAAATTTCTTTTTGCCCACTTTGTAAGTTCCTTCATGTGCCATCATTTTGAATCAGTTTGCACTTCTAGCAAAGTGATACGTTTAATCAATCTAATTCTGTGGTTCTACGTGGTAGCAACCGTGATATCATGACAGATGATACTCGTACATCTCATCCGTTTGCGGCTGATGTTGCCGTGGGAATCATATCGACCTTCGTTCATTTCGTATGACAAAAGATTTAATCTTCACGTTGAGTTTCACGTATCATTTGTTCTCCATTTTTCTAACAGATCACTGCTGAAAATCTTCGGACAAATTAAATCGTTGTGTTTTGAGTTCTGTCAACCATTCGATTGATAAAAAAGTAAGTATACATCCCTTTGGGTGCATACCTTTATCGAATTTGCAAAAACTGAATTCCACATGCTCTGCAATGGGATTGAAAATTCCATTGAAAAACTAAGACTGTATTTCCCTAAACTCAACACTCATTATATTCCGATTTTCAACGTTTGTTTTCTACATTGTTTGGTATGCACTATTTACTTCTAAAAACAATTCAACAATGTCATTCATCTCTTGAGAAAGCAGTTTTTGATTGCTGATTTACAAGTTCCAATTGGCCTGATGATGGTGGGGAAGTTTTCATACTTCTTGATGAAATGTTAGTTCCTAGTTTATCTGTATTAACCCCTTCGCCGCGCCCAACTGGGGGAGCGAAATTCTTCCCCATGCTGATCTCCCAAACTATTGCGCCAATTTTGCCAAACCACACATCAATAGAATAGGCATTGAAAGGGGATCAAAAAAACAGCATCAGTTTCATTTCTAAGGTCACCCCGTGGGTTAAGGTGAAGGTCAAAAGTCAAAAACCGCCAATTTTTGACAAATTTTTATTCGATCACTACTTGAAATCGAAAATGACAACAAAAACTAATAAATCATGCACCAATCGGAAGCTCGGCTAAGGTGGTCAACCCTCTGAGACCTGAGGGGGGGTTCAGTGGACCCCTTTAACATATTCTTAGTTTACCTGCTTAAATCGATATCAAAACATTAGGAAAGTTGATTTTAAGTAAAACAATGATGGTTGCGTGTAGCAGGTCGGTATAACGAATCCCTGGAGTGACTTTCAGCCTTCTCAGTAAACACGTGTGAAAATATGGTGTTTTTGTAAGTCAACCACATTTAGTACAGCATCATTTGTACTAGGAGGCGGCTTTACGATTTTTTGTGTCATAATAAAGCCTCAGATAGTTGATTTTGATGAAATTGATTTAATTCATGCAGCTAATCTTTCCATTTGTCCATTCCTTCAAATTTATCCAAAGCTATCAGAAATAGACCTAAAATGAGTCAAAATTGCTGTACTTCTAGAACCAAAAACAGCTGTTGAGATCTCAAACTTATCAATTACTGCTGTGAAAAGTTTGTCATCAATCAGTTTTTTGGTGCTCAACTATGAATATAATGATAGCTTTCATTTCGGACATCGATTTATGTCGAGTTGTTCATATAGACCAACCAGTCACGCGAGATCATGTGCGAAAGCAAAATATTCACATTTTGCGATCTTCCAACACATTGCACATCTACGAGCATGATGCAAACAATGAATAAATGACTTTCACTCTTTATACACCATCGTGGACATGTTCGAAATCATTTTTCATCTAATTACAAAAATGTTGTGATGGAATTTCTACACCCTCTGAGACCTGAGGGGGGTCCAGTGGACCCCCTTGGCCTATCTGGCATACTTCAACTGATTCAATTGAAATGAAATAACACATGCAGATTCACTGTCAGAAATGATGATTTTGTATGGGCTTGAGTGGTTGATATATCGTCAGCGTAAAAAATGAAATAGAAAAATGTGGCTGCGGGGTCCACTGGACCCCCCTCAGGTCTCTGAGAGTTAATAAAGAGATGATTGTTAATCGCTCTGACATTACATCATTGTATTAGATGATGTCAAAGGTCAAATAATTCAAACTTTTAGTTCAACTCAAATATCGCTAAAACCGCGCATTTTAGAATTTAGTTTCTGCAGGTGATGAAATAACTCAATTCGGTGAACTTTTATCGAGACATTTGGGCTAAAGGCAACATGATTCTGAAAAGTTTCAATGATTGCTGATCAGATACGGAACTAAAAAGTACAAAAATGATAAAGAATCATATTTTGCATTTGTGAATATCTCTATATTGATAGGAAGAATCCTTTATGTATTATTATACCGAAGTCAGCCAAAATATTCTAAACATTCAAATATTAAAATAGCTCTAAAATAGCCAAAAGTATTGCGCCAAATATGTTTTCCTTCTTTCAAAACCTGCATAATACGTACAAAGTAAGCTACTAGAAATCCGTTGGCCATAACCTCCTTGGAGGACATGAAAGCAGACTCTCTAGCCACAAGGCCATCGGACCGTCTGTTGAAAGCCCGAATTAGCCTGTTAGGCACTGCCTTATCGTTGGAACGTGGAGCGTGAGAAATGCATTTTGTCCACGACTAAAATACAACTCTAGTCCAACAATTGCACGCGGTGATGTACATTTGTCGAGTGTCTAGTGGATAGGGTGCATGCTGAAATAATATTCGCGAATTCCGCTAACTTTAATTATATCATTCCGAATGAATTAAGCTACCCGATAGGAAGTCCAATCACTTCGATTTACATCATCTTTTGCATGAACATCCCAACCACTCGATGTTTTGTCATTTCTATGCAGTTAAGCCTCTAGGTTGAAATTGAATGTTAATGTAATTCACAAACCGGTCATCAATGACATAATAACTGGGAGTGCAGCATATAAATCACTTTCCGCATTACTCAGAATACAGTAGGCGCCATATTACTTGGGACACCTTCACTCTTTAAGTATTTCGGTCATAATTTCTTGGATGCACATGCATTGGAAGCAATTTCAGGCACATATGTTCTCATGAGTGTTGAATGTATTATCAGCACATGGGCGCCAAGATATCATGTTTCACATTTTTTTGACGAAGCAAAGTGTGAAATGTGCACGCGACAAATTACTTGGGACAGATATCTATTGCGTTCCTTCGGGGGCGTCAGACATCATATCTGATTGCTGCAAGTTGTAAAAAGGCACGGTCATAGAAATTTATCAAATTTGAGTTTGAATATGAATTTTATTTCATAGATTTTCACATCTAGCATCATTCAGTGCACTGTGAAGCACAATACCAGGTCAAGACCTATCAACAGAAAAGAGAACCGAAGTTATAGCGTTGCTGAACCTGAAAACAATGTCTATTCGAGAAATAGCGAGAAGAACTGGAGTGAGCAAATCATCTGTGGCACGGTTGAAAACGTCTTCGACAATTACATCTCGACGACATGGCAAATGAGGACGCAAATCATCGACAACTAAGAAACAGGACCGCCTTCTCCTTCGAAATTTACGACGAAATCCTCTTGATGACGCTCATCAACTCCATGGAGAATGGGAGAATGACGGTGTTAAGGTCTCCTTGAGGACTGTGCAAAGACGACTCAAGACATTTTGTCGCTCGGTGTTTCCTAGACGTGTGCCAAAGCTTACCCCTTTAATGATGCGCAAACGACTGTCCTTCGCAAAGAAGCATGTTGAGTGGACAGTGGAACAATGGAGGCAGGTCTGCTTCAGCGACGAAAGTCTCTTCGAATGTAAAGGAGCGCAACGAAGCAGAGTGTGGCATATACGAGGAACTCCAGTGCCCATCAGACAGACAGTGAAACATCCGGCGAAAGTGATGGTCTGGGGAGTTATTAGCGCGAAAGGGCTAGGAAAGCTTCATATCGTCGAAGGCAATATGAACGCTTGTCAGTACCAGAAGGTTCTGGAATCACGTGCACTTCCTCAACTCCGTGCATGGTTTCCCAACGGAAATGTCATCTTTATTAACTGAGTTTCTTCGAAGCAACAACATTATGACATTGGATTGGCCTGGGAACTCTCCGGATTTGAACCCTATAGAGAATGTCTGGGGTATCATCAAGCGGCGGATTTCATCAAAAACAACAACCATGACCCAAGAATTATTCTCCTCTATCATACAATATTGGCACCGCGATGCAACACTGCCTAATACTCTTTCAAAACTCATCGACAGCATGCCCAAGAGAATGCAAGGGTGATCGACGCTAGGGTGAACATACGAAGTTTTGATTTGGCTAAATGTCTGAACAGTGAGCCTGATTTGTTTTCTGAGCATTTTGAAACCATTAATGTTAGATTTCAGCATTAAATACGGGTGTACATTGGTAAATCAAATACTTCTCATATTGTCCCAAGTAATTTGTCGTTTAGGAAATGCAATGTTATGTTGAATTGATGAACATGAACTTTGAAAACGCTCATTGGACTAAGCATAAATCTAGCTAATGTCCACATCAATAAAGTAGAAATAGCCTCTTTGTAATCGATTGGTGTCCGAGTATATCATACGACAATTTTTGCAAAAATTCAGGTGTCCCAAGTAATGTGGCACCTACTGTATCTAACTTTTGCAGAATATACATACTGAAATTTCTATGCCACATTTTGCTTATTTTACAACTGCCATCAATGTGTCATTATTATGTAGATTTTGCATGTAACAATGCAGAATTTTGAGGGCGCGCAAGCGCACAAAAAATTCTGCATTGTTACATAGCAAAATCTACGTAATAATGATATTGTCCTAAGCTGTATTTCTATGGGAAAATACCGTGAAACAATGCAGAAAAAAGCGTGATTTTTGCTATGTTTGACAAAAAGGTTATTTGAGTCATAGATATATTCATGTAAATAATATTCAATAAGAAAATATCGTGTTTTTTCAGCGCATTGATATGATAAGTTTTGGGGAAACTATCATGGAAAAGCTTAGGACAATAGAAATCTCAATGAATATGTCTATGGCACACTATGTAAGCATTTTCGTGCTTGCCATTGTTACATACTTCTTCGCAACACGTGGATTCTGCAACCACTACCAGTAATTTACTATCCATTATTATTCGGTTTTTCTACTTATTCTTCTGCACCGTTGTATTTTCGTAATGAAGTTCACAGCAATTTTTTTGAATACAAGGGAACTATTAAAACATCTAGGTACCTCGTCAATAATTCATTCAACCTTGAATATACAAAATAGCACGTTGTACAAGACTATATCGAGAAGGAACTCAGGCGTGTAATTTTAATCACCACGAATATGAAAGCAAGAATTTTCAAGCATTCAGTGCAAGGTTTCGTATCTCAGGATTGGCATCAGATTCAAAGCCATTAAAATGCCTTTTGTATTTGATTACTTTCTCTTTGTATAGTGTGAACAAAAGTAAATGCATAGTGCTAATAATATTGAGATGGTAAAATGTGCATTAACACTTTTTCTTATGGAAATATGCACGGCATTTCCCACATAGACTTGATGAATGCATTATGGACGCATTTCTTGAGTATTGTACGTAGGCGGATGACCATTTGATATCACTGCCATACTTCATGTCACATTCTTGAGATGCCTCTTCCGTTCAAATGCAGGTGGAAAGTTATCTATGGAAATAAATCTGGGCTATGGCTGGAGTCCTATTTCTATTTTCATGTATGTTTCACTTATTCATGAATAGATAGAAACCGCTCAGCTTGAAAACGTTTTTTCAAATATCAAAGCTTCTTCGATGATTGTGCTGGACATTAACATATAATTTAATTTTTAATTTAAATGCCACTAATGTTGCCAATATACTACTAAATGTGGAGAACTGCAAAATTGTGCTGCAAAGTATCAGATAAACCTAGAATTTGTCGTAGAATCACCTAAAACCTTGACAAAGTTAGCAGAGTAAAAATTAAAAAATGTCCTCACGCAGGAAATCTTGGGTTTGAGCGTTAATGGGTTTAAAATGTGAAATAGCCCCCTTCAGTGATGATTTGGGGCAGCTATTAGTACAAGGGGCCGCGTTGGACTTACCATCTTTAAACAAGGAGAGAAGTTGAATTCAAAGCGATTCATCGAAATTTTTAATGAAAAGGTGTTTCTTCACAGGGCAATGCATCAAACTTAGTTGTTCCAACAGGAATCTGCCCCATGTCACATCTCAAAGGTGACAAAAGAATGGTTTTCTGAAAACAATGTGACCCTCCTGCCAGAATGACCGTCAAACTCTCCTGACCTCACTGCTGTTCTCTTGTGAAAGACAAAGTTGCAGCCCATCGCTCGACATCCGAGAATGATCTTATAAATGTGATCAAGAGTGTATGCACCCAAGAAATCGCGGCACAATACTGCCGAAAGCTGGTTTCCAGTATACCAGACAGAATGCAAGCAGTCCGGAAGAACAAAGGACATCCCACCAAATTTTGCTTGTGGAGTCACTTTCCCAATCAACAAGTGAGATAAGTGTGATTTCTATCTTTGAAAATACTTAAATCAGCTGACAACGACTCAGAGTTCTCAAAAGTTGAAAAATTTTATTTCTAACACCCATTAAACAGTTATTTACATCTGTATGAGACAAGTATGCGTATTTTAGAAGATGAATTTTAGTACGACCTGAGTTGAACTAAAAGTTAGAATTATTTGACCTTTAACCTAATTTTCAATAGCATTTAAAAGAATATTATTGAAAAATAATACAGATCAACTCTGTAATCCAAATGGAAATTGAAACTAAAAGATGACCATGCCTTTAACACTGCGACGTCAGGATGTATTTACTAATATTGTTACTTTTGTTCCAAGGTGTTCATAGGCCTCGTTTCTAGATGATGAGATAAAACTTGTGATGTTGCTGGGAGCAATGTGTCATAAAATCATTTCAATTCATGCATGATGGAATCTCTGACTAATTGTACATCTTACGACATTGGTAAGTAATTTGTCGAATGTAATAGGATCTCTAATGGGCGTCAGAACTCCCGTCAGTCACCAGTGAACAATTTACTTATCTGAATACATTTTGCCGTTTCGATCTGACTTTTTCAAGCGAGGATAATACTTGCACTAGCAATATATATCCTATAGTCCTGAAGTTACTGCCACTTTCTTCCTAAATTCGCGCACAAAGGGCTTAATAACATGGACTTATAGATATTGAAACGCTGAATACAAAAATCAAATTCTTTAGTGTCACAGCCAGTCACTTTCGGTTATAGGTAAGGTTAAAGGATTCCCCATTGGAATCCAATTGTAAAATTCAAGAAATATCTATGGATTGTGAAACACTTGGCAATTTTCACACATTTTCTTTTGCAGAAAAGAAACTATTTATCAGAATGCCGTGAAATTTGAAACATGATTGAGTTCAGAACATCAACTTCGATATAAAAGTTGAAGTGAGTCACATGATTCAGCACTTGATGTTTGAGAACCTCTACAAAATGAGTAAAATCGTCAAAATTAAGTCAAAACATGAAATTTAATAATTTTGCAGAGGCTCTATTGAATTCTTAACAGACTATTTTTAACTGATATTTAGAGGGTGTTCGATCAACGGTGCGCATATTCAGATAGATTCATTCAAACAATGATCGAGTTCAGACGGAGATAAAAACAAAGCAAAATCTACACAGCTGAGATATTTATCCCTCTAAACAAGCGTATCAAACGTTTTGGCCAGTTTGTTATAAGATATTTACATACTTAAGGTTTTGCGGCGGATTCTATCTGAAGAATGATATCGTGAAAGACAAACACAAAAGTTTCAAGACTGATGAAAGTTGAGAGATTATCATCTCACTATTGTTATTATTCAAACAACACGGGAAACAAGTCCTCCAAATAGTTTGAGAGATATCGCTTATCGCCGATCAATAATGGGCATTAACTGTGTTTGCAAAGACACAGAAATTTCCGGAGAATTATTCAAGCAATTCTATCTTCGATTGACCGATGATAAATTATCACGTCTGATGAATCAGAAAAAAATAAACTTTGTTCATAGTCGGAGGCAGTCAAGGATGCAGAGTGCACCAGCCACAGAATTAGACAGGTCGTCTCTTCTTCCGTTTGACTAGAAGGGAAACATTGGAACATGTAACGTAAATGAAATGGCACAATCTCCTGACTAAATACCATAGCAATCGAACAATGAGCAGCCAGTTCAACATTAAACACGCCAAATTGTGCAAAGTTTCAGTGACTGTTATCAGCCGGATCACACAGCAAAGAGACACAGACGATGTCAAGTTCTGCAGAGAAGTTTGTGAACGTTTTTTCATGCGCCTGCTAACTTTTTTTAAAATGATCGGAGGGCCCAACATTATCGAGAAAACTTTTGCGCAATGATCTGAATTCTTCGAATCTGAAGGAGTCGTGGCGATCGGAGCATTTTGAAGGAATTCAGAGCAATCCGCAAGCGACGCACGACTATTTTTCCTATCTCTGCAAGGTATTGAAAATTTCTTTTTGCCCACTTATTAAGTTCCTGCATGTGCCATCTGTTTGAATCAGTTTGCACTTCTAGCAAAGTGATACGATTAAACAATCTAATTCTGTGGCACCAGCTTTAGAAGTTTTAGGTTTTAACTGACCAAGGTTTCATCACGAGGTCAAGACAAGCACTCTGCCACAAGGCCACAGTTTCGGCGCAAGTACAGGATGGCTTGTGCTCGGTACAACAAATACATACATGGTTCTTATATAAATAACCAAAGGAATGAAAGAAAACATCTCAAGGAGTCATCCACTGATTTGGCAAGTCATCCTGGTGATGGCAACTGATTTTGCCAGCGTCACGCCCAGGATGTCAAGTGCTTCATTGCGAGTCAATGAGTGCATATTGAGTTTTGTGTTTCTACATATTGAGAGCTACCCGGAAATGCGATTTAATGCTTCCATAGATTCTGAACCGCCATAGGCACATAATATCATAGCAATCGAATAATGGGCTGTCAGTTCAACATAAGACAAGCCAAATTGTGCGACGTTTCATAGTCCGAGAGCTGCTGACGTTTCCCACAAGAGCTTCGTATTCTTTTTTATTTGTAGATTGTTACCCAACATCAGTAAAACGACAATTCACAATCAAGTCCTCTTGCGAGTTATGAAGGGCCAATCATCACAAAATTCCATTTATTTCTGCAGATCCAGATACTTCCGATTAATGATCCAGCAATCATTAAAAGTCAAAACGATTTTTTTCATTTTTATGATCATGATCGCACTTTTACGATAGAATTATTCAGCAGCAGGCGCAACTACGACATTTCTCATAAGCGGTAGCTTGACCGATTTGCTCATTAAAGATAATGAAGCGTCGTGACCACAGAAGTAATGCTCTATCGCATCACTTTGCTAGAAGTGCAAACTGATTCAAAGCAATGGCACATGCAGTTGCTTACTAAGTGGCCAAAAAGAAATTTTTAATGCCTTGCTGAGATAGGAAAAATAGTCGTTTGAGGATTGCTGTGAATTCCTTCAAAATGCTTCGATCGCCACTATTTTGTCAGATTCGAAGAATCTCACAAAGCGTTTTAGGAGGCTAGAGCACTAGGGTTATTGTTCTCTTTAGTAAGTAAACATTCTATTTAAACGCAACCTCCTAAGATTCTACTGTGTCGCGCTTTAGGATGCAGATTTCTTCGATTTTAGGAGGTGACAGTTTGCAGTGATAAAACAGTTTGCATTTCTAGTAAAGTGATGCGCTTGAACAATCTAATTCTCTGCAATTATCACAATATTGGTCTTGCTATTGCAACACATTGAATGAAAATTTAGATTTCCAGGATACCGGCGGCTTATTTTCTCTTTTGTGACAATATACTGTATAGAAAGATTCTCTTCATATATTCAGTGCTGATTTATTACCACAAAGTAAATGTAGCGTACTTTACTTATGTACATTGTAATACGCATCCAAAAGGGAGCTGCTGATATCTCATCCCTTTTCCTGTTTCGATGTTCGTACGAAGATTTATAGTCTGAGCGCATTTCTACTTGAATCAAAACCTACAGGATTTGTCATTGTTTTACGACCTCTTGTATCGCAAGTAGATGATTTCAAACCATTAAACATAAATCAAACACAAAGGCCGCTTATATACAAACATGACATACAGACAGTATTTCTTCTATCAATGAAATATATGGCGGACATTTCGGCGAATTTGCCCTTCAGCAGCATTTCTATGGCCTGGTGAAGAAATATCCGCGCACGAGATGAAATGCTATTTTCTAAAATTCTGAACGCGTCAGGAGTCCTGTGATTAGAGGATATTTGAATAGTAAAGTGTGTTATCGATCATTGATTGAGATAAATTGAAAACGTTTACGATCAATAATTTGCATGGAAACGATCCATTAGTTTCATCTAATTTGAATTTAAAAAACAGAAGATGAACTTTTGCAGTGAAGATTGGCGGTATAAAGCAGATGATGCCAATATTTAAATCATATATCAACCATTTGATCAACCAATGAATTTCGAATTTACACTTGGCTTAAAAATCCGGTCTCTAACCGTCATTCACAAAGGAGTTTTCACACTTGGCTTAAGCACGTTTGATCTCAAGACAAATAAGTAGCTTTAAAAGCCACCTACTGTCCACATGAAAATGAAATAAACTTATTAATGATAATAGAAATAAGGTTGAGTTGGCATAAATGGATCTTGTGCAAAGATGCGTCTATGATCCATTGTGGAACTGCTTAGCCCGCAGAGTGCTTATCTAAGGAAGAAGGCTATTTAAAATGTTGAGAAATCATTCCTCCTGATTGAATGAACGAAAATTGGATGAATGCCAACGTAATACTTCAGGTCTGGAAATAACTCATTAGAGTTTAGAGAAGACGGCAGCATGCACTTCAAGAGACGTTATAAAAATACTTGAAGTCACAGCCGGTTATGCCACATGGCTATTTATCTCCATATGCCATTGCAAACTTTCTCTGCAAAGTTGTCCTATGACACAGGAACGCGGTCGCTATCTGGGTCAGAGTTGGTGCTAGTCATCGGTTGTTTTTATGCTTGATGTCCATTTTTCAACACAAAAAGTATACTGCATTTTATGGGAAGAGCACGCAACTCACAAACTCACTACGCGTGCTACAGGCTTTATATAGATGTAGCTGAGATGAGTAGCCTTCTAAGTGATGAATTATGATGGGGACAATGATAGGGGAAGGAGCAACTGAAAAGAATCATTGTTTTATATGTATACAGAAAATCACTCAATCGTTGATCTTTTGTTTATTCTTGTGGACGTATTTAAAAGGTAGATATTGTTGAAGCAGTGTCTGACAAACGGTTCAATAGAAGTTTGAGTAATGTCAACTGCACAGCAAGCAATGGACTTACTTGTTCATGTTGAATTGAAGTATTAATATACTATGGAATGAATGATCATGTGCTTTAGAAAATGACACAAATTCTCTGTACCGTATTTCTTTGAATAAGGGACGCGTCTCTTATTTTTTTCAGATCCCTGATTGATGCGTCTCTTATTCAGGGGCGTCTCTTATTTATCAAATGTTCAAGTTTTCATTCTTTCATTAGAAAAAGATGTCTTAGTTTTTTGCTACTATTCTCTTTGGTAACCTTTGCATTCCTCACTTAGACCTATGTCATGGGCAAATTTCGCCAGTAATTTTTCTTACAAATATGCGCTTTATCATAATTCAGATATTTTGGAAATTAAAGGAGTTTTATGGTTTGTAGTAGCATATCTTGTAGACTCATCTAATACATTCATATACCAGTAAATGTTGGCCACTATACATGTAGAGTAGATCTGAATTTACTGAAACGAAAATACCGATAATCAAGTAGTATTTACAGCAAAAGTTACCGACCGGTACATGACTCCAAATGCAAAGGAAGTTACCGTATAATGCCTCCTTAAATGGTAGATGAAGTAACCTTAAGTAGGCCTGCATGTACGTATGTACAACATGCATGTACTGCATGTACAACAACAAGAAGCCTTATATATTATACAATATTGGTCATGATACCCGGTATTTACTAGTAGACTGACTTATTTTACTAAGATACGTGTAAGTAGGCATGATAATCGCTCAGGCGGATCTAGCTACCACATTACAATAACCTGCATGTAATATGTCTATAGCAGTCTATTTTTTGTACATGTATCTCTTATTCAAGGGCGTCTCTTATTAAATTTTTTCCTCTCACGGATGCGTCCCTTATTCGAAGGCGTCCCTTATTCAAGGGCGTCTCATATTCAAAAAAATACGGTATTTTGTATTATCAAGAAATCTAGTCAAGTTTTAATAAAATGCTGATATTCAAAATAGCCGCATGGAAACTGCCTCGAGTAGCTACAAAACTAGGAGAATAGCGTTCTTTATATGAAACCGAATGAACGTCTGGATTTAATGATGTGTAGAATCATAGCGTGTTCACGTTTTATCAAAACAGAATAAAAAGCTTCATAATAAATAAACATGCATGCGCGAGGCAAGACCTGCAGCTGTGACGGTTTCCTGAATAGTTGGTGAGTACTTTTTCTGTCCAACATGAATTCAGGAAAGACGTCGACCTTATATTCACAATCTTCAACAACTAAACAGTTTGCGATTTTGGGAGATGCAAAAATTATTGTTAACATATTTATTTATGATCTTAATGCAAACAGCACAGAATTAGATTGTTTAATCGCATCACTTTGCTAGAAGTGCAAACTGATTCAAAACAATGGCACATGCAGGAACTTAATAAGTGGGCAAAAAGAAATTTTTAATACCTTACAGAGATAGGAAAAATAGTCGTGCGTCGCTTGCGGATTGCTCTGAATTCCTTCAAAATGCTCCGATCGCCACGACTCCTTCAGATTCGAAGAATTCAGATCATTGCGCCAAAATTTTCTCGATTATGTTGGGCCCTCCGATCATTTTAAAAAAAATTAGCAGGCGCACGAAAAAACGTTCACAAACTTCTCTGCAGAACTTGTCATCGACTGTGTCTCTTTGCTGTGTGATCCGGTTGATAACAGTCACAGAAACTTCGGAGAATTTGGCGTGTTTAATGTTGAACTGCCTGCTCATTTTTCGATTGCTATGGTATTATGTCAGCAGATTGTGCCATTTCAATAACGTTACATGTTCCAATGTTTCCCTTCTAGTGAAACGGAAGAAGAGACGACCTGTCTAATTCTGTGGCAAACAGTGACCAATATTTGATTTGTCATTAATGAGATATCAAGCTTGATGTTTTACATTATCGACTTTTATGAAGGCAATGAGCGTTGTGAATGGCTGCTTTGCAGTGGGATCAGATCTTAACTTCCAGTGTTCTTGTTCCTCACGCCTAACAAAATTATTCTTGTAGGGGAATGACATTTTCTGCATTACCAAAGCAGATTAATGAAGGTTGGGAAGAATAAGTGAGAGAAAAAGAATTCAGCGACAGATTCTGCTTAGAAAAAGATACTTTGGAAACATACTTGCTACTCCGCGTGTACTTTACTTTTGTTTCTGCACTATTGTCAAGAAAGAATTCTTAATACAAGTTTAACGTCACCATACTCAACTGGTGACGTTGGTGATGGATTGCACCACAGAATTCCGATGAAATATTGATGGACATAGAACAGACATGCACAGTATAAAGAACATGTGCTGTTATAGCAACGTTCTTGAAAGTATTCTTTATAACTAATTTAATAATTATTATTATTTCGTAGCATAGAAATACATCAATGAATGAACTAATGGACAAACTTGGTATTTTAAAAACAATACTACATACACTAACAATGGCCTAAAAGTAAGAAAATTAAAAGGAAAAGTACATTTGATGCGCATACGTTAAAGCAATCAATGCGTTTTGAGTGCCATGCTTCTAAAAGTGTATGGTTCTTGTAGTTCGACTCATACTAAATTATCTCTGAAGATTGCCGGTCAATACGGTGATTTTTTTCTTTAACAAATTCTTCGTCGATTAACGTGAATTTTTCACATAAATTTTACGACGTACTTAATTATGTTGAAGATTGATGGTTAATGAATTCTCATACGATGATAAAAATCATCCCAGCAGCCATTTTTAATAGAATATAATGCTTACTAATTCAAATTATTAATTGGAAGTAGTCCTAATGAGGACTGATGGCGTTCTGCAATCCGCAAGTGTACAGAGGCAATGCTACTGTAACCATTGGATTAATCAATTCTTAAAAGAACTCAATGGAGCTTTCTCGTGGCAACGAATTAAAATTGATCAGCTTTGGCCCAATATCTGGTAAAAATGGAAATCTTAAGATTTGTAACACTACTCATTCTTACTGTTAATGTACTAATACCATAGATTCCAAACACTGCCGCATACATGTACAAAACAGACGTCTAATATACCTTACCGACTACAGATGCTGATAGTGTAAATACAATAGGATAATGGTCATCATAGGTTAAGGAAATTAAAAATGGATATTATAAAACAACAGGAGATCGATGGATAAAAAATTTATTTTAGTCGAAAATAATCGAAAATAAATGATTTAAGGAGATCGAAAATAGAAAAAATGCTATTTTTAGTCATTTTGGTAAAATAGTGCACAAGACACTGTTGTATGTCCTCCCTTAGTACGAAATCCCGGATAACCTTGAAAGTCGGCCCATTTACCTGCACAGAGAGCTGAACGTCTACTTACTGGATATTTGATGATCAACAAAATTATTGAGGTAGCGCTACAGCAGGTTTGAGAGTTTTTCTATATTTCACTTTCGATTGCAACATACCGTTTTCCATCTCGCTTCCCCTCTGCAGACATATCCAATTTCCACAAGCCAGGGGTTTCAAAATTCATTGCATTGCAATTAGTTGCAATTAATTGGTCTCAAGTAATCAATTGTGATGTCATCGAATGATTGAAATTAATTGATCATGAGGAAAGTGATCAATTGATTTATTTGCTTGCCAGGCCGCTGCCATCGTAGGGAAATCATCTCACCGTCAGTGATTTGTTTAGACACTAAGCTAACTAAACATGTCTAATTCACAAACTGACCGCTTAATTAGGAAGCGGGTAAATCTAATTTATTCCACAACATTTCTGTCTTTTTAACTTTGGGTCTCAGATTTCCGTGAAACTGTTCTTCTACTTTCAGATGATATAAATATTAGTGGGTGTATTTGAATGTAGCTGATCGAAAATCCATGTTGAAGTGAGAATACTGTAATTTTGGACATGCTTTTTTTGGTCTCCTTTCAGCAGAAAACGGCAACTTGTGAAGAAGGTCTTGGCTTTGTGACTTTATAAAAAACATGTCATAATAGATGAGATCCTGACGGTTCGATTAAAAAAGAACTATTAAATATGTATTTTACAAATCAAAGACACATTTTTGTCAAATGTTGTGGATTAAATTGGATTTACCCAAGCATTTGGGGCATAACGTATTTAGTATCTGTGTCACAATATTTTTATAATGACTTTTGAAACTTTTATGTTTGAGTGCGTGTGACACTGATTTACTAATTTCAATAATGGATTATTACTATACATGTGCATCTATATGGAACTATGATTCATGAGCAAACATTCCATGCAGTATAGGACTATTCAGGCCACAATCCAAATATGTAGTAAGTTATCGCTTGACTTGTAAAACCTGCAGGCCTATGCAGTCTAATCATTCTAAGTGCAATAACAGAGTGAAGAATTCCAAATCAAGAACTATAATTACTGTATATTACCATTCTATTGTTCGAATCATACTAAATTACTATAGTAGCCTATTCAAACGATGATGATTAATTTTTGTTAACTACTTCAAGCAGCAACTCGTCATAGCAACCGTTCTACAGAAAGTTTACAGATTTCTTGTGGAAATGCAAGAATTATCATCAGTTTGAAAATTTTCCTGACAGTTTGGATATAATATAAATGACGAGATTGAGTTTAAATGCTTTTATATCCAGCTGACACACTGCCATAACTATCATCAAATATGCTTCTTTTGAATGTGCAAGCTCAGAAACTTGGCAAGTAACTTCTGGAATTAATTATGATATTTTCTGGTGGTAGACACTGAATTTAAATCATTCTGAGCACTTTAAAATACGTTGAGCATTCAGAACAATTCACATACGCAATCTGTGTAGGATCTTGAAAAATGACTGAATTTTACTAGTTTTCTCATTTATCCTGGAAGGTCGCGGAAAACTCTGTCAGTTGGCTATTATAGGCCTCAAATTCTACAAAGTAATGGGAACTTTTAAAGTCTTTATTGCACAACTTTGTAGCCTACAAACATTAGGGGGTTGTTTTTTCTCGGGAAATGAACCTGGCTGAGCATTTGAAATTGCCATCACCAAACAGCTGTTGTCCATTTCAGAAAGGGTATTGTTCATTCCTTGTTGGGCAGAACTCAGTGTTCATGATTACCAATGGATTACCGGTAAGTGCTCATACTCGTCTTAAAACTTATGGGCATTCCTCACATTTCGACGCAAGCTGCATATTGTGATTGTTTATCTGTTCAGGGCTCCTGGAGACGCTTCAGTGCCATTCGAATCCCACAACACCACAGTTTGCGTATGAGCTTCGTAATGATGGCATTCATTCCTCATATACCGGTGCTGTGGTCTTGTAAACGGCTGATCAGTCCAGATACTGACAGTAAACGGCTATTAACCCTCAGAGACCTGAGGGGGGTCCAGTGGACCCCGGAGCCATATTTTTCTATTTCATTTTTTACGCTGACGATATATCAACCACTCAAGCCCATACAAAATCATCATTTCTGACAGTAAATCTGCATGTGTTATTTCATTTCAATTGAATCAGTAGAAGTATGCCAGATAGGCCAAGGGGGTCCACTGGACCCCCCCTCAGGTCTCAGCGGGTGTAGAAATTCCATCACAACATTTTTGTAATTATATGAAAAAAGATTTCGAACATGTCCAGGATGGTGTATAAAGAGTGAAAGTCATTTATTCATTGTTTGCATCATGCTCGTAGATGTGCAATGTGTTGGAAGATCGCAAAAATGTGAATATTTTGCTTTCGCACATGATCTCGCGTGACTGGTTGGCCTATATGAACAACTCGACATAAATCGATGTCCGAAATGAAAGCTATCATTATATTTATAGTTGAGCACCAAAAACTGATTGATGACAAACTTTTCACAGCAGTAATGATAAGTTTGAGATCTCCACAGCTGTTTTTGGTTCTAGAAGTACAGCAATTTTGACTCATTTTAGGTCTATTTCTGATAGCTTTGGATAAATTTGAAGGAATGTACAAATGGAAAGGATTAGCTGCATGAATTAAATCAATTTCATCAAAATCAACTGTCTGAGGCTTTATGGTGACACAAAATATCGTAAAGACGCCTCCTAGTACAAATGATGCTGTACTAAATGTGGTTGACTTACAAAAACACCATATTTTCGCACGTGTTTACTGAGAAGGCTGAAAGTCACTCAAGGGATTCGTTATACCGACCTGCTACACGCAAACATCATTGTTTTACTTAAAATCAACTTTCCTAACGTTTTGATATCGATTTAAGCAGGTAAACTAAGAATATGTTAAAGGGGTCACTGGACCCCCCTCAGGTCTCAGAGGGTGTGAAAAAGCTCAGGTCTCTGAGGGTCAAGCAAGGAACACAATCAAAGAGCAGCTGATGGTGGTGAAATAAAAAGTTGTGAATGAGCCGTGTATTGAAGCAAGACACGGAGGAGAAACCAATCTCTCATGGCCATTCATGCAACCATGATGAAGATGATAAAACATCAAAGGAGAAATTCAACATCCGGTCGGGCGACAAAGTTTAAATGAGAAATAAGAAATGAAACGAATGCGACCTTGGTTATGTAGCTCATTGAAGTGATAGAGAAATGCATTCTGCAGTCATGTGAAATGGAAACAGACGAAATCATTTTTCAATGAACACATGAAGAGAATGCGTCATATTTATGGGAATTTCAACGTTGGAGATGTTGATTTGAAATATTTTCAATAAGCGACCACAGAGGATAATGTAAATGAGGTGTATTCCATAATAGAAAATGTGAACCAAAAGTCCACCATCCCTTCGTTTAGAACCGATTCCTGTGAAGTCAAAGATCAAGTAGGCAACAGAGGGTTTCATCACATCGAGTAGCAATAAAATTGCAGATTTCCAGCTCGCGGGGGCATAGAATAGAAAAATATCCTCAGACTTCAGCATTTTCAACACGAAAACTCCTTGACAGCAGTTGACGCTACATTGCGCCCCAAAGGGGCCATTTATAAATATTTGAAGCTAGTGTGATCCATTCTGAGTCGTACTGACGAGCTCTTGTAGGATAAAACACAGCGTCTACGGCTGCCAAGGAATTATTGTGATCAAATTGTTGAAGTCTGAGGACATCTTTCTATTGATTAACATTGTCTGACATCAGCTGTTGAGTCGGATAATCGGGATTGACCTTCTGACCTTCGATTGACCTTCTGCTGTTGAATTGACTTTCTGTACTGTTGAATCGACCTTCTGTGCTGTTGAATCGACCTTCTGTGCTGTTGAATCGACAGTCTGTGCTGGTGAATCGACCTTCTTTGCTGTTGAATCGACCTTCTGTGCTGTTGAATCGACCTTCTGTGCTGTTGAATCGACATTCTGTGCTGTTGAATCGACCTTCTTTGCTGTTGAATCGACCTTCTGTGCTGTTGAATCGACCTTCTGTACTGTTGAATCGACCTTCTGTGCTGTTGAATCGACATTCTGTGCTGTTGAATCGACATTCTGTGCTGTTGAATCGACCTTCTTTGCTGTTGAATCGACCTTCTTTGCTGTTGAATCGACCTTCTTTGCTGTTGAATCGACCTTCTGTGCTGTTGAATCGACCTTCTTTGCTGTTGAATCGACCTTCTGTGCTGTTGAATCGACCTTCTTTGCTGTTGAATTAAACTTCTGTGCTGTTGAATCGACCTTCTTTGCTGTTGAATTAAATTTCTGTACTGTTGAATCGACCTTCTTTGCTGTTGAATTAAACTTCTGTGCTGTTGAATCGACCTTCTTTGCTGTTGAATCGACCTTCTTTGCTGTTGAATCGACCTTCTCTGCTGTTGAATCGACCTTCTGTGCTGTTGAATCGACCTTCTGTGCTGTTGAATCGACCTTCTTTGCTGTTGAATCGACATTCTGTGCTGTTGAATCGACCTTCTGTGCTGTTGAATCGACCTTCTTTGCTGTTGAATTAAACTTCTGTGCTGTTGAATCGACCTTCTTTGCTGTTGAATCGACCTTCTTTGCTGTTGAATCGACCTTCTTTGCTGTTGAATCGACCTTCTGTGCTGTTGAATCGACCTTCTTTGCTGTTGAATCGACCTTCTTTGCTGTTGAATCGACCTTCTTTGCTGTTGAATTAAATTTCTGTGCTGTTGAATCGACCCGCTCTACTGTTAAATCGACCTTCTGCACTTTTGAATCGACCTTCTGTGCTGTTGAATCGACCTTCTTTGCTGTTGAATTAAACTTCTGTGCTGTTGAATCGACCTTCTGTGCTGTTGAATCGACCTTCAGTGCTGTTGAATCGACCTTCTTTGCTGTTGAATTAAACTTCTGTGCTGTTGAATGGATTTTCTGTGCTGTTGAATCGACCTTCTGCTGATGAATCGACCTTCTGTGCTGTTGAATCGACCTTCAGTGCTGTTGAATCGACCTTCTTTGCTGTTGAATTAAACTTCTGTGCTGTTGAATCGACCTTCTGTACTGTTGAATCGACCTTCTGTACTGTTGAATCGACATTCTGTGCTGTTGAATCGACCTTATTTGCTGTTGAATTAAACTTCTGTGCTGTTGAATCGACCTTCTGTGCTGTTGAATCGACCTTCTGTGCTGTTGAATCGACCTTCTGTGCTGTTGAATCGACCTTCTGTTCTGTTGAATCGACCTTCTTTGCCGTTGAATCGACCTTCTGTACTGTTGAATCGACATTCTGTGCTGTTGAATCGACCTTCTGTGCTGTTGAATCGACCTTCTGTGCTGTTGAATCGACCTTCTGTTCTGTTGAATCGACCTTCTGTGCTGTTGAATTGACCTTCTTTGCTGTTGAATTTAATCTTCTGTGCTGTTGAATCGACCTTCTTTGCTGGTGAATCGACCTTCTGTTGAATCGACCTTCTGTGCTGGTGAATCGACCTTCTTTGCTGTTGAATTTAATCTTCTGTGCTGTGGAATCGACCTTCAGTGCTGTTGAATTGAACTTCCGTGCTGTTGAATCGACTTTCCGTGCTGTCAATTTAGATAATCGGGATCGCACTTCTGAGCTCTGGATCGTGCTCACTATCGTGCTACGAAAATATTTCGGAAGATTCGGATCGTGATTGTGAGAGTCGTAGGAAGTAACATGCCCATACTCCGATCTCCGTGGCAGCATTCTTGATGGATTCTCGACTCGACAGATCAGTGGAAATTTCTCGTTTTTTGATCATTAATTGCCTTTTAGCTCATGAACTATGGAGTTGAATAGTTGATGTACTTTTTAATGTAAACTGTTTATAAAAAATTGTTTGCTCGATGAATTCCGATCTATCCTTCACTAAATTAACATTTCCTTCATTTCAGAAGATTTAATTCGACACAAGACAGATCGCTAACTCTTCGCTCTACAGAACTCTTGTTGCGCAAGAAAATGACGCAAACAAGAAATGTTTACGAGAAACCTTTTAAGATTCTGATACTATTTCGTGCGCATGAATAATCAAAGAATCCAATTCACACTTCATTCACTTCGGAGATTTACATTTTTGTTACGACATTTTACTTGAGAATGCTGTTAACCGAAGCTGCATGACCGATCTCGACAATTTCAAATAGTAATCGCCAAATTCGAATAATATTTAGCAGGTTGTTAACGTCCAAATGGAAAGAGATAATGAAGGAGGAGAGGGAGAGCTGGCAGGATTTCATCCCTTCAATATTCCTAACTTCCCATTTTTCTTCTCGTCACGCCAGGATCATTCGATTCTTGTTTAAAACAAAACTCAGCAATTTCTATGATTTCATTGTGTGATAAGCCGTTCGATACGGACATAGCTATCTGATGAGCAGTGTTGTAGACATCGGCTTTTAGATGCAGTTACGTTGGATAATTTTTAAATATTTTTACAATTCATCTTTGAAGGTGAACTCTTTTCGACAGCAAATTCGCAGCAGATGATGCCGCAATTAGTAGTTGATGCAGTTAATAAAATGTCTGATGTTGACAGAATGTGAGAATGGCACATTAATGCCAGCACACTTGATCAGCAATTTGAACAGGCGCCGTTGCCTGCATATTTGACCATCCCCTTAGAACAGCATCCCAATACCAGCACCTTAAGTCAAGCACCCGATGCCAGCACCATTGAACAACACTTGTAGAAGCACCCCAATGCCAGCGCCTTTAGTGAACCACCCCGATGTTAGCGTTGATCAGTGACTTTTACGACCGTCCTGATGCCTGCATGTTTGACCAGCACCTTGAGACAAGCACCCTGATGCCAGCACACTTCACAGCGCTTTTAGTGAAGCACCCTGATGCCAGCACCCTTCACAGGGCCTTTAGACAAGCACCCTGATTCCAGCACACTTCACAACGCCTTTAGACAAGCACCCTGATGCCAGCACACTTCACAACGCCTTTAGACAAGCACCCCGATGCCAGCACACTTCACAACGCCTTTAGAAAAGCACCCTGATTCCAGCACACTTCACAACGCCTTTAGACAAGCACCCTGATTCCAACACACTTCACAACGCTTTTAGACAAGCACCCTGATTCCAACACACTTCACAACGCTTTTAGACAAGCACCCTGATGCCAGCACACTTCACAACGCCTTTAGACAAGCACCCCGATGCCAGCACACTTCACAACGCCTTTAGACAAGCACCCTGATTCCAGAACACTTCACAGGGCATTAGACAAGCACCCTGATTCCAGCACACTTTACAGCGCTTTTAGTGAAGCACCCCGATGCCAGCACACTTCACAGGGCCTTTAGACAAGCACCCTGATTCCAGCACACTTCACAACGCCTTTAGACAAGCACCCTGATTCCAGCACACTTCACAGCGCTTTTATTGAAGCACCCTGATTCCAGCACACTTCACAACGCCTTAGACAAGCACCCTGATTCCATCACACTTCACAACGCCTTTAGACAAGCACCCCGATGTCAGCGCACTTGATCAACGACTTCTACGACCGTCCTGATGCCATCATTTTTAGACAAGCACCCTGATGCCAGCATATTTGACCAGCACCTTTAGACAAGGACCCTGAGGCCAGCCCAATAACCAGAAACCCTGTTGCAGGCACCTTCAACAAGTCCACAGGACATGTCGAGTATTTATCTTGTTATGCTTGGAAAATAATTGTTTGTCGTGTCTCAAAGGGCGATTGCTTTCAGAAAATGACTTCTTCAAACTTGAAATGGCGATGAAAAGCCCCGGTGACATGATAGCCACAACATTATTGTATGTCTGTATTGTAACAATATTATATTTCGTCACTCATTTGAGAAGCTTACATGTACTTTACCTTTACCAAAGTTCCCTGACAGTAAGATGTTATGATGCCATCAGGTGCACACATTCAGTCGACTCAGTTCAGAACTGCAACATTTGAGAGCTAAAATATTTCAGCATGAAAAAGTACAATAATTCCTTTCAGTCATGGTGCATTCATGAACTTTGAAACTTCATCGCAAGAATGTGAATACATCGCCTAGACGCAGTCAGAACATTGGGTGAAAGACTTGAGGAATGAATATGATTCAATATGAACTGAACATGAGACTATCGAATTTGCTCAATAGTTCTCATGTTGCTGACTGATAGTCCTTCGTTGCCATAAGCACGAATGCTGCGAAAAATTGCAGAAGAGGGGGAATATTGACAGCATTATCAATAATGAGGTCTAGACTTTGTAAAGAGAACCTTCATCAAGTTATCTTCTACATATCTATCTCGAGGTGGTCGAGCGTTCAGCTTCAATGGCCGTACAGTATGGAATCGCATTCCTCGAGATATTCAAAATGCAAACAGCTTCTTGACTTTCAAGCGTTACTGGAGGAAGATTCCGATAGACAAAGTTTTCTCTTAATTCTTGAATTTATTTTTCTTGTGACTTGCATTTTGTATACGTTGTGCGCTGTGAGCCTCTTTTGGGTACAGCGCTGTATAAATACAGCCAAATAAAATAAACAAATATTCTTGTTTGATATACTGCCTATCTTCAAAAGTTGACTTGTTCATTCAGTAAAGCAAATTAATTAACTGATGTGGTAGATTAATCAATTGCCTGTCATTCTGAACTTCAATATTCTGCTTCTGTCATTGCTTTTAAGTTGCAATACATCAAATTATCTCATATTTTGAAGAAGTCAATAATATTCCAATATTCAATATAATATATATAAAGGAAATTTTATCAATGATCACATTAGAAAAATAGTGAGATATAGAAAATGATTCAATTATTTCAAATGTAAAAGATTTAAAAACCTATCACACTTTTTATTTATTATTTACATTTGTCATTTATCGTATATCATTTACCAATTTTTCAGATAATAAACACGTTTATGGACAGTTTTTAGCACATTCCGCATATTGATGTAATTAATCCATGAGATGAATGTTCTTACTATAAATGGTCCTAGTTTACCTCATGACACATTAGGCGACCTTGCAAATTTCAGGAGTTTTGTTCTTCTTTACGATCTGGTAACATCAGGCTGAGCAGCTACAGGCGTAGTCCGTTGACTTGAACAGAGTGTCCGATTTCGGTGTATCGCCAGAAGAAAGAATCCCTCTAGACAGGCTAAACTTGAAATCAAGCATATTAGAAAAATGCCACTCAATTTGTAATCAATCATGAAGGTAGCTATGATTGCTTTCATTTAATCAGCTAAATTACAAGATTCAAATGATAGAAACAGGATTTCCTTCACTTCAATGAGCATCTTTCTCATTTGCCACTTCTCAATATCTATTGAATTCGACTAAATGAGAAATAGAATTAAGACACGGTCAAAAACATTAACAAAACAGTGGATCAAAGAAATCGAACGATGATCCAACCCAGGCCATGTAAGCCCGTAGATCAACTTTGTCATACAAATTAAGAATCCTTGTTGCAGCGTGCGAAGGAATTTATGTGAAAGAATTTAAAGAGTTCGTAATTCATGGAAAGTATCTCTCATTTACAATTTAGAACAGTAAAATAATGAAAACAATAAGTCCCTTTTCCATAGAAGCTTCTGCATTGATACTTTTTGTATCCATGAATGCTCTCTGATGGCGAACATTGTCCTCGAAGAATTTAGGAATCATCAATTTCTATATTTCGCTATTCATTCGCATTTGCGAGTCGATTATTAACTTGTCGAACCAGAGAGACAGAAATTTCGAAATTCGCTTGAAAAATTGTCTTTTTATGTAAATAAGAATCTTGATGTCACTCAGACATATTTGTAATGCACACAATATTCTCTGCCAGAAAGTTCAGAGAAGGTAGTTCAATTTTGACTCGAGATACTTTTCATGAAAAACAGATTCCTGAATAGAGGAAAAAATGTTGATGATAATATTAGTAATGGCATTCGGCATTGAATTCCAAGCATTCCCAAGGATGTCAGTTCATTAAATATTTGTCAAATTCTTCATATCATAAGATATGAGTTCAACCGTACAAAGGAGAAGAAATTTTCCTATGATAAGTCAACAAGTGAGCTACAAAATTAGAATAACTGCTTGTTTTGGAAAATATTAGTGAATATCATCTGCCAACCATTTCAATTTTTATTCATCAGCACAGAACACATCTGTTTTAGAAGCTTGGCCATACCTTTTATTATACTTTTTTTCTATTCTTTTTTTGCGAAAAACGCATCAAAATAGGTATAAAAGTTTTTGTATAGGGGGAACAAAAGACGGTCCGTTATCTAAAATGTCTTTTTCTTCGGCAGAGACTGCTACTGACGATAAGTTGGTAAATCCATGTTTTTGTTGTAGATCGGCCCTGCATCATCTTCATCTTGATGCTCACGTTCTCCTTGAGGGAGTGAATTCTCCATTAATAGCTTTTGCATTTTATTTCTATTTACCTGACGTACACTGTAAATCGCTCAATACCAATCACATACGAAGGATGCATACCAAGATATTTTTTTGCCATATTTTTGTATTCTCTTGGTATGTATTTGTATGCTTTTCGTATGTTATTTCAAATGTGGTATGCTTTACATGCTAAAGCCATATCAGCACAACGTTAAAAGAAAGCATCAATCATGTCCAAAGTATGTTGATTTAAGGCCTTTTGTCAATAAAGATCTTACTAATGTTACTACTGTTCTGTAAGTAGTGAGATAATGACATTCAAGAGTCATACTTCGAATACTGAATTCGATTTTAATACACGCACGTCTAGGCATTTCATGAATAATCAATAAGTATTCAACCATCAACAATAATGCATTATGTAATCTTGAAATAAAGCATATTATCAATCCGAAAGAAAAGCACATTATAATTCATGAACGCAAAAATAGTTATGTTTGATATATATAAGTCAACATGATTACACGAACGATATCGTTAATATGAATTGATGTTTCTTAGCTTGGTTCATAATGTAGAACTAATTAAACGCCTTGTTGAAGTTGTTAGACAAGTAGCAATGACGACAACCTCTTTGAGCATAAAATTCACATAAATCTAATCTAATTAAATATCACTCTATCAAACAAAAAATATTCACGACTGGTATAACTGAAAAAAGTTATTTGACAGTAGTATGTAATACATATGTTTTTTTTGCTATGTAACTTAAAGTTCTACATACTAGAGGCATACGAATGAGGATGACTTTGCATCGGGTCTCGTATATAAAACATACCAACAACTCGTATTTCAGTGTAAAACAGCCAATCACAGATAGAATAGTTTGTATCGCTACATACCAATCACATACGGAAGTAAATGAGATGTGGTATGAAAAACATACCAGATCTCTGCAAACATACGAGAATCTCGTATCAGATGTTAGTTTCAAATTGTATGTAATTTTGGTATATGTTTGTATGTAATTTTCGTATCCAACGATTTACAGCGTAGATGAAAACAATATTTCTGCAATCTATTGAATTCTTCCAAAGTCATCGGATAGATGGGTATTTTTATACACTCATCTAACTTCTGATATAAATCGTCGATCACTCTTTGCATGAATTGTTTCGAATGTCTCTGTCGCATGATGATGCATCGTTCATCACAATGATGACTGCTCTTTAACTTACAGATGACCCGAAGTCCTTTAGGAATTACCTGTCGTCTTCGACATTCCCTGAGAAATTGTAGATTTGAGGCTTTTTTCGCAAAAAAAAGAATAGAAAAAAAACAGAACACATCGTTGTCGTGACAATGTCGCACATGTGTATTTCTAGTAATTTTCCCTTTTTTTCGATAAAAATTATATTAATGATTACCGGATTCTGTGTGAAAATTTCACCGACTGTTACAACTTATATCTAAAGGAAAATTCACATAAAAGTTGGGCCTGGAATGTTAGCAAGTGATATGGCACATTTGGATTCATAAAATGAATTATTACCAATTGCAGCTCCTTCTTGCATTCAATTTGTATTTGAAAATATCTTGTCGATAGCAGAAGGATGTTAAAAACCATGTGCTAAGACAGTTTCCATTTTTAGCAAGAATTGCAATCAACAGACAGTTTTTTGCTTCTCCTGAAAAGTTTGTAATTTGACACATAATAGGTATTAACCAATGACCTTGAAACAGGAGTGCGGAGTCGGAGTCGAAGTCCAGGAGTCCCATCAAAGGATAGGACTCCGGACTCCAGCCTATAACTAAACTCGAAATATAATACAAACACGTTATTTATTCTCGTGCATAACTGTCACTGTCAACGTTATCTGTCAAACAAAAATATAGACACACTGCTGCATGCAAAGCTTGTAATAATTGAGGGAATGCCACGTGATAGTGAAAAAAGGATTGTCTTTTTACTCGGTGATTTAGTAGAGAAGACAAGCCTTCCTATCCTCCAACACACCTATGCACCAAAGGTCACATCAGAGACAAACATGAAATTCTAGTTTGTTTAAGAACACTACCTTTAACCCTCACGTTAATCGTGTGTGCTGGCTCCTTCAAAGCGCATATTAAAATCAAAAGTATACGCCTACTCATATTTTTTTGGAGACGGATGGGGACTTCTTGCCTGGCAGAGACTGAAGAAAACTGGTGTGAAGCACACATCGACAAGATGGGAGAGGCGAGTCGTATCCATCCAACTTAAAGCCACATTTGATAAACTTTCATCGAAAATGATTGATAACTGATACAGCAATGATCACTAAAGATAGGTTTAGGTAAGCCTATAATGATCTATGATAGGTCAACGGTTTTTCTTAAAAAAATAGGCTATATATACTTGCCATCCGGAGTCGGAGTCCTATCAGAAGCCGGAGTCGGAGTCCTATCAACCCCGGAGTCGGAGTCCTATCAACCCTCGGAGTCGGAGTCCTATCAACCCCCGGAGTCGGAGTCCTATCAACCCCCGGAGTCGGAGTCCTATCAACCCCCGGAGTCGGAGTCCTATCAACCCCCGGAGTCGGAGTCCTATCAACCCCGGAGTCGGAGTCCTATCAAAATGATGGGACTCCGCATCCATGCCTTGAAATCACATATGAGATATTGTGACATGGACGACATTTTTGAAAATGAAGAAGAAATGAATGACATTTTCTCCTTCAGTAATGCAATGCCACAGTGCTGCTGGTTCTTGAAAATGGAGGCAAGTAAATTTTGTCATTCACATTGACCCGAAAGAGAAAGTTAAACCGCTGGATCTGCTCTTGGTAGCCATTCATGTAAAGCCAAAACTGCAGGCGTCCGATCCATCGTATAGGAGATGGCTGGCTAGATATTAATATCGCCGGACTTCACCATACCTATGCGTTGGCCCAACATCCTGCATGTACAGTATATATCACTGTAAACTGTGTGATACCAAAGTTACTTACGAAAGCGATGCACAAAACGAGAATAACAAAATGTACGAAAGCGCTATTGTTCGTGCTCATACACGTCGAAAGGGATTGGCTCTCCTATTGGATGTTAAAGATAATCCAATAGGAAAGCCAATCGCTTTCGTAATGTATGAACGCGAACAATAGCGCTTTCGTACATTTCTTTTATTATCATTTTGTACATAGTCAAAATCATCCTGCTTCGTACTCTACGGTTTACAGTGGTGATGCCTTGGATCGAGCTTAATCTGAAGGAGAGGCCAGTTTCTGACGGTCCCGTCTTCCTTGAAGAAATAAAGTCCCCTCACAGAACACGTTGACGCTGAAACTGTTTGAACTTCCAGTGCCTCATGTACATTTAGATATTTCAATCCTCATGACGACTCATGTTTCCGCTGATGCAAACTGTGACCTCCACAGAACATGAGGCGTGAAGGAAATTCTTCCCCTCCTTCATTTCAAAGAGTAAGTTTTCAAAACTCAAAACGTGTTTCTAGAACCATCTTCATTTACAAGATCTAGCAGTTGAAATTTTGTAAAGAAAATTAGCTCAAAAACTGATATTTTTCCATACGTGCTCTGTATTTCAGAATGAAGAACCACAGAAACTAAAACAAGTATTTTAAAACTTATTTGCATCTTCTGTGTTCATTCAATACATTGATGTAGCACAATGAAATCGAATGATTCCTTTTGAAATAACCTGTATAATAGAATCATAAAATGATTGACATAAATAAAATCAATGATAGCATGAAATACAGCAAAAGTATGTATGCTGTATAAACTACTCATAGATGAGGATATTAGTAGTATTTCGCGTATGTTTAAGAAATTATTTTTGTGAAACTAACAGCCACTGCTGCAGCCAACTTTCCTGCCATTGTTTTATTTTGAAATACCAGTATGATCAATAAACAATATAGTTGGAGCCATTCTCATTTGTTTGCTAAGAAAACCTATTTGCATCAATTAGCTGCAGTGGAATTAAAAAATGCAATGTGAAGTTTATTCCTGAATGTGTACGCAGACATAAATGCTGGGAAACAAAGATGAAAGGAAATACGCTCAAGAACGCTGCCAAATGTACTGAATACATTTGTTTTCATTTATCCTGGTTCGCGCTTCTATTGGTGATGTACGGTAGGAAGTAATGACAACATTGGTTCAGTTCATCTTTGCAAGAAACATGACGTTGTATTTGCGTCTGTTGATGACGTAGAAATGACATTTTCTGTTAACAGACATAGGCGGTCTAGGAGTCATGCAAATTTGCTTGATTCATAACATTAGACCGCCTACAAAATGCGAGCGCTTGAAACGTCAACAAGAAAACAAGAAGTTCGTAGTATCCACTCAATCTGACCTGGATTGTTGAAGAATACAGAATCACCTCGTCATATTCTGTTCACTTTTTTAGTAGCTTCGGTACTTATGGGTTATCTCCGCCCAAGTTTTCAAATTGGTCTAAAATCCGTAAAGATAAACCAACCGTCACAAAACTATAGAGACACGTACTCAAGCATATGTTCTACCATCATACGAAAATGTATGCAAATCTGACAAGTACTTTTGCATTAGAGACGATGACGTGAAGTGTAGCGATGTGAACAGCATGGTCTGACTTCATCTGTTCGAAGTAACTTTTACTGGTGAGTGCATTGTTTTCTCTCCCTCTTCATGTCATCAATGCCAACGAACATTACCTTAGCCACACATTTTTTAACTTAGGTATATAGTCCGGCAGCCAGCACGAGTTTCTGCAGGGAACAAGGCCGACAATGAGACTTTCACAGAATGATGTACACCTCATAGTCCGGCAGGTAGCACGAGTTTCTGCAGGGAACGAGGCCGATAATGAGACTTTCACAGAATGATGTGCACCTCATAGTTAGATTTTTATCTAGATTATATATAGAAATATATAGAGATATATATATTATATAAATGCATTATGTATTTATAGAAAGCCGCAATTAACAAACCAGTTATGTATATCACGAAAATGTAGTCATCATTAACGGCTGAGCATAATAGTTTCTGGTTTGGTGGAGAGCCCTCTAGGATCATTGAGTGAGAGAAATGAAGAAGATAAGGAAAGTTTGATAGCCATCCTGCGTCATCTGGGAATTGAAGAAAATGTGATAGTGTCAACTAAGCGAATTGGCAAAGTCATTCCTGGAAAACCTAGACTTTTGCGTGTCGAATGTCTTACGAGTAGCCAAAAGCATGACATCTTGCGCAAGTCGCGTGAGCTGCGTAACAGTATAATGTACAAACAAGTCTACATCAATCCCGACTTGACTCACCGTCAGAAACAAAGAAGTCTTGAGTTAAGAGAATCACTTCGCTTAAGACGAGAGCAGAACGAAGATGTCATAATACGTCATGGGAAAATAATTCAAAGAACTCATGCAGAGGATTTTCATTAAAAGTTTTATCACAGTCACAAGTTGCTCCTCTTAAAACTGTCATTCGATATCCTTCTATTTTATGCTCAAATGTTCGTTCCATTGTCATGAAATTTGATGAGGTCCGCACAACGTTATTATTGAATGATACTGATATATTTATCTGCACAGAAACATGGCTATCTCCTGATAAGCATAGTGACAGTAATTTCTCTATAGACGGCTTCGTGTGCGTACGGAATGATCGCGCTCATCGTATTGGGGGAGGTGTGGCTATTTGGTTGAAGGATTATATCCCATTTGAGCAATTCATTTATCAATCCTCATGTGACATCGAATTTCTCGTTATTCGTCTGCCTTCTTCGAATGTGCTTTTACTGGCATTGTATATTCCCCCATCTCTGCTGCCCAAAATGCTAACCGTATCACTGAATTTATAACTCACACTATCGACTCAATTTTGAATTTGCATCCTTCCTGTGACGTTATTATATGTGGTGATTTGAATCGCTTTGACCCAAACGATGTATGTCTTTCACTTGACCTGGTGAATTCTTTCAATGGTCCTACGTATGGTGACGCCCAACTTGATTATATCTTGTTATCCGAAGATCTAGCGTGCCAGTATAGTGTCTCTGAATTCACCCCATTCGATAAATCCAAGGTTCCTCATTTGTCTCTCCTCGCAACTCCCACTCGAAAATTAGCAAAGACAACAGAAATTGTCCGAAAGGTTTATGATCTCAGAAAATCGCATCTAGATGACTTTTGCCAACTTGTACAAATGATAGACTGGACTTTCATTGACAACGAGAATATATCTATCGACAGTAAATGTATTATTTTTCACGATCTTCTTGATGCTGCTGCCGCGTCTACTATCCCTGTTACTTTTGTGCGTTGCACCGCCAGGGATAAACCATGGATTTCGCCACTTATCAAGGACCTCATTAATAAGAGATGGGACGCATTCCGTAGACGGGATTTTTCTACTTATAATCATTTGAAAGAGAAAATTCACTGTGAAATCTCCAAAGCAAAAATTGCATGGACAAAGAAAATCGGATGCACCAATCTATGGAAGGTAGTTAATCAACATACCTCATGCAAATCTCTGAGTCCAGTGATGTCCTTAATATCAAACTTTTCAAATGTGCACACCGCTGTTGAGAAGATCAATCACCACTTGAGCTCCGTGTTTCTGCCAAGGAGTATTGAGAATGTTGACATTAAAAATTACTCCTCGGAAGAAATGGCTGATTTAAACATCTCCCCGATGCATGTGTTTAGACTAATGGAAGAGTCCCGAGCGAGCAAAGCGTCATGCGACTTGCCTATTGCCCTATACAAGTTTGCCAGTCCATTATTGGCTGAGCCTATGTCCAGACTTTTTCAAATATCGATCAATAACTCCTACATTCCAAAGATCTGGAAAACTGCTTCTGTGACTCCTGTTCCAAAAGTTCATCCTTCAACATCGTCTAAAGACAGCCTTGATAACATACGCCCAATCAGTATTATACCATATCCTGCAAAGCAGATGGAAATAATAATAACCGACTATCTAAAGACGCGCTTCATTGAGTGTTATGATGAAAAGCAATTCGGATTCCGACCAAAGTCCTCAACTCAGTGCACTCTTGTTGCAATTGACGATTGCATCACTAAATTTATCTATGATTCAGAAACCTGTGGGGCCCTAGTCATCTCCTATGACTACTCAAAGGCATTTGATAAATTGAGAAGTGACATAATTGTCAACAGGTTAGCAGAATGTCAATTGCCTGTAAATTGTATCAAGTGGATCTTGAATTACTTGACAGACAGACAGCAATATGTCTCTATAGGAACCGCAAGGAGCACCTTAACCAAAGTTAATTCAGGAATTCCTCAAGGATCAACTTTAGGCCCTTATCTATTTGCACTATCGATCGCTACTTTCAGGGTCCTTTCTGAGAACTGCAATGTGTTTAAGTACGCTGACGATACGACTTTATGCTTGCCTATATTCACATCACAGACGAATGATCACATTATTGCGGAACATCAGAATCTTATGGAATGGTCTGACCAAATGGACTTAACGGTCAATACTTCCAAATGCAAGGCCCTTTTGATCCCGAAACGAAATTTTCCCGACCATCTGAGCTTGAATCTTCCTGACATTCCCTGCGTCAACTCCCTTGACTTACTTGGAGTTCGCTTTAATTCTCGATGGAATTGGTCTGACCACATAGACAAAATAATTCAGTCTGCTTCAAAACGTATGTACGCTATGCGTGTTCTCAAGCGGTGTATCTCAAAAAGTGACCTTCTTATAGTATATAAAACTTTCATACGCTCTGTCTTTGAGTATTGTTGCCCAGTATTTGTCGGGTTGTCTAGTACTGATGCTGCACGAGTTGAACGTCTTCAACGCAGATTTCACCGTCTCATTTGCGGCAACGAATGTCGAAGTCCTTGCCTGGAGTCTGTACATTCTCGTAGAAATGCATTGACCGATAAATTCTTTCACAGTGTAATGGAATCTAGCCACATTCTTCACGAACTCTTGCCAACCATGTCTCGTGCAGGTCGTTTTTTGCTTCCGGAAATCCGCACTATGCGACGTATGAACTCTTTTGTGCTGTATGCCAGTAGACGCTATAATGACCATTTTTGTCGCTGATCTCACTGCAATATTCTTTCTTGATCATGGATGTTCTTGATATTTTTCTTTGTGTAAATTTGATGTATCTTCCGATTTTCATTTTTAAAGAATAAATACGCATATTATTATTATTATTATCATGTACATTATGTATAATATGTGACAACTTTAATTTTACAATTTGATGTATAAATAACCATTGTTTATGCAAAAAGATGAAATTTAGCTGTGAAATTCAAATGCTTCGATAACTCCACCACATGCTAATTATCTGAATATGCATGCTGCTAAATTTAATGCCTGTTTCGTAAAGTTCTTAGACTCTGTATGAACTATGTAAAACCTTGTATTACTAAGCTCTCCAGGTTTGTGAGCATTTTAGAGATCAAAACTGACTCTCAAAACATCTCAGAGATGATAAATTATCATTATGATTGCGGATTTTTGCCTCCTACCTCCAGTATCCTAGCTAATGAACAGTGGGTGGTAGCAATGCATGTATGCACCAAGGTAGGAAGCGGTCAAAGCCTGAGCGGCAGCCACACAATTGCCCGGGTCGCGGTCGGTAGCCGATGCTGTCAAGACCTGCCGGGGCTAGGCCGGTGACCGCCGTGATGAAAACCGGCCGGAGCGGCAGCCACACAATTGCCCGGGTCGCGGTCGGTAGCCGATGCTGTCAAGACCTGCCGGGGCTAGGCCGGTGACCGCCGTGATGAAAACCGGCCGGAGCGGCAGCCACACACAATTGCCCGGGCCGCGGTCGGTAGCCGATGCTGTCAACACTTGCCGGGGCTAGGCCGGTGACCGCCGTGATGAAAACCGGCCGGAGCGGCAGCCACAAAAATGGCCGGGCCGCGGTCGGTAGCCTATGATGTTAAGACCTGTCAGGGGCTAGGCCGTTGTCTCTGTATCCTGCTAGATTAGTCTGGCAGCAGGCCAACTTTGACCATACGACATCATCTTCAATTTCTACATAGCATAGAGACGGTAGGTCTGTCAGTGCAAGAGTGCGGAAAAGCAAGAGTTCCCGATGAAGGGCACAGGCACGACTGAGTTTTATCGATTTCTCTACAATTTGATTTTCAATCAGTTAAATATGAATTACCCACACATTGACAGTACATTTTGTGAACTTATGGAAAAAATTGAGCAGTGATCCTTATTAAAGATATGGAATAATTTTGAGATAGATAGGTTCTTGAGAATGCACAATTCGTACGAAATCCAGATAGACAGGAAAACACGATGTGGACACTTATTTTAGAAATAGTAGGATTCCAAAAACTGGACGTACTGTAAGTTAAAAATCTATATCGAAATCAATGCATCTCACGTCAAAATGAATGCCGTGGTCAGAACGGCGACCAGTTCCAATATAGTCCGGCAGCCAACACGAGTTTCTGCGCAGAAAATGAAACTTTCACAGAATAATGTGCACCCAATGCCTGCTACGAATCTGTACGTCTGCCGAATTCTAGTGAGTTCCTCTTCTTTGTCAGACAAGATCAAAGAAAAACACATGTAATCTGTATCCAATGGGATACAGATTGCAGTTTTTGGTTAAAATGAAATTTTCTATGTTTTCCTGATTAAACGAAAGGTACTAAGCCTAGAGACAAAATATTTTGGCATGGAATGTCTTCAGGTCATTTCCTATTATGTACATGTGCTTTTATCATGCATCTGATCGGCAATGTATGTGAGAATGTGGTTGAATGTGAATAAAGTAGATCAAAATATTTGTGCTTGCTGACACTAAGAGGCTCGCCAAATCTAAATGTATTTAGCTTGATAGACATGGGTGCATGAACATGAAAGGAAATGACTTGAAGACATTCCATGCCAAAAAATATGACTCTGGGCTTAGTACCTTTCGTTTAATCAGGGAAAACATAGAAAAATTCATTTTAACCAAAAACTACAATCTACGTCTCATGCGAACAATCTGCGCACAAGCAATGAACACTCGAATGAACTTGGGATAATGACCAATCACCGACGTATTTGTTCTATTGTTTGTTTTTATTCGTTAATTAAGGTGCACATTTTATTATTGAACCATTATTTCTACAAGAACATATCAATGATAAACCTTGTTATCGTGCTTTGCAAATCTTTCATATTTCTACCAGTCTATCACTTTGTTTGATGTGCAAATCACAAGATCAGTGTCAATTTGCTCTTTTTTGCTGATACTGAATGACTCATCGTCCTACAATAACTTACTGCACTATTAAGTTAAAGCAATTTCTCGAAGAGACAGGCACATTATAATCTTTTGTTTCATTTTATCTTTCATGATGTGTGCTGCAGGAAAATCTTTAGATCTCTACAATGTACCCAATAATTCTGTGAGCAATCATTATTATTATTGTGAATAATTTTGGATTTTAGATTCATGAAGTGAATGCAAAAATGGTGAGACAAAATCCCTTGTCCTAATAAAAAAAATGTCATGCCCTAATACACGATTATCTTATACTGTCAGAAGAGCAGTTACATTGATCTGGTTAGGAGAAGTCCGCAAAGGAGCAGACTTTGTAATTTGAAAGCATCATGTTGCGTGTGTGTGCAGTTATTTGTAAACGCAAACAAAGCCTCCTGCGTACTTTCGAGCCGGTCATGCGATGAGTCGTACACTTGCAAAGACAATGAATACGAGCATGATTATGATGTGAAGTCTTTATCGTACGCACGGAACTCTCCGGTGATAGATTAAACGATTCCTGCCCCCTATTCATGAATAACATTAGTAATTAATTAAATCTAAGGGCAGTACTTTTGAAGCTCCGTTTCGCTTTATGAAAGCTTACCCGAGAGTTGCACGAACAAGTTCAATGTCACACGAATGTATCGACCAAGCAGAACATCTCAGCTGAACTTTATCCTAGCAATGGAAAATAGCAATTGTACTTGACTTTGTCCCCGCAACAGTGCATGATTGATGATTCAAATCAACATCAACGTGGAAATTCTAGACTTCGTGTCTGCACACAGAGGGTGCTGATCAGAGTGATCACTCCGGCGACCGGTAGTGGACCGACGAAGCTTTTCGATACAGTTTGTAGCTTTAAATAGCTTTTGTTGATATACATGTATAATATATATGACTACCACACCAGTTGGTATCATCTGCTATCGAACGCTTGTCTATGCTGATCATAGCAATGAAAAAGTGCCATATTTTGTGATATAGAACGATGAAACACATTGAAAGATATCTATTGAAGTAATATGGAATGGTAACATACAGGGTGGGCGGAAAGTTAAAACCTATTTTGAATTGTCTCTAATTCGCTAAGTACATTTCAGGTTCGCATTATATTCAAGCATGATTCGCATCAAGTCTTTCCATTTTCTCTTCAAAATTTTATAGTTAGATTCTTAATACTTTCAGATTTCTATGATTAAAAAGTTAACAGTTTTTATCAGATTTTAAAAACTCAATTGATATAGTAGCACAGATTTCTAAAGATAAAGCTTTAAATTTGTCTTTACTTGAGAGGCGTAAATTTTGATCCATTAGCGTCAGTCATAATCGTATTGGCGGACCATGACACTACTATTGATTATGGAGCACGAATGCGCAATTGGCATGAAAGAAATCAATTTTTTTTTCACAATATTTTGTGGAGCGACGAATCAGTGTTTCATGTTGGTGGCTTCGTCATTCGTCACAACCGCCAATACTGGGCAGAAAACGACCCTACGATTCATGCAGAGAAATATCAATCATCAACCGAGTGTGACTGTCTGGTGTGGTATGATGGCAGATACCATCGTGGGTCCTTTCCTCCAATGTGAAGCGATGAATTCACAGAGGCTACAGGAGGAAGTGTGGCCGGTCATTAGCACATTGCAAATATCAACGACCTGATTTTTATGCAAGACGGTCCTCGTCCACCTGGTAAGGGAGTGGCTTGATGGGCAGTTCTCAGGGCGCTCGTTAGGTCGACGAGGCCCTCCCTCATTAATGGCCGATCACAAGTCCATATGTGACTCCATGCGCCTTCTTATGTTGGGGATGGGCAAGGGATGAAGCTTACTGTTCAAAGCCAGGGACACTACCTGAGCATGAGAATAAAATTCAGATTGTTTCATCTTTTGTGCCTCTGGAGTTTCTCAGGCAGTCTGGGTACATCATGCCTGGTCGACTTCGCACCCTAGTAAAGCGATTGGGTGTTCATATTGAGTTTTAGTATCTTATAATTTTTCGCATTAAATGTTTTAATTAGGAAATTGACTTTTTTCAGTTTATTGGAACGCACAAATAATTAGATTTGTGCATTTTCATGTAGCAAAATTCTTGCATCTTAAAAAAATTTCAAATTAGGTCTCTTAAGTAAAGACAAATTTAAAGCTTTATCTTTAAAAATCTGTGCTACTATATCAATTGAGTTTTTCAAAATCTGATACAAACTGCTAACTTTTCAATCATAGAAATCCAAAAGTACCAATAATCTAACTGTAAGACTTTGAAGAGAAAAATGGCAAGGCTTGATACACATCATGCTTGAATATAATGCAAACCTGAGCTGCACTTTGCGAATTAGAGACAATTCAAAATAGGTATTAACTTTCCGCCCACCCTGTAGAATCATAGAAGTGGTCATGGGAACGACATTTGAAAATGATGAACGTACAGAACGTTTTACAGGATTTCCTTCTTTGTCATCCTGTCGCTGCAGTATTCTATAAATTCATTATTGCTTTTGTGTACATGATCTTTGGACAGGGGGCAATTAGATGGCCATAGCGCGTTCGATAATTGTTATACAGCTACTCCATCAGCACTCCACTCAAAGATATAGCACTCGCCTCGTGCCATATTTTGGAATTTCATACGGATGTCGTAGCTGTATAACTACCGGTATATTGTTGTGTAGGCCGTATGTTACAGAAAAAAAGGAATAGCAGGTCCTTTTTTGGTTCTCCGCAAATTTATGTAAGGTTAGGCCTAGTAAAAGTCAGTGCGAAAAGATAAAGTATTTACAGTGTACCGCTTTTCCATAACGGACCGGTGACCGTTACCGGCCACATCTCTGGTGCTAATGCGGTGAATGTTTTAAATGATAAGGATTTATAAAGATTTCAAGATTTCTTACTGGAATTATGTGGAATCGACGTCAATAACTTGAAGACCGAGTGCACTTAAAGCACTCTTGTCGATACGCCCATTTTTACTGCGACAATGATGCCTAATTTTAAGGCCTTTTGTGCCTTGATCCACATGCATCTATCCGACTGCATTGCGATGTCTGCAGTTATAATTCTCATTATTTTTGGCTAGTAAAAGAGTGCTCTAACTTTTTTGTATAAGCCAAGCAAGTATTCATATTGCATTATTTTGACAGATGTGGTTTTTGTTCATGCATATCCGTGGCGATGGTGGTTGTGAGAGTGCTGAGGGCTTTACGGTTGACAGTTTCAAGCGTATGAGAAGAAGATTCATTGAGTTTGAATTTACGTCACGAATGGTCGCTGATCGACTTGATGTGAGAGATAGTACAGTTTTCATCATTTGTGTAAATAGGATCTTAGTTGTGTATATTCTGACATCTCTGTGTTGATAAAGGCTCTGGATCTGCTAAATATCATCGCTAATACTTCTATCATTTCTGTTATTTAAGAAAAGAGAGAGAACACCATCATTTATTGAAGTTAAAATGCAGATTCCTGTAATGCACCCCCGCCAGCTGACATTGGATCACTTGAGATGGAGATTTGCATCATGACATTACTGTCAGTAGCTTCCGACTGTTCACATACCGTTCGTCACACCTTTCAACTTCCTAATCAGCCTGGTAAGATCAGCATCAACGTTGTCCTGCCATCAACCTTCGTGTTATGTTCCTCACCCTTTCTCTTTCACCCTTCGTCCTTTGAAACTTTGAAATTTTCTGATAACTTCAATCTCTATTGCCGTTAAAATGTCCGTCTCTAAATTTTCCGTTATTTTTTGTTATCTTATTCTCCTCTCAGCAGCTGTTGTTTGCATTCGTAGGCCTCGACCAATAACTTTTAATTTAAAGCAATTGTGCCCCGGTGTGATTTTATAAATGAAAAATAACGCTAGAAGTCTCATGATACTCGTGTATTGCCACAAACGCGTTTCATCTGCTCTCAGTCGGTGTGGCACGCAGACTGAACCAAAACTGGTAGAGACATGAATACTGTTAATATCGATCAAGGAAGCGCGAAGTGAATAAGTAGTAGCTGAAGTACATGTATGGAAAAATTACTAATAGGGAAAGAAAAACATTGACGATATAAATGAATAGAAAGTAGAAATTACCAAGGTAAAAGTAACGTTGACAAGTGCTCCTTCTGAGAATACAAGTTTGGTGTAAGCCGCTTTATTGCTAGGGCTTCGGGTATGCGCAAGTACCTTGCAGAACGACTTCGCCTGTTGAGTAGTAGTGACTGTCCATTGCTTGATCGATATTAACAGTCTTCATCTCTCTATCAGTTTTGATTCATTCTGCGTGTCACACCGACTGAGAGCAGACGAAACGCGCTTGTGGCAATACACGAGTACAATGAGACTTCTGGCGTTATTTTTCATTTATAAAACTTTTAAGTTGTGATTCCAGTCGTTTTGCAAGTTATGGAGGATCAAAGATCATTTGTTTATGTAGATCCTTGAGATGAGATTGATGAACTGAATAACGCAATGATTCAACATTCACTTAAAACTCAAAATAAGATTTGTCATTTTTATGATTGTGATTCCACTTAAAGGGCACAATTCAAACAGCTGGCAGAAATATGGCTTTCTTCGCAATTGGTGGCTTGCCCGAATAATGAAGGAAGAAAATGTCAGTAACTCCTGACTGATAGGGGTCGTAGAGTTTAGCACCTCCAATCCTATTGCTACAAGTCGGAAACTCACAGAGTTCATAGCAATAGGAGGTAGCATTGGGAGCGCACAGTTTACAGTGTAGAAGAGAAGGCGATGTTGCCTCATGGCCTCGTCTGCTCTGTACTGTGAGAGACTTCAGTACTGTACAAACATCGGTTGGATTTCCACTTACGCAGACATTTGGTTTGTCGCTATATTCAATAACGAACAACACTTGCTATTGTCATGATCAAGAGGAAATGCGAGCATTTTATCCATATTCACGAGTCCTATATTTACTTTGCGGCAGTCAATAATGCCGTAGAATAGTCCTGATAAGAAGTTTCTGCAGATAAGAAGTTCGTGCAGTCCAGCACGAGTTTCTGCAGGGAACGAGGCCGAAAGTGAGACTTTCACAGAATGATGTACACCTCATAGTCCGGCAGCCAGCACGAGTTTCTGCAGGGAACGAGGCCGACAATGAGACTTTCACAGAATGATGTACATCCTATAAATACTGCGAATCTGCACGTCTGTCGAGTTCTAGTGAGTTCCTCTTCTTGTCAGACAGGATCAAAGAAAAACACATGTAAATCCAATGGGACGCAGATTGCACTTTTTGGCTGAAATGAAATTTTCTATGTTTTCTCTGATTGAATGAAAACTACTATGCCCAGAGTCATAATTTTTGGCATGGAATGTCTTCAGGTCATTTCCTTTCATGTTCATGCACCGCTGTGTATAAAGTTAAGCATATCTAGATTTCGCGAGCCTAATGTCAGCAAACACAAACTTCATCCACATCGAACCACATTCTCACATGCATTGTCGATCAGGAGCATGATAAAAACACATGTACATCATCGGAAATGACCTGAAGACATTCCATGCCAAAAATTATGACTCTGGGCATAGTAGTTTTCATTCAATCAGAGAAAACATAAAAAATTTCATTTTAGCCAAAAAGTGCAATCTACGTCTCATTGGATTTGCATGTGTTTTTCTTTGATCCTGTCTGATAAGAAGAGGAACTCACTAGAACTCGACAGACGTGCAGATTCAAAGTAGGCATAGGGTGTACATCATTCTGTGAAAGTCTCATTGTCGGCCTCGTTCCCTGCCAAAATTCGTGCTGGCTGCCGGACTATGAGGTGCACATCATTCTGTGAAAGTCACATTCTCGGCCTCGTTCCCGGCAGAAACTCGTTCTGGTTGCCGGACTATGAGTTGTGCATCATTCTGTGAAAGTCACATTCTTGGCCTCGTTCCCTGCAGAAACTCGTGCTGGCTGCTGGACTATGAGGTGTACATCATTCTGTGAAAGTCTCATTGTCGGCCTCGTTCCCTGCAGAAACTCGCGCTGGCTGCCGGACTATGAGGTGTACATCATTCTGTGAAAGTCTCATTGTCGGCCTCGTTCCCTGCAGAAACTCGTGTTGGGTGCATGCAGGACTATGAGGTGTACATCATTCTGTGAAAGTCTCATTGTCGGCCTCGTTCCCTGCAGAAACTCGTGCTGGCTGCCGGACTATGAGGTGCACATCATTCTGTGAAAGTCTCATTGTCGGCCTCGTTCCCTGCAGAAACTCGTGCTGGCTGCCGGACTATGAGCTGTACATCATTCTGTGAAAGTCTCATTGTCGGTCTCGTTCCCTGCAGAAACTCGTTCTGGTTGCCGGACTACGATGTCAAACTTCTAAGCGGCGTGGAAAATACCTTTAACTACGATTTGCTTCAATACGTTATGAACTGTGCACTTCCTTCATTCATGTAAAATGTCACCTCACAGTGCTGCGACTCTCCGATGAATTGTGATGAATTTTTTCATTATCATAAAAGAACAAACTAATCTCCAACCATAAATCGTCATGAATATGACTCTGTGTTGGTCACGGGGATGATAGATGTTGAAATCTCTCAAACAGTCAAATTCTACTGATTTGTGGTAAACGTGTAATGTACGCGACATTCGCAATACCGTCAACTTCACAGCTGCATTGGGAGTTGCCTTTCGTCATTAAAAGGTTTTAAACCTTTTAAACATGAACGAGAGATGATATTTCAAAACTGATTTATTTCCTGATCATTTGGACAACAATCCACTCAGGCGTTGTCGTCAAAAGTTTAAAAATGTCGAAAAATTGTTCATCCATCCTCTTTCATAAAACTGAATTTTCCTGCTGAAACATTCGTTCATTATTTTAGTCTTTGAATATCAATGTCAAAACAGAAATCCTTTGTCCAAAGCCCGAACTGTATGTAAACTAATCATACAAACTAACGGTCAAATCCGGAAATACAGAAGCATATATGCAGCTTTTGAAAACCAATGAAGCAGAAAATACATCCACGTGTCATCAGCAAGACTGTGGTTATGTTGTTCACATGTGCATCAGCTTTAGATAATATTGTCCGTAGCCAGAACGGGTTTCTGCAGGGAACGAGGCCGACAATGAGACTTTCACAGAATGATGTACATCCTATGCCTACTGCGAATCGGCACGTCTGCCGAGTTCTAGTGAGTTCCTCTTCTTATCAGACAAGATCAAAGATAAAAACATGTAAATCCAATGGGACGCAGATTGCAGTTTTCGGTAGAAATGAATTATTCTATGTTTTCTCTGAATAAGCGAAAAATACTAAGCCCAGAGTCATAATGTTTGGCAAGGAATGTCTTCAGGTCATTTCCTTTCATGTTCATACACCCCAGTCTATAAAGCCAAGCGCATTTAAATTTGACGAACGTCTTAATGTCAGCAAACACAAACATTTTGAGAAACTTCATCCACATTCAATAACATTCTCACATACATTGCCAATTAGATGCATGATAAAAACACATGCACATGACTGTAGATATTCCATGCCAAAAATTATGACTCTGGGTTTAGTACCTTTCGTTTAATCAGAGTAAGCATAGAAAATTTCATTTTAGCCAAAAACAGCAATCTGCGTCCCATTGAATTTACATTGGGTTTTTCTTTGATCCTGTCTGACAAAGAAGAGGAACTCACTAGAACTCGGCAGACGTGCCGATTCGTAGTAGCCATAGGATGCACATCATTCTGTGAAAGTCTCATGGTCGGTCTCGTTCCCTGCAGAAACTCGTGATGGCTGCCGGACATTTTCAAATATTTTTTCGAAATTTTTTCGACACAATTTTCGAATACAAGTACAAAATCTATCGCAATTCCAGATATACAAAGCATGATCTGCAAAAATAGTTCCTGAGTAGAATTCTGAAAGTGATCAGTTTGTGAATAAGCCATGGTTAGTTAGACTATCATTAGTAATAGGTGATCACTGCAATAATTGACGGCATTGCAAGTAAACCAATTAAATTCCTTCGGTCACAATTGTGACAAGATATCTATTCATGATCCCTTTGGTGAGGATTTGATCCTGCCAATTGACACAGTCGCCTGCAAGCGGCTTGTAGCTCAGTTGGTAGGGCAGAGGTCTAGTTAACCTGGGTCGTAGGTTCGAATCCTGCCAGCCTTTTGTATGACAATTTGATCTATCGTCTATTTCATTTCATTCTATCGTGAATTCCCCGCTACTGCATACGTCAATCAATTAATTTTAATTATTTGACAGCAGCAGTCAGAGAATTGCGACCGGTTCATTGCAATTAATTGCAATGCAAATGACATTTGAAAACTCTTTATGCGAAGTAGTTTGAAATGCTGCTGCGTAACAATAAAACGATCATCGACTTAAAGAAACGAATACCACTAATGAACTTTTCACGCCTTAATTTCAATGATGCAAGTCGGCTCTAGTGCTAGCACCCTAAAACCAAGAAGTGTTGGATCTCTGTATTAGGACTATTGACCTGATGAGTACTTCCGTACTTTAGTTGCTGAGCCCTACTTGATAACATCGCCGCATTTATAGCTTTTCAATTGGAAAACCGATTTCGTGATCCGAAGTTCGTGAAATCCTCAAGAGACAACGACGATGATGGTGCATCACGGCTTTTCGAAAGAAATTAGCCTTTTTGTGATTGTTGTTAGAAATTCTCAGTTGATTAGGAACTCAAAATTGAAACTTTTCGGCTTCCTGCATATTACGAAATTGCTACGGTTTCCCCATTGAAAGTTGGCGCATTGCCATGATGCATTGTAAGTGTCTTAGCGACCTCTCAAGATCAAAGACTAGCGTCTGTGCTTGTATTATTGCTTATCAAACTCGAATGGAGCTGTGTTTGCTGATATTTGTTTCTTAGAACATCTAATAGATGAAGATACACCCAAGGATGGAATCCATTAGACTGTATCAGTATCAAAAGCCAAAAATCAGAAACTTCACATACTAGCGGAAACCTTAGCATACATACTGCCTCACACTGAATCATATTTACAGTGCTATAACTGTTTGTTTAAGAGGACACAGTGCTTAACGACTTTCAATGGCACTTTCTGGGCCAGAAAATCGCTCGGCCAAGACTTTAACCACTGTGCCATTCGTCTATGACTGCTGCACAGCGCATGTACGCTCGTATACGTACCTTTTTCTGCAGTAAATCTTGAGGATCACAGTGGATAAAGATACTGTCTGAAGATTACAGTGTAGACACTGTAGAGTTTAGATTTTACATTTCCAAATACTTGCTTATCATTTGGTTGATTATCTTGCCAAAGTTGGCCGAAAACTTGTATTGGGCCAAAACTTAGGGTCAAAATCCCAAACACAAGCCCAAGTTTAAATAAATGAGTGAAATCAAGTAAGCGAAGTGCATTCTTTGTATTTTGTGCTGACATAGAGATTCTTCTATAGGCCAAAACTCTTTGAAGTGATGTTTTGTAATTTGTGGGCCCATGAGATGTGTGGTATTAGTGGGAAACGATTTATTATTGCACTAATTGTAATTAGCAGCCTAAGTACATGTATTGCGTCATAAAGTTTTCTTTTAATTAACCTACACTGATATACTGACTAATTGAAGATCTTTGATTTAATTATGATTGAGTTACACATTGCTCATAGCAAAGCAATTGTTTTCATTCTATCATTCAGAAATATAAACAGGCTTGATATATACTACAGTGTATGGTTAAACATATTTAGAATGCGAAATCGGAATGAATTTGTTTTTGGATTAATGTCGGTTATCGCAGAAAGTTAGGGGTGTGAAGATAAGTGCGAAGATATAAAAATTCAATGTGCACAAATGCAACAAAATGCATGTAAGCTTCCAGTAGATACAATATGTATGAACTTTCAGTGCGCGGTATTGTCAAGCCCAGAATGAAATAGCTAATAATCACAAGTGTTTCATTTTTGAGATATTCTGTGAATCCAGTAGAAATTTGATAAAATATCAGAACTTCATGTTCTTATCCTGTAGCTCTGCTAAGATTCAAATCAAAATATTAATTTTTGTAACTTGATCTGTATATCTTCAGCATTAACACCCAAGTTTTGTATCACTTACCCAAGGTCCAACCTTGATCTAGCCTCTAAATGCTAAAATCAATGGTTCTTTCTAATTATTTCCAATTCAGGTTTTGTCGTGTAGTTCACTGTTTATGAGTTCAATAATCAAATTGTGTCAACAGATATTCAGAAAGTTCTTTAATTAGCCATTGAAGTAATATTTTGCATCTCTTGAAATAAATAGGTCGCTTCCCTTGTGTTTTTGGGAATGCCATAATGCGGCTATTATAGAATTCGGTTTTGAATGGGGGTCCTAATTCATTATTCAGATGAATTAATTGAGCTTAATATTATGCGTACAAGAAGGAAGATTGCTTTATCAGGCTAGTTGAACCCTTGTGCTCGCAGTTTTCAAAGCGGCAACTATTGTTTGAAGTAAGTCACGCTTTATCATCTAAACGATAATACGCTGAGTAACGTTGATAACGCTGAGTCTGAGCGGTTGTACAAAGTCAAGAATTGCATGATTATAAATACATTCTCGAGTTTTGAATCAAACACATTGAAGAAAAATACTCGTACAAAAAAAATTCAAAAAATTGAGAAGTTGTCTATGAAAGCCTGAGCGCAGCAAAGCTCCGAGCAACCTACGGCTGACTCGTCACGCAACAAAAGACCTCGAGCATTCGCCCGGTGTAGGCAGAGACTCATGCGAATACATTTATAGTGATGCGAGGACGACAAGAACACGATCGTGCTTCATGTGGTGTTGACCATGCTGTTTCGTGTTCGTGTTCAAGTTTTTCACTTTGAAAATTTGTGTTTCATTTCGTGTTGAAGCTGATTACCAATATTGCCAATACGTCTATTGTGTGATATTCAAGTCGGTTGAATTTTTAGTTTTTCATTTGAATCCCAGCCAAGTAAGGCATCTGCTGTCATCTGTTCGCCGGTTGAAAATGGTCGAATGAAAAAACAACAAATATATTTCGAAATCAGTAAACTTCTCAGGATGCACAAGAACAGTTATAGAACGCTATGATGAAAAAGTTGTGCTCTGAAACAGATCCTTTGTATACTGGAGCGTCTGAAACTCTTCTAGTTACTGAAGTTGGACAGCAAGATGTTGTTCAACAAAACTCAATTCAAGTTTCGGGTTGTTGAATCACTGTTTCATTATTTCCGCAGTAAACAGAAAGCGGCTGACACAAAATTGAACCAATTATCGGAGATACATGCCTGTATGTCAATTCCTCGATATACTCCTTCTTCGACATTGAAGCTTTGAATAATTGGCCATATGGATCTTTTATTTGCTTCCTATTTTACCTCAAACATGTATTTTCAAACTGCAAAATGCATATAATTCAATGTTCAGTTACATTTCCATCTAGCAGTTGTTCTAAATTTCAGTAAAACTGCAAACATGATACAGAATATCAAATTAAAGTTCAACCACAATTGATTTCGGCAGAGCTATTTCACGCATTGCTGAATTTAGTTTTATTCCGGTAATAACAAAAATGTGACTTTTGCGTTTATCATTAGATTGCTGTGGTAATAGTTTGAAATTTGACACAAGATAGGAATCATTCATGCATCAAACTCACGAAATCCAATGACGGTCAGAGTGGACTTGTAACGGATATGCTTCACTTACCCAACCACCAACGATCTGATACCTCGAGCAACGCACTGATTGGCATGACTAAAGTGGCAACCATTAGATCTGCGACAGCGAGGCTGAGAATGAGGTAGTTTGAAACACTCTGAAAATGAAGGAAACATCCGTTGAAATAACAGAAATGCAACAATTTTGAATTTGATATTGGCAATGCATAGTATTTGGATTGGAACTGTTTTTGCACGATGAAAATATCTGCTATGTTATTGGATGATTATTTTCGTCCTCTACGTTCTCATTGTTGAGAAAATGTGAAAAGTCTAGAAATTAAATCAATAAATGAGTTTTATATTTCACAATGCAATGATCTTTATGATTGCGTCCATAAGAAAGTTCGTGATTTCCAAAGAGTGCATAAATTCCAATGAACGCAATAAACAGTCATTATTTTCACCGTGCGTATAATGTAGATATCCTGTCACTTTATTTTACCTGTAAAGCAGATCATTGCCCGCGCGAGAGATCACATTCACTCCAATGCAAGGGAAGGAACGCAATCTATGCCAATTATGAGGGCTCTTGTCCTGCTTTAGTATAGACTAGATCTGTGAATAGATATTTTCACGATGAATGAAGACAAATTTCTATTCAAATCCTCTTGATAATCATAGACATGTCAATCACAATCTGTCCTTGATCATCATAGCACGTCGACAAATGAAATTCTCTACCCAACTCGTGCATGAGATTGCTTCATCATAGCATTCGAACTAGTTAGATTTAGATAGTCTTCACCCTACGGGCTGGGGCATTTAAGAAATCTAACTCGTAGAATGCTATATACAGCAATCATGCACTTGCGTAAATAACTATTATTTTTCACTGTGCGTATAATGTAGATATCTTGTCACTTTATTTTACCTGTAAAGCAGATGACTGCACGGGCGTGCAGTAATATTTTCATGATTGCACTCACTGGTTGAATTATAGATTTCTATATATAGATATATGCGATTGAATTATATAAAAGCCGCTTATTATTTCACCATAGAATTAGATTAGTCATAATGGTCATGATATCGGTGAAAAATAAAACTAACTACACAACTCGTGCAAATATCCATCTTTTGCTTTCTCCTCGATCAACATTCTATGCCCTCGGCCTTCGGGCTCGTGCATAGATATGTTGACCTCGAAGAAAGCAATAAAGATGGATATTTTGCACTAGTTGCGTAAATAGCTATTATTGCACTCCTACATTGGAATACATTAGCACATAGGAAGTCTTTTATCCTCCAAAGTCGTAAATTTTACATGGAAATCTCAAGAAATACCGCTGATATCTACAATTTCATAACAAACAGAGGTAAATTTTTGTCAGCTAAGAAATCCATTTTAATTGCATCACTGTCAATCAGCAAGCTTTGTCCTCACCCGTTTTCATTTTTAGTCATCACAGTCACAGCAGCTGATTCTCAGCGACAGGGTAAGGCCCATCGAAAATGCCAATTTCATTCATGAAATACAGAAAGAGGAAGGTTTTGTATTTTCTTCCTGTGATTAGACTTGGAAAGTGGCTTGAATGTTCTGCCGGCTGTTAGTACAACATCGATACAAATACAATCTGCCGACATTCTTGGTTAATTTTCTGAATCAAAACATTTGAGTTCATAAACTTAATGATTTCGGCAGGAGTTTTGTCAGAAACTATGTAAAAGTTGTCTTCAATTTACACTTTTTAGTTAATTCAAGCAGATGAAATGTACAGTGCGCGACAGCAAGTTGGCGATTTTTTCATTTTCAGAATGTGTTGCGATAATAACAGAAATAACGCTGTTAACTAACTGGTGGCATTTATTTACCTCAAAACTAGAGTTTTCTGCTTTTGTTGGGTAAATTTAAGGCCCTTCAAAGAAATATTCTGAAAATGAAAAAATCAGCACATTGTCTATCTATACTACTTTCAAAATATTGCCTATAAACTTTGAGAAAACACTGTCAAACTATATATTTTCTGAAAGCCTATTTTGTGATGGTTTTGAATATCACAAGGAGAATGTTTCAAATTGATTTATGCGCTTGTCAAAACAAGTCAAAGAAAATTTGTGGCTTTCGGTTTTATGGGCATCTAGGAACCACCAATTTCAAAAACAATTAATTCAACAACATTCAAGTGATAGATCCGAAAATTCTCTTTAAGATGACTATAAATTTGTCGATATTTCCTAATAGCAAAAAAATTTAGGTGTTGGAAAAAATACATGTCCGTAGATTTATGCCAAGTTTCCAACTTACTGTCGCGTACTGTACATTCAAGTTTGACGTGAAATTGACTTGACGTGTTATGAGACTATGACACTTGTGTTTAATCACATCATCGACATATTTTCTTAAATTCAGTCACTGATAGCTATAATTACATGTTTGTTTAATAAGTCTTACCATGATATCAACTTTTCCGTGTCAATTCTACCATTCTGTTCCATCGCAAGATTAACATAGCAAAAACATTCCTTGGACTGTTTGATTAAATTTTCGAAACATGTTACTGCGTTCACTCTATCTCAATGCAGCTTTGGAAAGCAGTAGGCTCATCATGTTAAATACACGTTTTCACCAATCACAGAAAAAATATGATGACTCCTGTCTAAGCTTTCACATTTCAAGAGAGAGAGAGAGAGAATTCCAACTTCTTATTATTCTTTTTATTAATACAAATGAATGTTTGACAGCAACTGTTATATTGAAGGATTCTACGTATACAGCAGCATACAGCTCGGCAAACAGCATACGGCTACGTATACAGCACCATACAGCTCGGCATACAGCAAACGGCTACGTATACAGCAGCAATATATTCGGACTAATAAGACTCAGGGATGAATACTTTGTGTGAATCCCATGTGTTCAATTTATCGGAAAATGGAATTTACTTGATATTTTCACGTTTTCATTTGAAAATTGTTTGACAAAAAGGCTTTTATCTCCTTTAAAATAGCAATGAAAAATAAATGCTCCTTTCTTAAACTCGGAAGCACATTCGACGAAACGCCGCTGCTCCATGTCACCGACTTGTCATTTACCCCCCCCCCCTCTCATTCTTTTTGTGTTGAATGTTTGGCACGATCTTAGAGAGTAACTATTTTGGAAGTATTAGGTTTGACCCAACCAAGGTTTGAACCACGGTCTCCCGGACGCAGAGCGAACACTCTACCACAAGGCCACTGCACCGGTGAAATGTTTTGAAAATGTTCATAATTACGTCATTGTTTTGTGTTTAGCTATACGTGCACTTTAAGCATGCGCATGAACCATACACTGGGATTCAAATCACGCATATCGGTGAGGGTTTCAGCTTGTGACTAATATACAAGAAAATTATCGCAATTAGTTGATAATTCACCAAATGGCAGATACATTAAATGATCTTTCTCGTCATCATTGCTCCTCAGACCTTCACAAAATGACCAAACTGTCCTTGTACAGAGTTCATTGTGTCATTAGTCGAGGAATGTAGAAATCTTGAGGCGACTGTTGTAATTGCCATACTCGTTGAAGTCAATAAATCATTATTTGCTCAGATAACATTGCTGGTATTGCTGGAGGACGGCAATTCGAGACTATCTTCGCTCTGCACCGAAAAGTGTTTCAGCTGTCATCATAGATATCTTGCGAATGACCTCCAAAAAGGAAATTAATCATCAGTTTCTATTTCTGCCATTTTTGTAAACGTCTGAAGTTTGATAGGTGGTGTTTAACTCTCTTGGCAATGACAGTTGCCAGATTTATAGGCAAGGAATTAGCTGGTTTTCTTCACTTGTTAGACATTCATTACTGTCTGACAGCAGTGATTATCCTGATCACTAATGCGATGAATGCACTCACACGAAATTGGCATTTATTTGAAAGAAAATTGTTCAAGGTTAAGTGTGAATTTAGGAAGGATTGCAAAATGAAATCAACAGAATGCCAAATGACGCCGACTTCAGATCATGTGACAGAAAATTGAACACTTTCAAAAAAGTGACATTGCCTTTGTATTCATGGTCTGATTTTTATCAAGGAAGCATTACTTGTCTGTGAAGCACTGAGCAGGGTCATTGTAAGGTTAAACAGAGTTAATAACAGTATTTATACTGCCGGGATACGTGTAGACATAGAAATAAACTGTTTATCTGAAGTTCGCTAGAATGGAAATTGACTCAAGGTCGCGGCACATCCGGGGGAACTAAGTTGGGGCATGAAGAACCAATTAAAAGCTTCGATTTACTCATGTGACTGATTCTAACCCAATGATACAGACGTTGGCAGGTGCATCCAAGTGAAAATGCGTGCGATTTATGTGCCGTTATTGTGCATTGCATGAAGCTTAATTTCCATTCTAGAAGTTTTATTGTTGTCAATTTCTATGATCAGAGGTTATGTCCACGTGAACAAGCCTGTTCACATGAAGCGAGATTTCTATGTTCGATAGCCGTGGTCTTTATCCTTTAAATAATTCAAAATGCCTAAAGAGGATCGTTTAACGGTGCAGATAACCGGTGTTATAGTTCTCTCTCTCCCTCTGTCTCAGTTTCCTACCGGAAACTAAAACCATGGTTTAATATTCCGATAGGAAAATTAAACTCAACATTTTTAAGTGTGTTTTAGTTTCCCCCTGGTTAAAGCTTCCGGCTTAGCAAATAACACTGTGTTCTTTTTTTCCCACTATGGTTCCAGTTTCCTACGAGATAAAATTGTCCTACGAGATGATAATGTGATGATAATGTCCTGTGTTCTTTTTTTCCCACTATGGTTCCAGTTTCCTACGAGGTAAAAGGCAAATTTCATCGATGTTCATATTTCTTTAAGTGACAACCGTTTACAGTCTTCTGTAGGAACCTCCAACTGGTCTTGTTTTTGAGTTTGTAGGTACTGCGACCTCGTGTCTCGGTTACTTCGTAAATAAAACCTGGTATCATTTTCCTACTAGGAAGCTAAAACCATGGTTTTATTTTCCGATCGGAAACTAAAACCTAAGGAAATTAAATTTCGTAACACCGGTCCCAAAAGATAGTGGGTTGCATTGCCAGTATGCATGTACTTTTAGTATGGTCTAAGTTTGCTATTCGTTGATTTATATAAGCTTGTTCATTTGCTTATTGTTTGTATGCAGGCAGTTGTAAATCCACAAAATCACAGATAACCACATCAAGATTATCTGATCGAGTCACAAAATAATTTCGAGGATTTTACTATTGTGAATTCGGTGACGATTTGGTGCGGATGCATTGCTGATGTGCATGCGGACGTGGATGTGGAAAATGGAAAATGGAAGTGTGTTTTATCCACTTTTGAGCCTATTGAGGCCTACTTTCAAACTGTCAGAGGCTATTGAGTTTTCCACCAACATTTTAACAGAAACCGTGGCTTTGGATGTTGTTCAAAACATCTCTGTTACTGAACTATTATTTTGTTGCTTTCTCTTGAACAGTTTTATCAAAACGTGGTTTCAGAACTGTTTTGCAGACCATTTTGATTGACCAAACTAAAAATATAAAGTGAAAATGATCTCAGATGATAGCTGTAATTGTCTCTATTTTGTCCGAAATGGGCGGTTATCACATGGGCGGTTATCACCTACACAAATGACGTTTTCACCTTACACTTGCGAATCATTAAATCTCATAATAGAAATGTGCACAGGAAATGATAGAAATTAGCTTCCGATTATTTTGATGGTTGGATAATCTCATGTAACGTCTTCATGCAATTTTGTCACTTGCAATTAATGTGAGTGGGATACATGTCCACACCTACATGTGCATGTGCATCATACATGAAATCACAGATCCCACCTACATCTGATGCAATGAAGTGCTCATCACTTGAATACTGCTCCTCCTGTTCCTTAAATTAAAGGCCTACAGTCCATGATGATAAGCGAATCGTATTAGCGAGCACGCAATCCATCTGTCACGGCAATCAACATTTGCTTCATGAATACTCTTCTTTGTGTCCAAAGTTGTGTGTAGAATGTTGTCCAAAGTTGTGTGTAGAATGTTGCCGTCTATCAAAGCTGCTTGCAGACATAACACTTTTTGTATGTTCTAATCAGTGTTATGCCGATAAAGCATCAACCATTCACAAACACTCCATGATTAGAGAAAAACTTCAGATGTGATTTTTCAGGGTAGAATTGATCGCAAATTCCTAAAAGTATCCGAATATACAAAACATTATTGAAAAATTGTCATGAATAATATTCTTGCGGGCGATCGTGAACATTTTGTAGAATTGTAGACAATGGTGAAATAGCAACGAACATGCTCATTCATCCGAGAACGAATCTATGCAGTCGCTATATGAATATTAGCAAGATACTTTAAAGACTACTCTTAATAGCTTTTCAAGCAATGATGTCAGTGATATGCTGCGTCATCTCCGGATTTTCAGACCTCAAAAGTTACCCAGGTAATGATGAATTTCTTAAACGGGATTGCACAGTATCACACGTGAATTCCTCACGAAAATTGAAAAGACTGGCGTATGTGACTTACCTACTCAAATAGCTAATAAACTAGGTCCTACTCTATCCCAAGTCACCAACACTAAAAAACAAAACAGAAAACACGAGGATTGTACCATCGGCACAAAGCTACTTAACGAATATTCTTGTTCGGAAAGGCTATAGTCTATAAATTTACCTGCTTATTGTGTTGCGGTTTCTACATCGGTCAAACTAACCGCCCGTTCACTAAATGGTTTAAAGAACACCAGCGCGATATCACTAAAAAGAGCAGCAAAAATGCTCTGTATGAGCACTTCTGGAAACTACGCGCAGACGAACATGTTCCGTCAATAAATGACCTGACTATAGATTTCTTGGACAAAAGTGACAATCCCGTTGACTGCCTTATTGACATATTAAGACCCACTATGATCCACAAGCATGAACTACCGAACTTCTAACGCTATTAACACATCTCGGTCTCATTGCTATATAATGCGCTGTATTGATGACTGCACGGTCCCATCTTTTGATGTGTCTGTGATACGACCATGGTCTTACCTACTCAATTTTATTGTACATAACTTTACGAAGGCAAATAAAGAGAAGGAGTGATCCCACAGAATTAGACAGATCGCCTCTTCCTCTGTTTGACTAGAAAGGAAACATGTAACGTTAATGAAATGGCACAATCTGCTGACTAAATACCATAGCAATCGAACAATGAGCAGCCAATTCAACGATAAACACGACAAATTGTGCGAAGTTTCAGTGACTTATCAAGCGGATTACGCAGCAAGGAGACAGTTGATGTCAAGTTCTACAGAGAAGTTTGTGAACGTTTTTTCGTGCGCCTGCTAACTTTTTTAATAATGATCGAAGAGCCAACATTATCGAGAAAACTTTTGCGCAATGATCTGAATTCTTCGAATCTGAAGGAATCGCCGCGATTGGAGCATTTTGAAGGAATCCACAACAATCCGCAAGCGACGTACGACTATTTTTCCTATCTCTGCAAGGTATTAAAAATTTCTTTTTGCCCACTTAATAAGTTCCTGCATGTGCCATCTGTTTGATTCAGTTTGCACTTCTAGCAAAGTGATACAGTTAAACATTCTAATTCTGTGAGTGACCCGCTTGTTTTTAGCACAATGCCAGGAAAATTGAATTACCTTCTGTTCCTAGCCCTCAACATCCTTCGCGAAACTCTGTGATGTGGATCACTCAGCATCACTAGTGCAGCAGGCGTGTAATCGATGAAGTGTTCGTGGGGATTCATTCCTTCATGGATGGAGATAAATTCTTTGTGGGCGTTCTAGTCACCGGACTGGGCTGGGAGTGGAACCATCAAGATCGCTTTGATCTCCTCTCCTCTCCTTTGACTACAAATTGTTGCCATTTCGACATCAATATTCCTGAATGCGAGTCGGATTGCTGTTTAAATGACACTATGTGCATGAAAGGGATGAGCATATCGTCTTCTTGCTCGGTAGGACCAATGGAGTAGCTTAGACAGTCAAGTTTGCAGGCGTATTCTTCGCTGACTAGAGATTTCAGAAGTCTCTCGCACCAGGGTTGAATTCGGCTCCGGATCATCCGAGTCCTCGACCCCGGAGGCTATGGGTCAGGTAGACCAGCAGACCTTGACAAACATGAACCCGCAGAGCCCGCATGAACCCGGGGACCGGACCAGGGTTCAACCCTGTCTCACATCATCCTTGTGGTACACTTGCTATACAACACAAGATGCCAAATGGATCGACAAATGCACTATCTGAGTTATGTGTGTGTATATTGATATTGAAATCATGTTATATGGTCTTTAAAGCATTACTAAAAAAAAGCTTAAAGCTTACTTGCAGCATACTAAGCTTACAGCTCCTCGTACATAGCTGTCACTGTCTTGATGTCAACTTTCTCCGTCAAACAAAGGTACAGAGACAGCAGTGCATGCAAAGCTCGTAATAGTTGAGGGAATGAACCGTGATAGTGAAAACAGGATTGTCGTTTCACTCGGTGATTTAGTAGAGAAGACAAGCCTTCCTAGCCTCGATCACACCTACACACCAAATGTCACACCAGAGACAAAAATGAAATACTAGTTTGTTTGAGAACATTGCCTTTAACCCTCACGTTAATCGTTTGTGATTTCTCCTCCAAACTGCAAATTAAAATCGAAAGTGTAGTCATATTTTTTGGAGAAGGATAGGGATTTTCCTGCCTGGCAGAGACTGGAGAAAAACTTGTGTGAAGCGCACATCAACAAGATGGGAGGAGTCGAGTCGTCTGCATCCAACTTAAAGCCACATTTGATAAACTTTCATCGAAAATGATTGATAATTGATGTAATGATCACTAAAAATAGGTTCAGGTAAGCCTATAATGATCTATGATGCAGGTTACCGGTTTTTTCAAAAAACTAGGCTATATATATTGGCCACCCGGAGTCGGAGTCTATCTCACACTACTTTCACCAGCTTTGTCGTGTGTTTACTGAAAGATCTCCTATCACTGCGCAACCACTTGCTCTATCTGTCTCACTAGTTCTGTCTATTCCATGCTGTCTCTCTATTGTTTTCACAATCTTATGAATGAATTGAATTGTGTGTTGAACTTCACATATTCATAATTGTTACATAAGAAATTCAGAAATGCTTTTGCTCAAGAGTTTTCTGTTTTCAATGAGTTCGTACAACTTTGTATAAAGTGCAAATGAGAAGGTTTAAACTAAGTGGTAGATGCTGGTATATCACATCTAGACCGATACTAGACGCTAGTTTGGATGGCATATGTACTTGTCAATATGGCAACTTCACATCAGCGCCAGCTTGTGGTTTTGACAGTTTTCTCTGCAATGTAAATGTGTGGCAGAAAATATTTGTTTCGAAAGTTTTGATTGCTTATTTTAGAAATAAGACTTCAGTGACTTTGCTATCTTCACGTCACCGCCATGTCGAACTTTCGGCTAACAATTTCTCCTATTCTAGAAGGAATTGTCTCAAAACAATGGGGTTGCACATGTTGACCTACTCCAAGTGTATCGGTGTGCGAAGCTTATTTGAGTGGCACACGTTTTATGGCGGCAATGTAAATTTCAGGTGTCTCTCCGGGGCGGGTAACCCTCGCGCCATTACCTACTGTATATATCAAGTTTGTCACTATCACGTCTCAATCACCAGGTATAAGCTATTAGATCAATTTCGCCAAACCACACATCAATCGAAAGGGCATTAAAAGAGGATGGTTTCAGAAAAAATAGCATTGATTATATCTTTAATATCATCCCTAGGCTGAGGTGAAGATCAAAGGTGAAAAAATGCCAGTTTTTAACAAATTTTCATTAGATCACTATTTATAATGGAAGACGACAACAGAAACCAATAAACCATACACTAATTGAAAGATCTGGTGAAGGTGACAACAAAAATGTTCATTATTAACCGTTATGAGATTACATCATTGCATTAGGCAAGGTCTAGGGTGGAATAATTGAAATCCCTAGTTCAACTCAGACAGCATTAAAATCGCACATTTTTGCATTTAGTTTCCACAGGTGAAGAAACAACCCGATTCGGTGAACATTTATCGAGACACTGAAGCTAAAAGGAATATAATTCTGAAAGTTTTCAATAATTGCTGTTTAAATAATTCTATGATTGCAGAACTAAAAAGGAGAAGAATGATGAAAAATTTAATTAATTAATAAAAATGATATGAAATTCAATGATAAAATATTTAATAATAAAAATTTAATGCATGCACAATCAGTAGATAATTTCAAATTCAAAAACTTTACACTTGTGAATGTCTTTCATTGATAGAAAGAATTCACCCATAATACTTCATCGACAAGAAAAAGATATTCAAAATTCAACAGGGGGCGAAAGACGCCCCCGCAGTAGAGCGAAGGTTAAGACATTCTTACTGTTGCCAAAACTAGCATTTTAACTTCAAACTCCCTCATTTAGGCTGTTGGATTTCAAAATGGCAAACATCGATAAGAAATAATTTCACCAAATAGTTAAATTGTAATTCATTAATCCTTTTTACCATCCTGTCTACTATATGTTAATGAATGATCAAAAATTCTATTTGTTTTCTTCTGCGCAATCTTGATACAAAAATTGTATCAGCGATAATAAGAAATGCGGAATTGAATTTGCGTAATGAATGTTGTGAATCAAAGAAACAGTGATGTAATTTGTACATAATTGCATGAATTTTGCAAGAGCATTTCAAACGCTGTCTGATTTGATAAATTAACACTAGGATATTGACGAAGACAAGTTGACGTTAGACAAGTTGAACGAAATTGCTGGAACAAGATAAATTGCTTTGAGTGATCGTTCTTACAATATGTTCTAAATCGAACATCGCCACGGTTTTATCGCATGCCGCTTGTTTAGAAATATTTCTATGACAACATAAACATCAATCCAAGTCTGTACTTCCGCGCGCAGATCAATAATTTTCTTCACTTTGATATGTCGTGATTGATGGCTGAAATAAATCTCAATATTATCTCATTAACAGTTTCCTGTTGCCAGAAATCTCTTCGAATTATAACGTGACGGGAAATCAGAATGTTTGGTGCTTTTCAAAAGATGTCTTTCGTTCATGTCAATGGAAAAGTGAACTTCTTTATGTTCCTTCTCAAAGCCCTTAATTCGAAGATTCCGACTATGCAACAGCATTGTCTCTTGAGAAGTTTCAAGGGTTGAGACAGAGTTTAGTGTTTTTTACGTTCATCTATACACCTGCATCCTTGGCTATAGTAAGTCAATGAATGTAAGAGACTTTTAAGAATATTATAGCAACTGAAGTGGTAAAATGTTGATGAATTGACCCTCCTCCCACTTGGGTGCTTTGACAAACACACCCTACTATGGGCCGCCTGTTTATCTCCGTAACTAAAGGTCAAATTCAAAACAAAATACCACAAATGAAAGCTTTCATCATTGCTGTTATCATATTATCATTGTTTTGATGTTCAAGGGCATTGTGGAAGACAAATGCAAGGTCAAAAGTCAAAAAGATGACTTTCTTACTATGAATCGATCCCCGCTACTTGCCTTAATGTCGGCGGTCACAATTGTGACGTGTTATTTATTCATTGATTATTATTGCCTTGACAACTGATGTGTGGTGGTGAGGGTTTGATCCTGCCAATTGACAGAGTCGCGTAAGTAGCTCGTAGCTCAGTTGGTTAGAGCGCAGGTCTAGTTAACCTTGGTCGTAGGTTCGAATCCTACCAGCCGCACATCTTTTGCATGGCAATCTGATGAATCGTTTATTTAATCTCATTGTTGTTAATAAAATTATTATTTATTGCGCTATCTCAGAAAACAATTGACCAAATTCAAAACAAAATACCACAAATGAAAGTTCTTACGATGACGAGTGAGAATATCACGATAAGACGTTGAGACTAGAAATATCAATAATATTAATAAGTTTCTATTTTGTAATCCGGTCCAATTGCGGAAATTTCTTTAAATTTTGAATTCAAAACGTCGAGGGCTACATCGAATTATATTTCTGTTCAAATGGACACGAGAACACTTTCTTTTATAAATTCGAATAACAAGGACACATGAAAAAGAAAAAATGCATTCAAAGAGAAAATAGTGCAAAATTCGACAAATTTGTCATACATTCAATTTTTTTGAATTCTCATTGTGGCGACAGTTTTGCGCCGATGTTATTTTCAAAAATCGTATAAAAAGTGGTTCGATGAAACAAAATAATTCAGACAACGACGTCTGGTTCTGATGACTATGCCAGTATTAGTGCGACAGCCAGCACGAGTTTCTGCAGAGAACGAGGCCGAGAATGAGACTTTCACAGAATGATGTACACCTCATAGTCCGGCAGCCAGCACGAGTTTGTGCAGGGAACGAGGCCGACAATGAGACTTTCACAGAATGATGTACACCTCATAGTCCGGCAGCCAGAACAAGTTTCTGCACGAAACGGATTCCGAAAATGAGACTTTCACAGAATGATGTGCACCTCATAGTCCGGCAGCCACCACGAGTTTGTGCAGGGAACGAGGCCGACAATGAGACTTTCACAGAATGATGTACACCTCATAGTCCGGCAGCCAGCACGAGTTTCTGCAGGGAACGAGGCCGACAATGAGACTTTCACAGAATGATGTGCACCTCATAGTCCGGCAGCCAGCACGAGTTTCTGCAGAGAACGAGGCCGACAATGAGACTTTCACAGAATGATGTACACCTCATAGTCCGGCAGCCGGAACGAGTTTCTGCAGGGAACGAGGCCGAAAATGAGACTTTCACAGAATGATGCGCACCTCATAGTCCGGCAGCCAGCACGAGTTTCTGCAAGGAACGAGGCCGAGAATGTGACTTTCACAGAATGATGTGCACCTCATAGTCCGGCAGCCAGCACGAGTTTCTGCAGGGAACGAGGTCGACAATGAGACTTTCACAGAATGATGTACACCTCATAGTCCGGCAGCCAGCACGAGTTTCTGCAGAGAACGAGGCCGACAATAAGACTTTCACAGAATGATGTACACCTCATAGTCCGGCAGCCAGCACGAGTTTCTGCAGGGAACGAGGGCGACAATGAGACTTTCACAGAATGATGTGCACCTCATAGTCCGGCAGCCAGCACGAGTTTCTGCAGGGAACGAGACCGACAATGAGACTTTCACAGAATGATGTGCACCTCATAGTCCGGCAGCCAGCACGAGTTTGTGCAGGGAACGAGGTCGACAATGAGACTTTCACAGAATGATGTACACCTCATAGTCCGGCAGCCAGCACGAGTTTCTGCAGGGAACGAGGCCGACAATGAGACTTTCACAGAATGATGTACACCTCATAGTCCGGCAGCCAGCATGAGCTTCTGCAGGGAACGAGGGCGACACTGAGACTTTCACAGAATGATGTACACCCTATGCCTACTTCGAATCTGCACGTCTGCCGAGTTCTAGTGAGTTCCTCTTCTTGTCAGACAGGATCAAAGAAAAACACATGTTAATCCAATGAGACGCAGATTGCACTTTTTGGCTGAAATAAAATTTTCTAAGTTTTCTCTGATTGAATGAAAACTACTATGCCCAGAGTCACAATTTTTGGCATGGAATGTCTTCAGGTCATTTCCTTTTATGTTCATGCACCGCTGTGTATAAAGTCAAGCGCATTTAGATTTGGCGAGCCTCTTAATGTCAGCAAACACAAACATGTTGGCCCACTTCATCCACATCGAACCACATTCTCACATACATCGCCGATCAGAAGCATGATAATAGCACATGCACATCATAGGTACTGACCTGAAGACATTCCATGTCAAAAATTATGACTCTAGGCTTAGTACTTTTCGGTTGATCAGAGAAAACATAGAAAATTTCATTTTAACCAAAAACTGCAATCTGCGTCCCATTGGATTTACAAGTGTTTTTCTTTGATCCTGTCTGACAAAGAAGAGGAACTCACTAGAACTCGCAGACGTACAGATTGTCGGCCTCGTTCCCTGCAGAAACTCGTGTTGGCTGCCGGACTATATTGGAACTGGTCGCCGTTCTGACCACGGCATTCATTTTGACGTGAGATGCATTGATTTCGACATAGATTTTTTACTTACGTCCAGTTTTTGGAATCCTCCTATTTCTAAAATAAGTGTCCACATGGTATTTTCCTGTCTATCTGGATTTCGTACGAATTGTGCATTCTCAAGAACCTGTCTATCTCAAAATTATTCCATATCTTTAATAAGGATCACTGCTCAATTTTTTCGATAAGTTCACAAAATGTACTGTCAATGTGTGGGTAATTCATATTTTACTGATTGAAAATCAAATTGTAGAGAAACTGCCTAGCCCCTGACAGGTGTCGACAGCATCGCTACCGACAGCGGCCCGGCCATTTGTGTGTGGCTGCCACTCCGGCCGGTTTTCATCACGGCGGTCACCGGCCTAGCCCCGGCAGGTCTTGACAGCATCGGCTACCGATCGCGGCTCGGCCATTTGTGTGTGGCTGCCGCTCCGGCCGGTTTTCATCACGGCGGTCACCAGCCTAGCCTCGGCAAGTCTTGACAGCATCGGCTACCGACCGCGACCCGGGCAATTGTGTGTGGCTGCCGCTCCGGCCGGTTTTCATCACGGTGGTCACCGGCCTAGCCCCGGCAAGTCTTGACAGCACCGGCTACCGACCGCGACCCGGGCAATTGTGTGTGGCTGCCGCTCCGGCCGGTTTTCATCACGGCGGTCACCGGCCTAGCCCCGGCAAGTGTTGACAGCATCGGCTACTGACCACAGCCCGACCATTTGTGTGTGGCTGCCGCTCCGGCCGGTTTTCATCACGGCGGTCACCGGCCTAGCCTCGGCAAGTCTTGACAGCATCGGCTACCGACCGCGGCCCGGGCATTTGTGTGTGGCTGCCGCTCCGGCCGGTTTTCATCACGGCGGTCACCGGCCTAGCCCCGGCAGGTCTTGACAGCATCGGCTACCACCGCGGCCTGGCCAATTGTGTGGCTGCCGCTCAGGCTTTGACCGCTTCCTACCTTGGTGCATACATGCATCGCTACCTCCCACTGTTCATTAGCTGGGATACTGGAGGTAGGAGGCGCAAATTCGCAATGATAATGGTAATTTATCAGCTCTGCGATGTTTTGAGAGTCAGTTTTGATCTCTAAAATGCTCACAAACCTGGACAGCTTAGTACTACAAGGTTCTACACAGTTCATACAGAGTCTAAGAACTTTACGAAGCAGGCATTAAGTTTAGCAGCATGCATTTTCAGATAATTAGCATGTGCTGGAGCTATCGAAGCATTTGAATTTCACAGCTAAATTTCATTTTTTTGCATAAACAATGGTTATTTATACATCAAATTGTAAAATTTAAGTTGTCACATATTATACATAATGTACATGATGACTACATTTTCGTGATAAACATAACTGGTTTGTTAATTGCGGCTTTCTATAAATACATAATGCATAATATATCTCTATATATTTCTATATATAATCTATAACGGCTTTCGCATGCACATTTTTGTGTGCTAACAGGTTGATTGAATTTGTTAAAGATAATAGAATGACATGCATATTGCCGTTATAGATTGATTTTTAGTATAGGCACCGTCATCAATCCTCGACTTTATTTGATATGAACCAACATTTTCCGTGAGACCTAGCTGCTGTTATAAGAAAATTACAATGTTTGATAATCCAGGGATGAGATACAATGAAGTTACAGTTATCCATCCTTCGATATGTAGTTGAAGTTTCTCTGCACTCATGGAAATGCAGTTGTATCACATTCTTTGAGAAAGTGTCTGACAAGCGGCTCACTTATTCCAACACTTTTGCACTGCGCATGCATCCTTAAATCAACATCACACTGAAATCAATTCCGACCGTCGAGAGTCACAAAACAAGACATGAAGGTTTCACAGAATAGTTTGCAAAGCGATTCCGGGAGGAACATTTTCTTACAAACATTTACAAGTTTCAACAGAATCCACTAGCATCATTTGTTAGAGATGATTTAGGCTGTAAGATGTTAACTTGCACGACTCAGTCCAAAACTGCCGAGAACGTCAGTGGGAAAAATTGTGAATATCTGTCGTTCGATTAGGAGACCAGACGGCCAGACTTGTTGAGGAAGCTGCTTTTTCAGACCCCTGTGCTTGAGTGACTTTGACATCTTCCTAAGTAAAGGGAATTAACTACCACTGAACTACACTTTTTCACTCTCACATGCGAACAAGAGAGATTCAGTTTCGAACATAGCTTTCGAATGATTCCGCCTGTTTCTGAAGAGTTCCAACATATTCCATTGTTCAGACTATCTATGGTACTATTTGCTAATAAGCGGTCAACAATGATGAAAAAAGCGGTCATGAAATATCATAGATTTATCAATTGAACCTCTATAAAATTTTACCGATAACTCTGATACATCCATGGCCGCCTAGATATATGAAGCACACATAAACTACTGTAGATATATTGTCTTAATTGACGCAGAAAAAAATGAAATGAAATATGGTGCTTCATATATCTAGGCGTCTATGATACATCACACTGGGCCGTACTTTCCGTACTTTCAACCACACTGCAATTCATGATTGCATTTACATTGATTTGGGATAATTTTTCAATTAGCCATTGTCTTCCAAAAATTGTCTTCTCACCGGTGCACATTTCGCAACTTAGAAATGATGCTTTTACTTTCCTTATACGACAAAATACATCATTTGTGAGTCTAGTTGTCGCATCAAAAGGAGAAAATCAACTATGGATCATCACAATTGGGCAACTGTGAATTTAAAGACCTGTGTTCTTTCGACCGGACTTTTTGATTTTTCTCACAATTTCAAATTGTTGCTGAAACCACATTTTTATCCGGATTTCATGAAAACTTACAGAATTATCAAGAACCACAATATGATGCGTGCGAAATTTTGTTTGAAAAGACAATCGCGTAAAACTGCAGAAAATGTCCATCTGACCGAGACCACAAAATTATCGGTCAGAAGACACCAGAAACATGTAGCACAAATACAAAACTTGTAAAAATACTCATTTGATGAGCTCGCTACTATGATTTTCTGATTAAGCGAAAAAATGACCATATATGCAAATTTTTAAAGAAAGCGAAGTTTCAACGTTGAAAAGACAAAAATTGCCAAAAATGTTGTTATATAAAGTGGATTTACCCTCACATTGTACAATCAGTATCCAGTCTCAACATTCTGAAGTGACAGGGAGATGTTTCAGAACCGTCAAACTGATTTTATACAACTTCCTCATCTGCTTCATGAACATTTTGACTTTGAGTCATCTGACACAAACACGAAAGCTTATTACTTAAGTTTACTGCATCTTTATGCCATACGCTCATTATTTTGGTGCTATTGATATTTGAAAAGTTCATCAGTAACTATAATATCATAGCAAGGTCAAGATTAAAGTCGTAAATATTTAAACTGATAATGTAAGGGTGAATGATTTGTTGATCTACAGGTTACCCTTCACTGTTTCATTATTATACGTCGGACATCCAAGATTTAGGAAATTTCTTATCATTCTAGAGTCGTTAAACTGAAAGGCTGCCTTTACTTGTTCCACAAATGATCTCACACTAGGAATCTCAAATTTACATGCGCAAATCACTATAAATTACTGTAACAGCTTTAGAACAGCTGTAATTTCACTTCATCTTTACAAGCTTGAGAGTTGAGTGTTTCAGTATCTGACGGGGTTAATTGGACCCCGGAGCCATATTTTTCTCTCTTACTTTTTGTCTTGACGGAATATCAACCGCTCATGCCCATGTAAATATCATTTCTGACTATTATTCTGCTGGTGATGTTTCGTTTCAATTGGATCAGTAGAAGTACAGCAGAAGGGCCTAGGGGTTTCACTTGACCCCTCAGATCTCAGAGGGTGTGACAAAGCTCAGGTCTGTGAGGCTTAAGCCCATCGAAGACAGCATCTGCTCAATAATTGCTTTCAGATGACCCAACGAAAGCATTGAGACTCTGCAGCATTGTGGCAACGCAGTGAGAAACATACACGCAGTAAATAACACAGTAACGATTTTAAATAATGCATACCTACCTGAACTTGTGTGCAGCATGGAAAGAAATTTCTTAAATAATAAATTTAGCGATAAATGTAAAAATACCTCGGAAGAAATGAACAAGATTTTCCGATTGCCGTATTTGGGTACTGTGTCGATGAAATATAGACGTAAATATGGACGGTTGGATTTGAACGCAAATATCATCTTTCAATCTACAGAAGGCAGTAGTTACTTTAATCTAAAAAAGATAAAACACCAAAATTGTTGAAATCATATCTTGTGCACCAACTCACATGTCAGGTTTATCCCTGATGCCCAATACTTGGGTGAAACAAAAAGACGATTTCACCAACGAATAAATGAACACATAAAAGGCAACTCGCCAGTAAGCAGTAACTTAAGTATATGTACTACATGTAGCAATAAAACACAAGACTGCTTTAAAGTTGAATATCAACCTAGAAATAACTTAGAAATTAGAATCATTGAAACAATTAGAATAAATGAAAAATTACCTACATTGAATAGAACATTAGGATATATAGCGGAAAATCAGTATTTATAAAAATCTTTTACTAAATTATAGTATAGTACACGCATTACACATTACATGTATGAGATTCGAATATCATAAATTGTTGTTGTTTGAGTGTTACGATTACATAGATCTAATTGTAGTAGGATGTGATTGACCGGTGAATCGGTTCTCAAACAATATTGTGAGGTCAGCCTCTGCCGGGTTTGAAAGTGCTACCGGGTCAGTAAATTAAATTTACATGAAATTCAATAGACAGTATTGAACATCGCGGAAATTCCATCGTCAAGGATGCATTAGACATTAAATCTGTGAAAATCTGATAGTCAGTTAAATAAAGTCAGGGTGATCGCGACCTTTCCCTGCGTTTTTCCTCACTTAATGAAAGGAATAAAGCAATTGAAAGATCGGGACTTCCTTGAGGCCATGGGAGAGGTCCAACACGACCCATCCATCGCCTGTTCAATCATGCAAAAGTCGAAGTGATGGCGCAAAGCGGAAGAACTCCATCCTGTTGATAAATTGTGCTCTTATACGCCGACGCTGCTTCAGATGCAGCATGACATGAGTAGAAGAGCAATGATTTTCACGTGTGTTGTATACCTAGTAACATTCATTGTTTATTGACATGATGAAGACCAAGAGACGACCAAATTTTACTGCGGTGGAAATCAAGGAAATTTGTGCGGAAATTTCGCTGAATCATCGAACTTTATTTGGAAAGCACAGCCAGACGTTTTCTGAAAAAATTAGAAAAAAGAGCTTTGGGAAAACATTGCAATAAAGTGAATAGTGGAGGATTTTTGCACGAAGTGTGGAGGAGATGAAACTCAAATGGAAAAATTTAAATTCGCGGGCACAAACTCCAAGGGTGCATTGATTGCAAAAGATTGCTCAAGCCAAAAGATCACCGTTCACTTCCAAAACTGAAGCCTCATTAAAAGAAACTCATTTAATACTACACTGAGCACTAAAGGCATTTAATCAGATCAACACTTTCTCCACTTTTCTATGTGCTAATTATGATAGACCTGTGTACATGTTCAAGACTTACTGCATTAACAGCAAGGGCAAACTCTGCATGCATGAAATGCATTTTTATGCTAGGAAGACCGAGTTTCATTTATCCATCTCTCTTGTTGCGTTCTCTTATCGCAGGCTTAATAAAAATGTAGTGCATGCATCGAACACACGTACATGTGTGTCTCATGACTTGATATCGACGCCTACAGTTGTTGTACAGGGAAACTGTCCGTCCGCTGATGTCAAAGGTTTCACAAATCAGACATTTATTTACTCACACATCAAATGAACGTACAGATAGTAAATAAATCAGAAATCACCCAGCAACAGGCGCTTTCAGTTGTTATGGAATTTCTAAATTTGGGAACGTTCTTTTTGCCAACAGCCATTTATTCATCACCTCAGCGGTTCTTCGCCGACAATCTGAGAGGATAAAGCGCTAACGAGCAGTCACACTTGTTGACTATTCCTCTCCTAATGAAGTGATTTCCTGAAATTTCCGACTTACACCTTCCGAGAATAAACTTCTTCACGTTCAGTCAGAAACAGCAAAATTGTCATCTTTCAATGGATAAATGTAAAGTCTTGTGTTGATAGAGGCTTTATGCCGTACTGCAAGAAATTTGAAATTTCGGGAAGCAATTGAAACCCGTCGAGAAAGGCTTTATCCAAGCCAATTTTCCATGAAAACTTGAAGAGTTCATCTTATTCCCTTCCATGCATCATGTGCCCTTTTGAGGACATTCCGACCTTTTGGGACAGCATTGCGGTATAAATATGTGACCAAAAGAAAGACGAGATAAAAGCCATTCTAATGGCACCTTTCCCGACTTCGGACGATCCCTAGAATGCCCGCAAATTGCATTTGAAGGAAAGAAAACTTTTGAAATTAAAAAATCTTTTAGTTTCGAAAATAATTTCAGCACGAATGGGTCAATATATGAACAATACCCATCTTCAGAGGGCTTTAGTGACGATAATCAGTTAGTACCCGAAGATATCGTCACTAGGGCCTCACTCAGGCGAGCAATAATTCGTGTTATAACCCGAGTGAATATCTGTGGCCATCCGATGAACATGTATGTTATAAATTATTATGGAAAAATTATGAATATCTACGGTGAGTAGAAATTTCAGGGTATTAGTCTATCCGGAGTATATGGAAATCTAATCAAATGAAGGATACAATATTTGTTTACAAGAAGCTGTGAATGAAGAAATTGGTACACTAATTTTATGTCTCGGCACTAATAGCGCCCTAATTTTGATTTTGGTGTTTATATTAAGGCATTTTTACTGCGTATTCAATTACAGAATATAGTAGGTCATACAATAGTGGCAGCGGCCACTTCGACCGTGCGAGTATGAAAGAATACAATACTCAAACGAGTACAAAAATAGCAAGCAAAAGTTTTAACTTTTAAAGGATGAAATACAGAAAAATCAGATGAGAGCTACTTTCTGCAATTTCTCTCAGCCAATTCTCCCATCGGCATGGCTTCTATGTGACCAGACTTATTGAACTACATGTGCAGATTTTGAAGGCATCAACTGGTAAGCAACATTGTGTACCATAGACAATCTGTTTGCAACCTTAATGCATCGTCTTTGCAACCCTTTTTTGTTTGATCGACAGACTAGAGACATGGTTGCACTTTGATAAGTGATAACTCCTTTACACGAGGAAACAAACTGTCTTTATTTGTGATATTTTCACCGACTATGAGTATTCCCATTTTATTAACGGTGCATTATTTGATTTTGAAAATCAATAGAATGCTAGCCTTTATTCAGTGCGTAAAAACTCATCCTCGCATAAAATTTTATCTTACGTCGCATCAACACACCCTAGACAGAATTCAGTTCTGTCTTATCTTTAACTCTCAATCGAATTTTTGTGAGCAAATCTTCAAATGCATCAACACAACGCGAATCAAGCAAAAAGGTTTTGCGTGTTTCTTAATGCGAAAATGATTGTCAATCTTTGTGTAAATAATGCAAAATTATAAAATTGCATTAAAGCAAACGGCAAAAGGACGCAAGTAGCTCGTATTCTCTTAAAGCCCATGTTGGGTAGACAATGGAAAACATTGATAATCTTCACAATGACATCATTTTCTTTTTACGACAATGAATGACTGCCATTGTTAAGGGACTTCAAGTCTCGAAAGAGCTAGGATGACAGGTCTGTTCCAAGTTTCTTCCTGAGAGCACTGACAATGAATACAAATGATTTAAATGTCTTTCGTGTCGTAAAGAATGCAACGTCGTGTGTTTTCCAAGTTCAATCGAATACGAAGTTATCAACAAGAACAGTCTTAGAGATGTGAGTGAATATAATGTCAAATTATGATGCTTGACTGCATCATAAAGTTTACGCTCACTGCTTGAATTACAACCGGAAATTTCACTGATCTATTTATGAAATTGTCTGTTGTATCTACATTATGTGACTTAGGTAGATGTCTTTGAAATTGATCAGACACAATAAGGGGAAGATAGAGTTCTCGTGAGTTCAATAACGGAGTCATACAGTGATCATCTTGAAATAGAAATCATTGAATCACATTGGAGTGAAGTCATTTTAGAAATTGTCAATTGACCTTCCTGAATGAAGCTGATGAAGTCATAAATGTCAACGATATCAAATTCTCTTGCTCTGCTTTCTATTGGGATACATGTCTTTCAGTGATGTGTACATGCAGGCACGGACAATGGTTGAAGTTAGCCGTCGCCCCTTTGAAGTGTTTTGACAAACGCGCTCAACCAAGGGAGGACGCTCAGCGGCCCTTTGCTTATTTCCGAAATTAAAGATCTGAATTCAAAACAAATACTCCAAATGAAAGCTCTTATGATGATGAGTGAGAATATTATCATTGTTTTGATATTCAAGGTCATTGTGGAGGTCAAATGCAAGGTCTAAGGACAAGAGGATGCTTTTCACTATGGTTAGTATTTCTTGCCCCGTCTCAGAAGCCATTTGACCAAATTCAAGACAAAATACTCCAAATGAAAGCCCTTATGATGATGAGTGAGAATATTATCATTGTTTTGATATTCAAGGTCATTGTGGAGGTCAAATGCAAGGTCTAAGGACAAGAGGATGCTTTTCACTATGGTTAGTATTTCTTGCCCCGTCTCAGAATCCATTTGACCAAATTCAAGACAAATTATACCAACTAAAAGGGAATTTTATCATTTTCTGTTCAAATTGACACGTGAACACTTTCTTTCACAAATTCGAAAAGTTTTAATATCAATATGGACACCTGAAAACATTCAAAAGGAAAATAGTGCAAAATTCGACAAATCTGTCTCACATTCAAACTTTTGAAATCTCATTGTGACGAGAGCATCAAGCCGATGTTATTCAAAATTTGTGGAAAGCTCTGGAATACGTAGAAAATAAGCTATGTCAAATTTGGAGTTCGTATCTTCCATCGTTAAGGAGCTAGATAAAATTTTTGGTAGGGCACTGGAGAGCATTGGAGTCACCATTTATGGATCAGCAACTATCGCAACATATCTCTATCGGACTTAAATGACAAAGTAAGAATCATAATGGTTGCGGAGTGCCAGCTCGCCAGGGCATAAGATGTCCTTAGATTTGAACACATTAAGCACGGAAATTCCATGACAGCCGTTAATGCTGCGGTTCGCCGTACAACGGCAAGTCAGTGAGGCTAAATTTGTCCCAAACTAACCTAAGATATCTAGAATGACTGAACAAGCTGAATAACCGCACTTTAAAACAACCAGCATATTTTCTTGATAGGGAAGAGTCAAGAATAATTTGATGTTAACTTATTTATCTTATGATGCCATCAATTTCAGTCACTACTCAGATCACCAATTTTACATTGGCAGCACTGTGCGAAGAGCATTCGACAACTGCTGATTCGTCCATCAGAAAACATTTGAACTGTCAAACGAACAACATCATAACATCAATTGTGGCATATGACCACGATGCAAACAACTTTCGTCTAACAGAAGCTTTTTATATCAACAAATTTAAACCAACAATTAGCAACAACTGAGCTGATCAGCTACAGGGATTTTCTCTTTTTCTGATAGTTATGATCAAAATTTACTTATGTACCACTAACATTTCAGTCAGGTCATTGTTTTCAATGCTACTGATACTATGTAACCCAGTACTATCTGCCTCATACATATCTCAATTCCCCATTTCCGATATCATCCCTTCCATATCATATTTTCATGATATCATTGTACAAAGAAAATTTGAATCTTATGTACAAGTCAACGATGAAATTCCTTTTTGCCTGAAGATGATCACTGAGTAGTGATTGAAATTGATTCTTGACTCTTCCCTATCAAGAGAGAGATCACAAGATAGCCTTTCTAATCAGCATGTTGTAATGAAAGTATCTCTAGGGATTGGCTCTTATTCTTGAGTATAGTATTCAGTGAGTAACCAGAATCACAGAAATGAAAAATGTAAGCCCAGCAGTTGGCAAAAATCTACTCAGTTCTCCGCCACTTCTCGCGATGTCAGGAGAGACATAAAATTGAATCTGAAAGCGATGTTTTGACGAGAAGACTGCTGTTGGCAAGTTAACGCACCTAATGAAATGACTACGCTATTGATTAAGATTGTTTATTGTTTACGTCATTAAAGCAAGATTAGCAAGTCGCGGAATGTTTTACTTGTTTACTCATTGATCAATGGAAGCAAACAACAGCACAACAGAAAATGAATGGATCAAGAGAACCTCCACATTGAGTTAAATTTGAAGCAAAGTAAATCAGATGCTGCGAGGTCGGTAAAGCTGATAAAACGTCCTTCCATTTCAAAGTGCTAAATTGTTATGTACAGGATTATCGACTAAGCTATAAATTCTTTCTTCATTCTTCTTTTAACCCTATGCATAGCGTGAGTCCATTTTGATTTGGGACTATTTGTAAGAAACTGATATTAATACTTATGATGCCGCAATGAGTAGTATTTAAAGTACATTTCTATGATTCATATAATATTTGACATGATTGTAGGGGCATTTGAATTCTATGTATACTTTCTCAATGATCTCTGAGTGATTTGAATCAATTAAGGTGATCAATCTTGTAGGAAATTGATATAAATGTATATTTGATTAAGAGTGGCCATTCCTGTAAATATTTTGGCCATTCAAGTTGTTATTTTGTCCTGAAGAAGAATACCGAAATATCGACTTCAAGATTTTTTGATTCCTGATTTAGCCAGTGGCATATCTTATTCATTGATATAAATGTTTGATTTTCAAAAAGCATTTCCGTAAAGGCCAAATTAAAGTTTGGATTCACATCGCCGCTAATGGGAGGTTTCTCATTTTCGGTAAGTGCAAATATTGTATGTATAATTGCAGCACCCTCTTTCTTTTCTGCCGTCAAGTAAATTTTAGAAAGCGATTTTTGTTTCCCCACCAAGTACAAAGTAGAAAAAGCTTGAACTGGTAATAATTTATGGCGAACATTTCGTAATTTGCAGGGAAAAAATGGTACGTGTAGTTAACCTTCGCCCGACTGGGGTATTTTTCCGAACGCGACGCACTTGGGAGAGGGGGAGGGGCAAGAGAAACTCGCCTCCCCTGTTGCTCTCCCAAAGTATTATACCGATTTAGCCAAAGCACACATCAACCAAAATGGCATTAACCCTCAGAGACCTAAGGGGGTCCAGTGGACCCTGGAGTCATATTTTTCTATTTTACTTTTTGTGCTGGTGATGTATTAACCACTCATGCCATGTAAAAGCATCATTTTTGATGCTGAATCTGCTTTTTATTTCAATTATTTCATTTCATTGAATCAGTGGAAGTATGGCAGATAGGCCAAGGGGGTCCACTGGATCCTCCCCTCAGTTCCCAGAGGGTGTTGAAATTCCCAAAACAAAAGTTTTACTATCACATGAAAAATGATTTTGTACATGCTCACGATGGTGCATAATGAGTGATGTTCATTTAATCATTGCTTACATCATGCTCGTGCATGTGCACTATGTTGGAAGATCACAAAATGTGAATATTTTGTTTTCGCATATGATCGTGCATGAGTGGTTGGCCTACACGAGCAAATCAGCATAAATCAGTGTTCAAAATGAAAGCTATCATTATATTCATAGTTCAACACTAAAAACAAATTGTTGGAAAAGTTTTCACAGCAGTAATTGATGAATTTGAGATCTCCACAGATGTTTTGAGGGTCTTGAAATGCAGCAAAAAATTACAGCTCAGTTTTGACCCATTTCCGATTGGATAAATTTGAAAAAATGACCAAATGTAGCGGTCATGCTGCATGGAATAAATTAATTTCATTATAATCAACTGTCTGAGGTTATATGGCGCAGGAAACATCGCAAAACCGACTCTTGCTGATACTGTACAAATGATCCTGTGCTACATGTCGTTGAATTACAAAAACAGCACATTTTCGCATGTGTTTACTGAGAAGACTGAAAGACAGTCAAATGATTAGTTATATCAACTTGCTACATGCAAACATCATTGTTTTACTTAAAATCAACTTTCCTAATGATTTGATATCGATTTAGGCAGGTAAACTAAGATTTTGTAAAAGGGGCCCACCCTGTGGGAACGCATCTTGCTAATATCAACAGATTATCTGGCGAGGTAACGATTTTGTGGATAATTTTTTTAGAGGTACATTTTCGTGTAAAAACTATCTCCGCATGTGGTCATCATCTATTCAAAAACATGTGTAAAATTAAAAAACGACAGTTGGCGAAAAAGTTGCTATAATTAGTTGGTAGATATTTGTTTACTAATGCGAGCTGATTTTTCGCCAACCGGCGAAATCGTGGATATTAGCAACTGATTAGTGGTAAGTAGTAATGTTCGTATATCACCTTTACATGAAAATATACTGTATACTCAGTCTGATCTGATCTCAGGTCTCTGGGTAATAAAAAAGGTTTCAGGAAAACATAATTATTTTCAAGGTCATCCCTTGGCTGAGGTGAAGTAAAAAGCCGCCACTGTTTAAATGAAATAGCACAAATTTTGCATATTTTAGTATTTAGCTTCTGCAGGTGAAGAGGCAACTCAATTCGATGAGCTTCCATCGAGACACTCAGGCTAAAGCAGCAATATTCAGAAAATTTTTAATAATTGCTGATAAGATGCAGAACCAAAAAGTACAAAAAGATTAAAAAAATCACATTTCAAATTGGAATTTGGTTCAAAAAATTCGATGGGGGTGGCGATCCCCTCCCCCAGGACGAGTGTTGAGGCTCAGAGTTGCAATTTCTAATAGGACGATGATTGCTATGGACGATGAGGAATAGGACGATGATGCTAATAGGACGATGATGAAAGCTAAACCCGCGAATATATAGCAGTTAGAGTCAGCCTCTTGTATCCCGAATTTCTTTAATGCCGGATCTGGATGCTGTAAAGATCTCTTCAATCACTCTCAGTTGACCCAGCAACGATCTGACAAAGCTAAACTATGTTTCTCTTTGAATACAAGTCCACCATTGATTAAAACTCAATTACATTTCTCTGATTTCATGTACAGCTGTACACGGCTTTGCATGTGATCCCGCAGAATTAGATTGTTTAATCGCATCACTTTGCTAGAAATGGAAACTAATTCAAAACGATGGCAAATGCAGGAAGTTACTAAGTGGGCAAAAAGAAATCTTCAATGCCTTACAGAGATAGGAAAAGTATTGGTTCGCCGCATACGAATTGCTGTGAATTCCTTCAAAATGCTCCGATCGCCACGAATCCTACAAATGTGAAGAATTCACATAATTGCACCACAGTTTACTGAATAATGTCAATACCTCCGATCATTATTAAAAAAGTAACCAGGTGAAGGAAAATTGTTCACAATCTTCTCTATAGAACTTGACATCGTCTGTGTATCTTTGCTGTGTGAACCGGTTGACAACAGTCACGCATACTTCGCACAATTTGGCGTGTTTAATGTTGAACTGACTGCTCATTGTTCGATTTCTATGGTATTATGTCAGCCATAGAAATAAATTGTTTATTTGAAGTTGACTAGAATGGAAATTGATAGATGGAAATTGGTTTTATTGTTATCAATTTATATGATGTCAGGAGATTGTGCAATTTCGTAGGCATTTTATAAGCATGTTCCAATGCTTCCTTTCTAGTCAAATAGAAGAAGAGACGACCAATCTAATTCTGTGCGTCATCCAGTACATTTCTATCGGACATATTGAATGAGAAGTTATCCATTTCCAGCAGATATTATCTTAGCTGCCTATCTCCCATGGAACATAAACATTGTGCTGATGTTGTTTAACGTCTATTTTCAGTCTACAATGAAGGATACAAATCATTCAGGGTTTCTAACGATGAAGTATGACTTCCTACTTCACTGTACTTTGATGGGTACCGATGAATTGAATGAAAACAACGTTCACAGAATTTGATGATGAGATTATCACTTTCCTCACTGTTCAAATTCTAAGCACGAGATGCAGGGACAATTCACTTTTCACATTAAGTTATCATTTTGTTAAAGGCTTAAGTCTCGAAGTGTAAGTAAAACTCATTCTTTATCCTGACCTCTCACTTTTCTCACATTCTTTGAGACCTGAGGGGGGTCCAGTGGACCCACTTTACAAACTTCCACACTGTAAACTCTAGGGCACGAAATTTTGCTTGAATTAGGCACGAAATTTAGGCATCAATTCTAGCCAACACAGGGTACAAGTAGGCACGAAGTTCATAGTGCCGATTTCGTGCCAACTGATTTTTCTTTCGATTTCATTGTATAAACCGATATTTGGTTTGGTGCCTATTAGTGCCTAGTGGCGCCTACTGGTGCTTCGAGGCACTAGCAAGGCACTCACTAGGCGCTAACTGGCACGAAATGCCCAATGATTTTTTTTCGCGATTTCAATTAATATAAAAATATTTTTGTTTTGTGCCCTTAGTGCCTAGTGGCGCCTACTGGTGCTTCGAGGCACTAGAAAGGCACTAACTGGCACGAAATTTCGGCTTCGTGCCTAAGTTAGTGCCCTACAGTTTACAGTGTATAATAGAGTTCTAAATGAGAAATTCAATGTCCACTTATGCGAAATATGCGAAATATGTGGAGCAACTGAAATCCATAGAGTGCAAAGTAAAAACTGAGTTATGAGCATGTAAAGTCTGCTAAATTGTTGCAGTCAACGTCATTATCGAGAACACACCCATGAACAGTACATTGCGATAAGTGACATTTTGATTATCACATGTGTTTTCACAGGCAAAACTACTTGAGATCCATTTACTAAAAATGAGTTCTTTTGACGGTAGTCAATCAGTTAATACTTTATGACTTTTTCTGAATTGGCATATTCTCCGTGATAGATAATTCCACGAGCTTTTTTAGTTCATCACTCTCATTCAAATATCTATTGAAGATTCTGGAATTAATGACTTTATTGGAAGATCACATAGATTGCCCTTAACGCAGGGATGCGGAGTCCTATCATTTTAATAGGACTCCGACTCCGGGTGGCAAGTATATATAGCCTAGTTTTTTGAAAAAACTGGCGACCTACAGCATAGTTCATTATAGGCTTACTTGAACCTACTTTTAATGATCATTACTGCACCAATTATCAATCATTTTCGATGAAAGTTCATCAAATGTCGCTTTAAGTTGGATGTATACGACTTGGCTCCTCCCAATTGTTGCTGTGTGCTCCACACGTTTTTTCTCCTGTCTCTACCTGGCAGGTAAATCCACGTCCTTCTTCAAAACATATGAGTACACCTTCGATTTTAATATGCGCTTTGGAGGAGCCATCACACACGATTAACGTGAGGGTAAGAGGACAATGTTCTCAAATAAACTAGTATTTCATTTTTGTCTTTGATGTGACCTTTGGTGCGTAAGTGTGATCGAGGCTAGGAAGGATTGTCTTCTCTACTAAATCACCGAGTGAAAAGACAATCCTTTTTCACTATTACGGTTCATTCCCTCAACAATTACAAGCTTTGCATGCACTGCTGTCTCTGTACTTTTGTTTGACGGAGAATGTTGACAGTGACCACGGGAATAGACAATTTGTTTGTATTTTACTTCGGGTTTAGTTATAGCCCGGAATCCGCATAGGACTGCGACTCCAGCAAAAATGATAGGACTCCGCGACTCCGACTCCGCACCCCTGCCTTAACGTGGTCTAAATGTGGATATAAAGCTCATAAAATGGCATTTAGGCTAAATCAGAGATGAATTTCTGCTTCTTGGCTTTCACTGATAAATTTCGCTAACCATATCTGAGACTTTTTTCTCTATGCCGACTTGCGCTTGCACAAATCAATCTTTAGAAAACAATCATCATTCAAATTGCAATGTAATTGGTAACTAAGGAACTTAACATTTCAAGAGCGGTACTGAAATGTGAAAAATGTGAAATTGTCAAAGGGATTTACAAAATAATTTTCTAACATCAAATTAACAAGAATTCGATGCTGCAATGACAATGAGTGAAACACTTATAGGAAAATCGCTTAAAAATCTTGACTTACCAATTTCATAACCTATCATTTTATGTCCGTGAGGAAAGTGTAGAAATTAGCCGACTACAGCCGACATGCATACAGAGAACACGTCTGCTTCCAGTATACCTAGTAATTAAACTTTTCCGAAAAATTTTGAATCAAAAGTTTGCATGGAAAATCTTGGAAAAAATTGGAAAATTTTGGAAAATTTTGAAAGGTTTGATTTTTTGCGACTGGCCCTATACTTTGACGGCTTCCACAGTCGAGGCAGCTACACACCAATAGAGTGGGTCTAAAACTGTTGATTTTGTTTATGATTTCGAATAAAACGATCTTGAAAAATGGAAAATTTGAATTTTTCTGGTGTAATTTTTGCGTTTTCTATCACAGTCGAGGCATGGACACATCAATAGAATTGTTCTAAAACTCTTGATTTCATCATATCATTTCGATTAAAACGATCGTAGCAATACGAGTCCCGTCCGCGGATTTTTGAGCATTCCTTTGCCACCAGTGGCTTGAAGTAATTTGTTGGCATTTTGATATTATCACATAGACACCTTTTGGGATAAAGTGAATTTTTTTCCTTCACAATAGGGGTACAATTTCATGCAATGTGAAAGATGGCCAAAACAATGCACTTGGGAGTTTGTCTATAGCTTGAAAGTTAAGCTTTATTATGTAGCCTTGATTATAATGATACGAATTCTCCGTGTGTCGATGAATATGTGAAGCACAAGCACACAGTCCAACACAGCATTACACATGAGCGAGCATATTGGAAGATAAAGACGGTAAACTCGTGAGATATTTGGAAACTAAAGATATCTGTGATGAGTAGAAGAATATCTATGATAGCTTCTAACCTGACGTATTGTCCGATATCTTCATTGAGGGCAAACTATACACATCTTCCATTTTTAGCTCAGATGGTTCAGATAGTTCCAAATCGATTTCAGATCGATTCAAATGAATTTAAGACAATTCAAAAATGAATTAAATGAATTCAAATGAATTGGACATTCTCCAGTTGAATTAAAGATCCCTTTAAAGTTGGGTTTCTGACAGATATCCGAAATTCATTTGGAAAGATCTGAAATAAACATGGAAAAAGTGCAGTTGGTTCCAAAAGTTAACATGCAGGGATGATAGAGAAGTTTTCGGTCTTTGAATATTGCATAGTCTTTTCAAACCACTATAATAAGTCTCCAAAACATAGGCAAAAACGTCAATCACTGAAAAGTAAATTTCAAAATTTTCCATTTGCATCACTAAGTATACCTGATAAGTTTGCAGGTTAGGAGCCATAGAGTAGGTATATTAGGTAGAGTGGCAACTCAGCATTCATTAGATACCCAATGTCTGTAAAGACCACTGACAGCTCAAATTACAGACCTATCAGTACCTTACCTGGATTGTCTAAAATTTTTGAGCGTCATATACAAAATCATGCAATGCTATTTTTGGAGAACAACCAATTGTTGTACATCAATCAATCCGGATTCAGACCTCGTCATTCTTGTGAATATTCATTAAGAAAGACATGGGATTCCTGGTAAAACAGCATTTCAGATAAGAATATGCTCTGCAGCTTGTTTTTGGATATCCAAAAGCCCTTCGAATCTGTTTCGCATGAGATATTACTGATAAAACTTCAAATATATCAGCTTGATGACACCTCGTGTCTTCTTCTCATCAGCTTCTTTTTCGAAATTACTTGGAAAATCGGAAGAAAGTGGTTAAAGTACAAAACGTGTTGTCTGATACTCTCCTATGACAAGAGGAGTGCCACAAGGTTCGATTCTCGGGCTAACAGTATTTCTGATCTTTATAAATGACCTCAGCCTTTAAACCCAAAAGTGTGATATTGATATTTACGCTGACGATGCCACTCTATATACAGCAGCATCTGTCTCAAACATCAATGCTGATTTGAATTTGGATCTGCTGAATATAAGAAATCGGTGCTGACAATTAACACAAAGAAAACTTCTTGCATGTTACTTGTGCCCCACCAACGTCGGCGATTTCTTTAAGCAGTTTACAAGTCAATTTAAATTGTGATCTCATAAAAGTTGTTGACAAACAAAAATCTTTGGGAGTTCAAGTGCAAAACTGTTTCTCTTGGAATCTACATATAGACAGTGTTTGTAGGAAGGTGCGGCCTAGGCTTTACTTGCTTTATAAAACAGGAATATGCTTGACATTTGAAGGTGACAAAAGATCTGCAACAAGTTTTATTTTGTCTCTTATTGAATATTGTGTTTGTGTGTGTGTGACTATCTGCTTATCCTTGCTCGTCCGCTAATCTTGACAGAATTGACAAGCGCTTGCAAAAAACCATGCGAACAATTTTGCAAGTTAGACTGACCGATCATGTCCCAAGTATAAAGATGTTTGAAATGATGGGTTGGTTGGTCAAGCACAGAGCCTCAATCATCGTATACAAATCCATTAAAACCACAATGATCCTATCTTTTATGTCTGACTTATTGAAGTTCCGCAAACAAACTAGATCACTTCGATGTTGCTCATGTCAAAAATTTTTGATTCCTCATCGACGAATCAAGTAATGTAAAAATACTTTTGGTTTTATGGGACCTTGCATATTTACTTCACTGCCAAATACAATACAAAGTGCTGAATCACTTGACATTTTCAAGAGAGAATGTTTCAGTATGTTTCAGTAATGTTTCTTATATAACTCATGTAGTTTTTTCTGTTCATTTTTGCTCATTGTATTGTTGTCTATCTATGCGTTTATCATTTGCTCGACCCCATTTAAAAAACGACCTCATTCTCGAGGGTAAATAAAGATGATGATGATGATGATGATGATGATGATGATGATGATGATGATGATGATGATGATGATGATGATGATGATGATGATGATGATGATGATGATGATGATGATGATGATGATGATGATGATGATGATGATGATGATGATGATGATGATGATGATGATGATGATGATGATGATGATGATGATGATGATGATGATGATGATGATGATGATGATGATGATGATGATGACGGAAAAAAACTATTTTCAAGCAGAATCAATCTGATAACAATTTGAAAAATTTACTAGTTTCCAAGAGACAACTAAAAACAGAAATTAGAAAAGAAAAAAGAAAGATAAAAAGTGATAATATAGATAAACTTATCATTGCTAAAGAAACCAATGATCAAAAAAACTATTGGAAGCTAATTAACAAAAATAAGAAACCTGTAATAACAAGCAATCTATCCGCTCAAGATTTCCTTAATCAAATTTTAAATGTAGACCGTTATCATTCCTATAAAATGACTACTGATAATCAGATTGAAATTAAAGAAATAAACTGCGATGAACATTTAGATACCATGATCACAAAAAATGAAATATAGCAAACTATAAAGTTAATGAAAAGCGGTAAATCAAGTGGTCCAGATAAATTGGTATACGAAATGCTTAAAATAAATGACAATTCAATACACATTTTACAAAATCTGTTCAACAAAATTATGACTAAAAATGACGAAATACCATTCTCCACAAGTTGGATTACTCCTATCTATAAATCTGGAAATAAAAATGATGCAACCAGTTACAGGTATATAAATTTGAGTTCAAGTGTCGAAAAAATATTAACGAAAATTTTGAATTAACGATTGAATGAATTGTTATATCATCATAAAATAATTCACGAATGCCAGATAGGATTTCGAAAGGGTAATTCCACTGTTGATGGAATCTTTATCGTTAAAGAAATTAGCCAAATATATGAGAATTACAAACAGCCTCTCTATCTATGCTTCATAGATTTATCAAAGGCATTTGACTCGGTTCCAAAAACTTTAGTTATTAAGACGTTACAATCTGTTTTACCAAACAGCAATTTTCTCCGTCTAATGACCAAACTAATAATTGATAAGAAATAATAGAATACTATATAATGGAAATGAAACTGATTTATTTACATTGCAAAATGGTGTGCCTCAAGGAGACAGTTTGTCGCCGACTTTATTCTCATTATTTATGAATAGTTTAATAAACGAAATTCATTCTAAGATAAATGAAATCAATGCAGCTAATATCGGTCATATCAAAATTCATTGTTTAATATACGCCGATGACATTGTGATAATGAGTAACGATAAAACTGGATTAATTGATCAAATCAAAATTGTTCACTTCTTTTGTCGGAAAAATGGACTGAAAATTAATTATGAAAATACAAAAGTAATGATTCAAAATGATAAATATGATCATGATTATCTTGACATTGACTTCAACGTCGAGAAGAGACGAATTGAAATAGTAAAGGAATATAAATATCTGGGTCTATGGCTCTCACATAACACTAAAAAGCACCTTGAATACTTGTGTAAAAAGGGTAACAAATTTGCCTATCTGACAGCAAAAAAATTAAGAGAATTTGGACATGTGAATGGATTAGTCGTGAAGAATACGTTCGACATGCTAACTTTATAGAAAATTAAATACGGTGGGGAATTTTGTTTTCACAACAAACTATCTGATCTCAATAAAATTCAAGCACAATTTTACAAACGTTTCAATGATTTGAATAACACGACAGCAAAGTATTGCCTGAATGGCGAATTTGGTCTGCTGCCATTTGAATATCACTTTTACAAAGCAGCAATCAATATTGGATTAAAATAGTTTTTGTGATGCCAATAATATCAAAAAAATGTGCTACAACCACATAAAAGAAAACCTAGTTGAAATGAAATATTCCTATACCTGGTGTTGGCGTATACAAAAACTCCTGAAACAGTTGAATTTATTATATCTTTGGCAAAATCAAAAACATTTACAGATAAGTGAGAGAAAATGCAAGTCCATTGTCAAAACGCGATTAATAGAGCACTTTAGAAATGAATGGTTGGACAGCGCTAAGAAGAGTCAAACCGGCATGGACTATTTAGAATTAACACAATTTGACTGTCAGTTGAAGAACTACTTAACCTTCAATTTCAATCAGAAAGATGTCATAACTTTGCTAAAATTTAAATGTGGAAACCATGATTTAATGATAAGAATAGGCAGTTATAAAAACAGATTTGCTTATGAAGATCGAATCTGCAATTTATGCGCTGAACAAAAGGTGGAAACAATATTTCATTTCATTTGTGAATGCACCTTATACAATGATATCAGAACACGTTTCATACCATTCTGTATTGATGCTTCTAAATACGATTTCTATGACATGATGCAGAAGCTAAATGTAGGTAATCTATTGAAGTTAACGAAATACATCAGAATGGTCAATGGCATCAGAGCAATAAAGAAATCGGAAGGGTACTTGTTAGGTGATTAATATTCACATGCATCGTATTAAGAAAGATTATCGACGATCAGTCTAAATCATTTTCGTGCTGAACGAGGCGGTCCGGAGCAACGTGCTATTTTGCAAGATTAAAAACGCGTGATTTTCCTCTGAATTACAGGTAAGTTTAACTTTGATAGTCATTCATTTATTTTAAAATATGTAATGATGATAAATAAGACCCTTTTTCTGCTCCGGACCTCATGTTCAATAAATAATTATGATTATACTTTGCAAATCGAATAGGAAAGGAATTTACCAATCTTGATACTTAAATATAACACTAACTTCATCATGCCGTTTATGTTATTCAACTAATATCTCCTGACCATTATTAGAAATTGATGCATCAAATGGTGAATTACATTTGCAGGTCCTCTCCTTCCAGCGTGACTGATATTTTATTTCATCTCAGCTATCATTTCATTGTCTCATCTCGAAATTGTAAATAGATATCATCACAAATTGTCAAGTGCATCATAATCTGTATTCATCCATAATTTGTAATCATCATGATAATCAACGTGTTTTCATTTTTGAAAAATAAACGTTTCTGACTTCTGACTTCTGATGATATGATTCGTACCACTATTTAAATATTTAGTCCATAATTGCTTCACCACTGGAAATTGGACCATCGAAAAATTGATCGCAAAAATCGGAAACCTTTTCATAAAAAAAAGAAAGTTCACATACCGTGGCCAGATACGTGTATTGATACGTAGACCCTATACGCCATTCAATTATGTTTGCAACCTTGCAATGTAGGCCCTTCTCGTTTGCTCACAAGTTTTAGCAAATATTATCACTGCTCCTGTCAATAGCTGCTTGAAATTATATTCCATCAATGACTGGTTGATTGACTTGTAAATATACTGAGTACAATGTTTGCATTCAAGTAGACTAAGTGCAGTTTCCAGGACTTCATTAATAGGCGTCGAACCAAAGCATGAATTGCTAATGCATGTATGCACACCATGAAAAGTGCATGACGACATTTTCTTCGAGCTGAAAATATCTGACTTTCGAGGCAGCTACAGAGAAGCTGGCGGTAACAAAATAACGCGTTTTGATAATGTATGTATGTACATGTAGTTATTGTAGTATATAATAGCAGATAATAGTGGCACATGTATATGATAGCAGATGATGGCTATAATATTTGTATTCAATGACTGAGTCTCAATGCATGCAATTCAAATTACACGCCATCCCAATGTGTGCAACAGAAAATGAAGCTGTGCAGGGCAAGGTCATCTCTGAAGCATATTTGCTTTGTGAGCAATGTCTTCCTCAGATAGCTGTGTGACCAAAATATGCATAAAATCTAATTGAAGACGTCTGAAACGCGACGAAAATTTTGGATGTCATCTTTTCAAAAAATTGCACATAGTGAAGTAAATTGCGCTATAATATTCCAGTGAAAGGCACTTGGCACAAGCCATACCAGATTTAATGTATTTGTTCCAAAGAGCTAATTGTTATTGCGAAAACATGAATTTATGACAAGAAAAGGCAATGCGTCGACGAATCACTTTGTAAAGAAGATTTTTGTTGACATTTCGTGTCTGAAGAACTGATGTCATCATAACACACTTCATTAAAGCGCACTATACTATGAATTTTGACACTTGTATTTTATACATTTTCTTTCTCCATTTTCAAATTTTGAGTAGTTTCATTCTTTAGTGCGCAACTGAAATAAACATTAACAAAACAGTTGTTATCGACTCCAGGCTAATGATCCAATTCATTATACCTAATCACTATCGGTATTATTATTACACTTTTGGCGTGAGACAATTTTATAATTTGAATGTTTAGAATATTTTGGCTGATTTAGGTATATTCACTTCTAATGCGCATTGCTGTATTTATTCTTCATGAAATAAGTTGCGATCACATAAATGATTCTTCGTTTCAAAATAAAGATATTCACTATTCCAACGGAGTGATATCTCTGATAGCTGACTGTTCATTCCGATTTCCATGTTGTAAACAGTCCCATTTCCATAGTTTAATAATGTTGATATTTCTTTCATGCCTTGGATTTATACTTGTGTGTTTTATTTCTATGGCATCATTCGATGACTGTGTTATCTTTGACATTTTTGAATTCTTAGTTTAGTTGATTCGTATCTTACACAACCAATTTTGTTGTTAACTATTGATTTCTCCGTGTTGGTCACGAAATTTCAAGAAACGCATATCTTTCAATTCTAAGAAGATAATACAACAAAGATCACTAACTTTTTGTGGATAAACATTTGGTGAGTCTTTCTGCTGTTTTCCTTTTGATTGGTCAAAGGACATTTCCTAAAAAAGCACATTAGCAGGTGAAAGCTGCCTACAAATTTCCACAGCTTTATTCACGAATGCGAAGGTTCTTTGCATGTAAGGCTTATGCATGTTTCAAATTTGAAATATTTTCTGATCCGTAATTACTGGAAATTTTCAGAATCATGTTGTTTTTAGCCTCAGTTTCTCGATAAAAGCTCACCGAATTGGGTTGTTTCTTCACCTACAGAAACTAAATACTAAAACGCATTTGTTGTGATATTTGAGTTGAAACAGAAAATTGACCTCATCTAATACATAAACACCGATCTAGGTAAACGTTGCCAGATCCTAGGAAGAATCGAATGACTGAAACATGGAACAGTTGTGAATCCTTGCAGAAAGCAGATTCATAACAAGCTATATTATCGAAATGATCTTATAATAGCCGTAAATATTTGCAATGTTCACGGATAAGCTATCGTACTTTCACATTGAGACTGTTCATGAACTAAAATTCTGTTGGCAGAGAATTATATCTGACTACTCTTCTGCCGACCACAGAATTAGACAGGTCGTCTCTTCTTCTGTTTGACTAGAAGGGAAGCATTGGAACATGTAACGTTAATGAAATGGCACAATCTGCTGACATAATACCATAGCAATAGAACAATGAGCAGCCAGTTCAACATAGAACACGCCAAAAAGTTTCAGTGACTGTAATCAACCGGATCACACAGAAAAGAGACACAGTCGATGTCAAGTTCTACAGAGAAGTTTATCAGCGTTTTTTCATGCGCCTGCTAACTTTTTAATAATGATCATAGGGCCCAACATTATCGAGAAAACTTTGGCGCAATGATCTGAATTCTTCGAATCTGAAGGAGTCGTGCCGATCGGAGCGACTGATCTCTGCAGCGTATTGAACATTTCTTTTTGCCCACTTATTAAGTTCCTGCATGTCCCATCTGTTTGAATCAGTTTGCACTTCCAGCAAAGTGATACGATTAAACAATCTAATTCTGTGCTGCCAACAGAATTCTAGTTAATTCAACAACCCCATTGTCAGCCGCTAAAAGTTGCCGTTTTCATGACCACATGCCGACCACGTTCTATTGTTTCAATGTGCATATCCTGTCTACTCTTCTATCAAAATAGATTGTAGGATTTCTATGGTGTTAGCCACAGGCCACAGATATTGTGATGGACAGGATTCATGTCTTCTCCGTCACATGAGCTACCTATTTCTCTTTGAATTATAAAGGTCTCTTCTCTTCTTGTGAAAATGGCAAAGATCTTAAGCGAAACGTCTTCAACTCAACGACTTCAAAATTAGGAAAGATGCATTGAATTAAATTATTCATGCATCCTAATGCGTCTAATTTCTCATTTTGTAAACAGGTAATTATCTCAGCCTAAGTCATTGATTTTAAATATACAAGATGATTGTTTTCTCTTCTGGGAACATTGTCATATCCCTGGACGAATTATTCGTGTCGTCACTGCTTGACGTACTTCTTCTCCTCTCTCCAGGCCACGTTTATAGCATCAACCAACAAAAGGGAGTGGAAGATTCTATCAGCATCACTCCACAGCCAGTCAAATCCCAAATAACAAGCAGAGAATGAGACTTACAAAGTTAAAATTCAAACACTTTAAAACAACGACATAGACATCAGTTGTTGTTGCATTACTCACCGTTACGGAGCGGAATCTGACTGAAAGCGGTACTTATTGGAATAATGCTATCCTCTGTCTAATTTCTAATGAGCTTGTGTAGCAAAAGTGTGTGAGTGACATTAAGAGGAATTAAGGCATGTACCTGCGTCTGAAATTGATTTATCAAGATTCACTTCCTATAAAGAACATAAACTCATTACTCAACTCTCTGCATTAAAAAATGAATTATGCTAATTGTAAAACTGTATGGAGCTCAATACATTTCCGGCTCCCTTAAGAATTCAAATTGCAGAGCGACAAGATGTCACTTGAGGAAGCCTGGATGTCATAAACTCTTAGAAACATTTTCCTTGTGCACTTATTTCCACGCAATTTGCAGTAGTCCGGCAACCAGAACGAGTTTCTGCAGGGAACGAGGCCGAGAATGAGACTTTCACAGAATGATGTACACCTCATAGTCCGGCAGCCAGCACGAGTTTCTGCAGGGAACGAGGCCGACAATGAGACTTTCACAGAATGATGTACACCTCATAGTCCGGCAGCCAGCACGAGTTTCTGCAGGGAACGAGGCCGAGAATGAGACTTTCACAGAATGATGTACACCTCATAGTCCGGCAGACAGCACGAGTTTCTGCAGGGAACGAGGCCGAGAATGAGACTTTCACAGAATGATGTACACCTCATAGTCCGGCAGCCAGCACGAGTTTCTGCAGGGAACGAGGCCGACAATGAGACTTTCACAGAATGATGTACACCTCATAGTCCGGCAGCCAGGACGAGTTTCTGCAGGGAACGAGGCCGAAAGTGAGACTTTCACAGAATGATGTACACCTCATAGTCCGGCAGCCAGCACGAGTTCTGCAGGGAACGAGGCCGACAATGAGACTTTCACAGAATGATGTACACCTCATAGTCCGGCAACCAGAACGAGTTTCTGCAGGGAACGAGGCCGACAATGAGACTTTCACAGAATGATGTACACCTCATAGTCCTGCATGCAGCCAGCACGAGTTTCTGCAGGGAACGAGGCCGGAAATGAGACTTTCACAGGATGATGTGCACCTCATAGCCGGGCAACCAGCACGAGTTTGTGCAGGGAACGAGGCCGAAAATGAGACTTTCACAGAATGATGTACACATCATAGTCCGGCAACCAGCACGAGTTTCTGCAGGGAACGAGGCCGAAAATGAGACTTTCACAGAATGATGTACACCTCATAGTCCGGCAGCCCGCACGAGTTTCTGCAGGGAACGAGGCCGATAATGAGACTTTCACAGAATGATGTACACCTCAAAGTCCGGCAGCCAGCACGAGTTCTGCAGGGAACGAGGCCGATAATGAGACTTTCACAGAATGATGTACACCTCATAGTGCGGCAGCCAACACGAGTTTCTGCAGGGAACGAGGCCGAAAATGAGACTTTCACAGAATGATGTACACCTCACAGTCCGGCAACCAGAACGAGTTTCTGCAGGGAACGAGGCCGATAATGAGACTTTCACAGAATGATGTACACCTCATAGTCCGGCAGCCAGCACGAGTTTCTGCAGGGAACGAGGCCGATAATGAGACTTTCACAGAATGATGTACACCTCATAGTCCGGCAGCCAGCACGAGTTTCTGCAGGGAACGAGGCCGAAAATGAGACTTTCACAGAATGATGTACACCTCATAGTCCGGCAGCCAGCACGAGTTTGTGCAGGGAACGAGGCCGACAATGAGACTTTCACAGAATGATGTGCACCTCATAGTCCGGCAGCCAGCACGAGTTTCTGCAGGGAACGAGGCCGAAAATGAGACTTTCACAGAATGATGTACACCTCATAGTGCGGCAGCCAGAACGAGTTTCTGCAGGGAACGAGGCCGAAAATGAGACTTTCACAGAATGACGCCCACCTCATAGTCCGGCAGCCAGAACGAGTTTCTGCAGGGAACGAGGCCGAAAATGAGACTTTCACAGAATGATGTACACCTCATAGTCCGGCAGCCAGCACGAGTTTGTGCAGGGAACGAGGCCGAAAATGACACTTTCACAGAATGATGTACACTCTATGCCTACTACGAGTCGACACGTCTGCCGAGTTCTAGTGAGTTCCTCTTCTTGTCAGACAGGATCAAAGAAAAACACATGTAAATCCAATGGGACGCAGATTGCAGTTTTTGGGTAAAATGAAATTTTCTATGTTTTCTCTGATTAAACGAAAGGTACTAACCCCTAAGTCATAATTTTTGGCATGGAATGTCTTCAGGTCATTTCCTTTCAAGTGCATGTGCTTTTCTCAAGCATCCAATCGGCAATGTGTGTGAGAATGTGGTTGAAGGTGGATACAGTTGCTCAAATGTTTGTGTTTGCTGACATTAAGAGGCTCGCCAAATCTAAATGCGCTTGACTTTATAGACAGGTGTATGACAGTGAAAGGAAATGACCTGAAGACATTCTATGCCAAAATTCATGACTCTGGGCTTAGTACTTTTTGTTTAATAAGGGAAACATAGAAAATTTCATTTTAACCAAATACTGCAATCTGCGTCCCATTGGATTTACATGTGTTTTTCTTTGATCCTGTCTGACAAGAAGAGGAACTCACTAGAACTCGGCAGACGTACAGATTCGTAGTAGGCATAGGGTGCACATCATTCTGTGCAAGTCTCACTTCCTGTGAAGGCCTCGTTCCCTGCAGAAACTCGTTCTGGCTGCCGGATTAGTACCCCTCTTCAGAGAGAGAACCCCTTCCAAGCGAAGTCATTATTCTCTGTGTTGCTCGTCTTGACCATTTCGACACAGATGTGAAGAGTTGTATGAGGTATTTGACCTTTGACTGTCGGTCTCTTTCTCTCACAGTCATTTCTCAAGCAATGTAAATGTGACTTCTTAAGTATGACTGCCTTGCCTTCTATACTTATGGATTGAAACCTGCTGAATATCGAAGTCAAATTTCATTCTAAGATTTCCAAATATGTATGTGTCGATGCTTCATCATTCAATAGGTTGAATTACCGCAGAACAGAAGACACAATAACTTTATTTCATAAGTTATTGTCAATAAAAACCTACTGTATGTCAAAAAGAAAGATTCTTGAACTTTTATTAAAGAGGAATTCTCGGCAACTCATGCAAGCCCATCTCTCGCAGCATCAATCCATTGGTTGCGTAAGTACTGGGGCCAAACCACGCTAACGCTCGCTACATTTGATAGCAAAACTCGATCGAAAACCAACATTCTCTATGATACGATATTCTTTTTGAATATTCTGAAGATGCAGCTTGATGCGATACGACGTCGACTTATTACATACAAAATATCAATTTCTAACTATCTCTACATTTGTGTACAGAGATCATTAAATATGGTAACGCTCGCGACAGAGATAAATATTTCACTATAGATTTTCTGAGATTGCATTGATATTTTATCTAAACTAAAGAAGCTGTTGTCTCTAAAACGAAATGATAGATAAATAATGAATAGTTGATGATTTCTTCATGCTTGAATATATTACTGAAAGCACCGATTACGAGATTTCAATCAATCTTGACAGTAACGCTCGCGACATGCCGTAGTAACGCTCGCGACATTATCTAATAAATTTGGGGATAACATAAATTTTTGCCATTAAATTTGTCATCACAGAAAATAATAATGAAGATAACAAGATTTAGCACACCAAACAACAACACAAATTATGTGTATAGCACAGAAGTTAAGCATATGCAAGAGGAACGTCACCATTGAAGAGACACACAACTTGGGTAGCTATCGTAGCTATGGTAGCTAGAATCATGAACAAGCTTTGTCACTTTGTCACTTGATAACTTACTTTCCCTCAAACGAGTCTTTTCTCTGACTTAGGCTGGAAATGGAACTTTCAGTCCTGTGTACAATATACTACCCTCCCACCGCTTTTGTCCTTGTACTTAGGCCTAGAAGACCAGACCTTGCTTTGGCGTGAATTAATGTCTATACAGGAACTAATTCTGTCTGTGTTGTAGGTTAAACAACTTAAATAAAGGATTGGGCATATTAATGAATGCCAAATATAGTCCAGATTGGTATTGCTATCTTAATTTCAATAACAAGTAAAACTAGATCATTGCAATTAGGCCAACAATTAGACTGCTGTACAGCAAATTGCATTTGTCTGAAATTAATTACACTTTCTGAGTAATGGGCACAATCTGATATAGGCCTACTTCTAATATCGAATTAGAGATCTCGAGATCTCGGTTTTTGATAAATATTGATTCTCGAGATTGTGATTCGAGATCGAGATTAAATTCACTAAGTGTATGTCATGGTCACGCTCGCGACAGATATTAAATTGGTTATCTACCAGGAAGTAGACTTATAATAACTTTGTTGATTATCACACCGATTAACATTCATGGAAAGTCGATAATTTGCATGTATCGTAGTATAAACTGGCTAATCATTCTTGTCTCCGAGGCAAAAAACTTATTCAATATTTTAGGTAACGCTCGCGAAATTCTAATATAGAAATTTAACCTTTGACAGAAAGTTGTCTTTCAGATATATTGACTAACGTGAAATATTTTAGCATCACAAACGATTTTTCAACTTATACTGACATTTTCATGCACAAAATGTATTGAAGCACACAGCTCATAAAATATGGGCATCATTGAAACTTAGATAATAGTTTTTAGACAACCCTTTGTCATCTTTGCAGACATATTTCAGCTCTTTAGCTAGCATGCGTCTGAACTTTAGACTATATACTATATCATGGTCATCGGCATAATTCGTCAAAAACTGATTTGAAATTTTACATCGGTGCGACCAACTCGTGGTCTGACCCACTAGGTGAATACTGGTCACGATGAATTTGGATAGATGAAAGTTCATTATTTTGGTTGATGATACCTTCTACGATGAGCGCAGATTTTAGTGAATTCAAGTGTACCGGAAACAGGCAGTGAATTATATGGCATAAAGCCCATAAAATAGGCTTACTCATCTTGAAAAATGCCAATTTGACATAAAAACTACAAGATCAGTGATACATCATATAATGTTGCCATACAACAAATTCAAGCCTTTTTTTAATGAATCATTGTTATGACTTGAGAGTTATTGTCATTTACAAGCTCTTTGTGCAAGATCACTAAGTCAATTGAGAGGAGCCGTAAATTTTGAACAGAGTTTATTCACAAACATGTTTCTGTGGCGTCGGTGGCCACCATCTTCAGTGCATAGAGATAAAATACAATAAAGAGTTAGTTTTTATACAAATTTACAATCACTGGAAAATCAATAAAGTAAAAGTGGCTCTGATTCATCAGTTGATTCTTGTTGGTGAAAGATTTGATGTATAGCGATTCAGCAATTTTAGTGTATGGCGTTTTCATCATTATTTTGAAATTTTCTTTCTTTGGTATATGCTCGTGCATTGAAATTAGGATGGGTGGTCGTCCTTTAAAAGGGGTTAATAATTTTTTTGACGATGGCGACGAGTCTCTCGATAGTAGCTTTATTTCATCAGAGTATAGAGTATTTGTATACGAGGGAAGAGCATTCGTCAAAAAAGATTTTCTTTTTTTTTTTTACAAAGTTAAAAAAAATGATAGTGGGCACTTTCAGCAGCGTGATTTCCAAAACTTTCTTATTATTTGCTTGACCTTAGATTTTATTTGGCTCAAAGTACGACCGATGAAGGCTAATTTCCAGTACATATCTACTTTTTCATTGTCTTCATTTTCATTTTTTCTTTTAGGACTTTTTTCAAATATTCTTTCAATTTGCTTCGGGTGATATCCATTTTGTACGAAGATTTCACGAACGATATTTTTATTGTTATCACAGTCAAGGGGGTCACTAGTCAATCTTTTTGATCTATTGAATAGAGCTTGTATGGCATTATTTTTGTAGGAATCTGGACAGTGTGATTTTTTGTGGGTATAGACGAGATTGTTCGTTTTCTTTAGAGTCCAATTCGTGCCGATTGACTGATATAATATATATAATGATATCATTTTATATGGAAGTTCCTGTTCATTTGCCATTTCACTGTCTTTGTATATTTGATTTCTGTTTACCTTCAATAAACGCATTACTTACTTGCTTTCTTAACTGTGTAACGTTGAACAGTTAAGTAAGTAAGCAACATGTTGCCACCACCCACATTAGGTTGCAGTTTTTCCTTTAATTAAATGTTGTGATTGGTAAGAGCTGCCTGTTGTGTAAGACGATTCGTATTTTCTTATCATGTGATGATAGAATCGACAACTCTACATAATAAAAGATGAGAGGAAGATTAAGGTGGTAATTGATACTCAAATCCACAGACAATCGGATTACATGATGCTAGATAATTGCTGGGAACTTTCAAATTATAGTGAAATTTGCATCTGAAATCGGTTGGTTCGACGTAAGAGTATAGAACACTTTACTGAACGGCGAGAACTGTTTCCTGTTGACTTAGTGATATTTATGCCCGCAAAATGCATGACATAATGCTGTTGTAGAAGATACACGTTATCCTCAAGACGTCTGTCAATATAACATTTTTTGATATCTGCTAGTAACAGATAATGATGAGATGTAAATCTTTGATATGGACATTTATTAAGTCTATGAACGTTTGCTGTCTCAATAGACGGTAATTCATGAAAAGTTTGAAAGTCAATGACTTTTTGCGATTTGAATCGATTTGAATTTCAGATTTATATTTAAAAAATATCTGAAATTTTTATTTAGTAATTTATTTATTACTGTATCTTCAAGTTGGAATGGTTATCTGGCACGGTGAGAAATTGGCGGGTATGAGGTACTGCACTATTGCCCTCCAATGCTGGGCCAAAACATATTTCAAATTGGTTTTTAACATTTTTATGACTTCCAAGGTACTCGAGAGTGACTTCTGAAGGCAGATTTAAGAAGCAAAGACTTTCGGCACCTGTGTACTGTGATGGTATCGTGGACAGCATTCGGACAGCCAAAGAGTTCTTTCTTTTTTACCGAAGCTTTAAACTTTGATGACGACCATGTGTGTATCTATTTTCCTGTATGCATGCTTCTATCGTATTTTTGTCTTAACTGACGCAGAATAAAGTGAAATGAAAGGAAAAAAATCTGAGTGATGTGTGGAGATTATTCTTACAGAAATTGAAAACCATTGGTACTGTTTGGAACTTGCTGCGCTTGACAGGGAGAATAATTATCCCATTAATTTCAAGAGATATAAAGAAATATCTAGTGTCAAAGAGCTAGTCTCAGCCAGTTGACAACTATGTAATATACAACATCCATGCTGTTATTCATAATGTTCCAAATGAGCATTACAAAGAGTACCAAACCTTAGTACTAGCTACGACTGAGAAATGAGTCCCAAAGTATAGCACTTAATAATTGGATTCGAAAGCGCAGTACGTAATACGCACGCATTTTTAGTACTCAAAGAGTAGCATGGTACAAGCACTTCCACAAAATCGCCAAAATGCCATTAGGCATATCTAAACCGCTACATCCCATTTGCAAATCCATCTAAGAACTGCGTTAACAATTCAACACAACTGCATTTGGATCAATCAAAGCGCAATCAGTGAAGTGGGTAAACGTTCGCAGGACTCAAAACACTGTCGGAGAGGATGGAAAACTTTGGCAGGATTCAAGCACAGTCGGAGAGAATGGCAAACGCACTGACAGTAGGAGCAAGCCATCACGGGTAGTGACAATGGACGGCACTGTGAAGTGTGTCATAAGTGTTGTCATGGTAATGCAATGACGCACCCCGATCAATGCCTCGCTATTTTCGTACGCTTGTATATGCTTTCCTTTTACTGAATCAATGATATATTGATATTTCATTATGTTCTTACCTTGCAAGCATCTTAGTACTTCTGTGAATTCTTCAGTTCAGTAATTTTAGTACTCTTTCATTCAGTGCTCAGTTTGGTACTTAAATAGGACTTTATGATTTGGAGTGCAAACGTAAATTATTGGAAAACCATGTTATTTTTGTAAAGAACTTTATTTGGCCAAATCTATTGGAATCTTCAGGATAGAAGTGGAAAATGTTAATAGGCTATACAAAGGTTATACGCTCACATTTTTCTATGAATTTTCATGGCTGCTGTGACGGATTTAGCATAAGATGAGCTTCTTTTCAAAACACGATATATTAACCTTTATTACTAAGCGAAAATACAATTTCCATATTTCTTAGCATTGCGTATTTTCAGATTCTCGGAATATCCAATATTGCTGCCGAATGTTTCCTGATATGTGTGATTTCCCCATACAAGGCAACATTTCTCACTCAGAATTGCACCAGGTTCATGGGTGCAGGCATGAAGGCAAACATCAATCCGATCACAATATTAACCACTCCTTGAGGTCCATACAAAACGTCTACGGCGCTCAGGTTTGTAGGGATTCATCACTGGTAAAGTAAATTTGAGCAAATTCCAAACGAGATCTATCAGTTGATTTACATCAGAGCGGAAGATAACTGGAACAGTGGAAAACGGCACTGACGATTTGATGGAGGGGCAGTCGAAATCACGGATTTCGTAACTAAAGAGACCATCCAATTAATTCGCCTTCATATGCAGCTTTTCTTTGATGACTATGTTTCCGGCTCGGTGCATCGAAAGTCCCATTACCTTTTTATCCCTCATGGATGCTCTCTTCTTATTTCAGGGCGTCTATTAATCAAATGTTCAAGTTTCATTCTTTCTTTAGAATTCAAAAAGTCAGTGTTTGTTTTTTACTTCCTTATCTACCGGGTAACCTTATTTTAGGCCCTAATGTCATGGGTCAATTTCGCTTTATCACGAATTTTTTTATATACGCCAATTTCATAATTTCATTTTTTTGAAATGATGAAAGTTTTAGGGTTTGTAGTAGCAGATCTTTTTTGTTATACATTCTAATACGACACACAGTGTAGACATGTTGGGCCGCTATACATGTAACTAGACGATCTGATGACCGACACGAAAAACATCATAATCAAGTAGTCGTATACATCAAAAGTATCGAAGCAAAGTAATGACCCAAATGCAAAGGAAGCTACCCGTATTATGCCCTTAATAAATGGGAACTTAAGTAACCTTGCCTGGCCTGCACATGTCGTATGTATGTACCAAATGTATAGTAAGCATCAACAAAGATATATATATTATCATTAATATTGGGTATGATACCCGAGACTGACTGACTTACTGATAGATTTTACTAAGATAAGTATAATAATCGCTGAGCGGGACGAGCTACCTATTTATTACAATAGCCTGCATGTATATATGTCTATAGCTGTCTATTTTTTGTACTCGTCTCTCTTTTTAGGGCGTCCCTTCCTTATTCAAGTCTCATATTCAAAGAAATACGGTACTTGGAAAAGAGTCCTTACTTGTAGGATCATGAATAATAGACATAGCAAGACTTTCTCCAGATCCAGGATTGATATCTGAATTTTGTTGGTAGCATGAGTCAGCAAATTCCAGGCCCTTTGTGTCTGAGCGTACTTGTAAGGCTTACCTCGAGACAATTCGGAAAAACAGTGAGAAGGCCTACACAAGGTGATTGAGGACGGAGCATAGTAAAACTATATGGGACCGGTCCAGATTTCTTCCTGTACATGACGTGGTGTGTCACAAGCTATGAACGATTGATTAAGCCGTTGATGCTTTCTATGATCTTGCCATCAAAGAATCAAATCAAACATAGAAATGTAATATTTCTTGGCAGTATTGAAGTTTTGGTATTAAATACTGAAAGCGGTTGAACCAACAGCATGATGTGAAGCATATACACATACATTCCTAGCTTAAATGATGCACAGAACTAATTCTCGCATCAAATCCCACATGCTAAAAACTGATTGCCAGTACAAATCCTTCTATTCCTTAAATCGAGCACTGCATGTACAGGAAGACTATTAAATTGATTCATAGATTTGTATAAGATAACAATTAATTGCTTCTGCAAATGTTGATTCTTCCAAACAGAATTAATGCGGAAAAATTGAATTACTATTAAAAATATGCAGTTATAAACTCATCAGACTACTCAATAAAGAATCATCAACTTTGACTGATATTATCGACTCTAAATATTGCAATTTGATATCACTGTGTCGTAAAGCATGGTGTGATAGATTCTAGCACGAAATGAAGCAATTAAAGCTGAAAAATGACTCAATTGTATCTCAAAAAGTATGAAAATACACTACGCGATACTACTCATGAAGATATCGACATTAACCTGGGAAGAATTGTCTATCAATAAGCTTTAGAATGGTGTAGGATTTGTGGCAGTTATAATGTTTTATTAATCAACTCATTCTGGACCACTGTGACAAGAAATGTTTCAGTCTTTTGGCAATCAGTCGTGTAAAGGTTCGAACTCGCGACTTTACGACTGGAGATGCAAGCATGCGCTGTTTGAACAAGACCGCCGGTCCAATGCAGCGCGAAGTGATGCGTTGCTTAATTAAAGACGCATCTTTCCTTTCCTCCTCACAGCAACATTGCACAATCAATAGATGGAGGAATATTTGCTAAGCTTTTTTCGAATGTCTGGAACTGGAACAGCTCCGACTGTGGTGATTATAGGAAAATACTTCAAAGATAACAGCGGAGAATTACACAGCTTGCTGTTCAAAATTTGCTTCTGTGTGCGATCGTGTCATTATACTGAGAAGCATTGGTTACAAGATCAGTGAAATTTTTATCAATTTCATGTAATTATCTTCCAAAATTTCAGCAGTGTGGTTTGTCGATAACACGATAATACAGTGAAAAGACTTGCGGATACATTGCGTGGGTTATAATGCTGTATATTGGCTGCAAATTGAAATCTGAACATTGTCAGCGTACAAATCTAATCGGATTGCCTGAAATGAATAACAAACATTCTGTTTATCCAACATCGAAATTCGTCAGTCAAAGTAACTTATTTGCGGATAGAAACCGACGTGTGCTAGTTAACATTCAGAAACCACATGGGTCGCAAGCTGATAAAAGGTGGTAATATAATACCTAGAAAATTGGATCGAGCAGTTTAGCGGCTTTATGAGAACGTTAAAAATCAAATTCATGATGCCTTGCAGATATAGGAATGCAGCGGATTTCAGAGAATTCCTTCAAAATGCTCCGATCTCCGCGATTCCTTCAGATTCGAAAAATTCAGATCATTGCACAGAAGGTTTCTCGATAAAGTCAACAGTCCTTTTGATCATTATTAAAAAAGAGCAGGCGTCCGAAAAACGTTCACAAACTTCTCTTGGAGAACTTGACATGACCTGTGTTTAGTTGCAGTGTGATCTAGCTGCTAAGTCATTAAAACGTCGTACAACTTTGCGTGTGTAATGCTAAACTGGCTGCTCATTGTTCCATAGTTGTGGTATTATGTCAGTAGATTGCTCCATGTCATTAGCATATCATGTTGTGTTTCTTCTCTTCTAGAGAGACAGAAGGAGAGACAACCTGTCTATATCTATGTCAGCAACACATGACATTTTGATTGACCGCAATGGAGGATTTATACTTCAGCTGTCTAATCTAGATTGAAATTGCAGAGTTCATGTTATAAGCTACTTCAATTGTCTTTCCTACTTGATGATGTGAACATTTTTGGTTGGACATATTTCTATAAATGCTTTGAGATGCATTGATATTAGAACGTTTTGATTTTGAAGGCAACGTATTCAAGTCTTGCCTTGGAGTAGATCTACTTACAAAGTCTGAAAAAAGGAGATAATTTAGATGTAGAAAAAATAAAGGAAGCTAATTAAAAGATTGCTGATGTGAAAGCGCTTGCTGATGGTTTGTTATTAAAGAAGATTACAAGCATCGCGAAGAGATAACGTTCTGGGGCGACCGCATCGAAGTATTGGCTTACAAGTCTCTAATAGCATCACAAATTCACACTTCCAGAGTTGGACAGCGACTGCCGAGGAACACTGATCATAAATTGTTCAAATCTGAAGACATCGTTGCATTCAATGCCCAAGAGAACTGGCACAATGCAGTCCTTCAGTTGGCTAAGACAATCTAGATATTCTTAGCCACCTTGGGCCATTCCGAGCCGTACTAACAAGCCTTGGCAAGGCGAAACGCAGGGTCTACGGCTGCCAAGGAATTCCCGTGCTTCAATTGCTCAAGTCTGAGCACATTTTAAAGACCAATTACCGAAGACATCCATCAAATGAAAATAAGTGCTCATAGCTACTCTCCTGAGTAAAACCAGGTCAATGCATTTGATGTATTTTCATAGAATCCATTCTTCAGACTTGTGTTTACAAATAGAGGGATTGACAGATGCAGAGCTCATAATCCTGAATTGCATTTGCTGTTTGATGAAACCAATTAGAAAATTGAATGACACGTTAATGCGCATCTGGTGAATGTCATTAGCAGTACACGAAACATGATAAGTCTGACACTTGCATCTATTAGCTAGATGTCATTGAATGTATCTTCAAATTGAACGTGCTTGGGTGAATCATCCTACAATAGAATATTAAATCAAATTTGCAAATTGCATTTTGGCAGCTTCTGTTCTCTAGACAGACATTCACCGACAATGCAGGGTCTCAGAAGTTGGTCTAATTATCTGAAAGTATCGGGAGTTTGAGTCCCACCTGACTGAATGGTGCAATTGAATTATCGGAATTTTAAGTTAGCAACCCAAACTTTTTTAGTTTTTGGTTTACAATTGTCTAAAATGGTCAAAATGTCAGCGAAGTCTTACTTTGTTTAGAGCATCAATTATTTTTTTTCTATTCTTTTTTTGCGAAAAACGCCTCAAAGTATACGATTCTTTTACTTGTACGACGTTTTGGAAGTCTTGGTCACGTACAAATGAGCCAAACCAGGCTTTACAATCATCAAAGATCATATATATCATATCAAGAAGAGCACTATCATTCTTCTTTGATAATAGTCTTAGAAATTCTATCATCAATTCCTTTTCACTTGTACATAGACTTTTGCACAACCATTTAATTCACCCTTCTTAATGTGTTTTTAGATACCAGGTCAAATAAGATTTCTTTAGGTATTTCCTCCTTCTGTAGTGATAGAATTCTGCAAATTTTACATTAGTTAGGGGCTACATCTAAATTTTGTATATTCTGATCTTTGATGTTTGTAAAGCCTGATTTGGCTTATTTGCACGTGACCAAGACTTCCGAAACGTCGTGCAGGTAAAAGAATTGCATACCTATTTTGAGGCGTTTTCCGGAAAAAAAGAATAGAAAAAAATAAAATAAAAGGTATGGCCAAGCTTCAATTATTTGTCTATCGCAGCCTCAAAGGCCTATGGAATTCGTCAATAAGATAGTTTGGACACAATATATGGATTGCTTTGTAGATTTTGAATTGTGGTGCAACGTCACTATCACTGTGATGAGTAGGCTATGATATTATCTACGTATAATGCCATAATGAATATAACAGATATAAATAAATTAGGTCTCAGTCATTCCAACTTATAACTACAAAGCACATGAAAATAAAGAAGAATGTAGTTCAGGGCAATGAATTGTTTTCTTCAAAAGTGTGTGGTCAAAATTGCGGAGTAATATTAGCTAAATTACACAAGCTGATGAGACAGCCGTACCCTTCCAAAACTCCTGGTTACGCCATTGTTTTCGATTTATATACTCTATTAAACGAGAAATTATTCACGAATCTATATACTTTGCTTACGATATATTGCGATGCGCATATAGGGGGTTATGCTTGACTGCTCTAGGTAACTGACATTGCATATAAGTATTCAATATGCCGTATTGGCTCTTTAATGAGAGACAGGTGTCTTAATCATAATAATAATTATAGTTTGACTTATATTAACATCCATCATTGATACACTACATATATTTAATGACCATATATGATCGACTGACGGGCCTGGCCGGCCTGAGAATTCCACATTGTCACGGCCGGGCCGTGGGTCTGAGGTCTGCGGGCCGGGCTGGGCGTGGGCCTCAAAGAAAGGCGTGGTTCCAACTCTGACCTCAGAATACAAACTGATAAGAGATGAGACAGTTGACTTGCAATTCTTAATGCTTCGCTCATAGACATTTATTACATCATGTCATCATTGTTACAATGCCTAAAAAATCCGGATATCAACATTTAAAATTCGTAGAAATGCAGTCAAATGTGAAAGTGTAAACTTGAAAACGCAGAAATTTTCTCCGATGAAAGACTGATAATAGATTGGCACCACTTTCTGCTACTTCTTCTCTTTTGAGGAGACAAGGAGATTGTCAAGTAGGTTTCGCAGCTCCATAAACATGCTAACAATATGTCTGGTGTTGAAGTGTCACTAAATACGCCGGACATGTAGACATCTATCTGTCTTACATGCTCTAAAACACTAAACTTCAGGGTCGACCGCACAGAAATAAGTCCTTAACCATATGATGCGCACAGAAGAGTTGTTAGAGGTTTTTATCAATCTTAAACCTTTGCATGACAGCTTGTATGGAGAGGAACTCCGCTTTTGGCATCAGTTTTCATGTGATAAACTAAAACTCTAAAAGTGTATCGCTGATGTTGACAAAGTGTGTCACCATACAGTAACTCAAAAAAGTATCTGTATACAGTGAAAATTTTTATATGAAAAGATTCAGTTTTATGCGGAGATTGTGTTCCTGCGGTCCAAACAATTATTTGAGCAGATTTCAAAAAAGCTAAATTTCTGCCAATTAATACTACCGACATGACGCCCCTTTATAAGTAGTATGAAACAAGTTGGATATCAAAAGAATGAATATTTGCTAATAAGCATCTTAACTAAGCGGAAATCAAGCTGATAATCAAGGAAATCTAATTAGCGGTATTATAATGGAAGTCTTCATGAAAAAGTCGAGATCTTATTGTGCTTTCTTGGCTGAAATGTCAAGTTCTTAATTCAATTCTCATCGGCATGAATTTATGATTCACTAAATTTATGTTTCACTTACTGAATCTGAATAATGATGTGGACCCATTTACATCTTTCAAAGCTAATTGTTCAGTATGATAGCAATAGCAGGTCATCCTCCAAAGCTGTCATGACACGGACGATCTGTAAAATAGTATTACTTCCATCTGCATTATACTGTCATGATCAGTCTACTCCGTTGTAATTTCTTCAAAACTTCAAAAATTTGCATATCTCACATTTGGTAACAATTACCAACTATATCCCCTTCGAGTTCATTTAATACATTCGAAAGTGTATACACATGGGAGATTTAATAAATGCGGAGTTACCACTCTACCTAATATACTTACTCTCTGTGTGTCACAATGACCATAGAAATCGTATGACACCTACTTATCTTATGAACGATATGACACCGAGGGTGACGATTATTCGCTTCAGGGCTGACTGTTTGCGCAATAAATCTGTGTGCTATTTATGATAAAGAAGCGGTCTAATCACAGAATTAGACAGGTCGTCTCTTCTTCTGTTTGACTAGAAAGGAAGCATTGGAACATATAACGTAAATGACGTGGCACAATCTGCTGACTAAATACCATAGCAATCGAACAATGAGCAGCCAGTTCAACATTAAACACGCCAAATTGTGCAAAGTTTCAGTGACTGTTATCAACCGGATCACACAGCAAAGAGACACAGACGATGTCAAGTTCTATAGAGAAGTTTGTGAACGTTTTTTCATGCGCCTGCTAACTTTTTTAATAATGATCGGGAAGACCAACATTATCCAGAAAAATTTTGCGCAATGACCTGAATTCTTCGAATATGAAGGAGTCGTGCCGATCGGAGCATTTTGAAGGAATTCAGAGCAATCCGCAAGCGACGCACGACTATTTTTATAATCTCTGCAAGGTATTAAAAATTGCAATTGATACGATTAAACAATCTAATTCTGTGGGTCTAATAAACAAGAACATTGCGGCAATGGAGCATAGATTTATAAATGTATATTGGCTGAGACAGCGAGTTTCCCTATTCACGCGTGCCCGCTGTGTCAGCAACCATGTAGCAGAAATACGATTACCACACAATGAGTGCTATTGTCATATTGCCATGCAGTGCACAATGAGAGCTATTATCATTCTTCTTTTATCCTGCAATGGTCACGAAAGCTTTACGTAGGTAAGCGCAGTAAGTCAGCAATCTCCATCTTTCATATCAATGCATGAAAGCAGCACAATTTCTAATCTCGAATCAGTCGGATAACGAAGCAAACGTCAACTGCAATGATGTCACTGTTCAGTCCAAGACAATCATCAATAGAAGCCTCTTGATACTTGCAGAAACCAATCACAGATAATCTGTCATAAAGTTAACAGTCCTTCTGTACTCATACCCAATGGGTTAGTGGTGTTGTTAGAGATTTGTTAGCCAAACAGTGTTTCTGTGCGGACGCCCCAGATCATTCAAAAATTTGCAGTCGTAGTTCAATTGCAAGAGTCGCCAGAGAAGTTTTCATTCATATTTTGTACCGTTGTCACTGTGCTAAATTTAGAAGAACATTCTGTTCTGAACAAGTGTTGTTTATATCGACATGAAAGCTCCAACGTCTGTCAGCAATATTTCATTTCCTCTTATCCGTTTTACAATAAAAAATCGAACAGTCTGTTGTACTTTTTGTCACCATATCAATCATGATCATAGCTAGTTCTACAGCTGTAATGGAAAGTGATTATTTAATCGTTTAACATTCAAATCATGTCTCTTTAGAATGACATCCTGTATTGCACACTGTCAAGACATCATGCCGCAAAACCTCTAAAAGACAGCTATGACGATGCCAGTTTAAATTTCTGTGCAGCATTGGCGTTCTATTGAGAAAGGAGATTTTTCACTTAATCCTTGTGCTATCATGATGTTTTACGGACTTTTTGACACCTTGATAATATAATTACATGACACTTCAGATGCCGAACTCAAAATATTTCTTATAATGCCATGGATGGTCAAAACGGCCAAGGTGAACCCAACGAATTATGTCGTCGTTGTCGAGACAATATCACATATGTGATTTCAAGGTCGTTGGTTAACACTAGAACGGCCGAACCCGTCAATTGACGATTTTCAAGTTTCAAAACTGTTGTAACTTTTTTCTGTGAAAACATTTTGCAATTGGCTCTCGTGACTTTTAATGATTCTACATGATGATGAAAATGACTAACCTAGAGATTTTATTGGTGACTGCTGTCATAGTTATACAAATAATTTTAATATTATTATACCTACAGAGGCGAAACCCCGTCAATCGACGATTCATATCACATTCATTTTAATTTTCACTATTTTATACAATTTATGTAGTTTATGCAATTAAAGTTTCTCTAGAATTCCAACTACAATGTGAGAAACATAGCCTTAATTTCCAGTATACATACATTAGAAGTACTATTAAAGGTTCTAAAATTCTTTGCCAGGCCTGCTCAGCAGAATAGCGTCTTCTTGCCATTGTGTCAAATTTGAGAGTGAAATGGAATCACAAGGCGACCGCGCTGGCAAGGCCAGATGAACACTGCTCCTCGCCTGATTTGCAATAATTACGCCTCTATTTTGATCTAGACAATATTTGATTGGGTGTGCGAAAACAATACAATCTCTCGAAGTATCAACGCGTTCTCCTTTGTGTGCGCTCGCGCGCTGATTGAATGCGAGCTGTATTGATGTCTACAAAGGAGACCAGCGCAGCGGCCTTGTAATATAACGTCGCAAGCGTTACGTAACGTGTGTTCAGAGGCCAGAATTTCAATCACGATGGTTGCTTTGACAAATGCATCAATAAGTGAAAAATATCACAATGGCATGGCCAGCTACCAAAATGAAAAACTGAAAAGACGATTTTTTTCGAAATTATGACCTGAATTAATAGAGTGTTGCTTTCTTTTTTTCTGATAGTACATAGCTTAATCATGATTATTGTAAGATTTAGCGTTATTATTTGCATTATTTTAACAGTTAAATAGTAAAACGTGGTATATATGAATGAAAATCGTCAATTGACGGGTTTCGCCGTTCTAGGTATAAAAAATCTTCGGCCGTTCTAGTGTTAATAGTGTTAATATCACATATGTGATTTCAATGTTGTTGGTTAATAGCTAGACTATGTGCCAAATTACAAACTTTTCACGAAAAGCAAAAAAACTGTCTGTAGATTGCAATTCTTATTGAAAATGGAAAGCATCTTGACATGTGGTTTTTTAGCATCCTTCGACTATTGACAAGATGTTTTCAAATACAAATTGAATCCAAGAAGGGGCTGCAATTGGTAATAATTCATTTTATGAATACACATGTGCGATATTACTTGTTAAAACACATCTGCGGTATTGATCAAGAATGCATTATATGACGCAGTAATTTGTTGCTACAGCACATGTAAAATATCACTTGCTAACATTCCAGGGACAACTTTTAAATGACTTTTCCTTTAGATATAAGTTTTGACACAGGATTCGGTAATCATTAATATAACTTTTATCGAAAAAAAAACAAAGATTGCTAGAAATGGACATGTGCGACATTGCCACGACAACGACGATGTATTTCATCAGAAGAGAAATATAATTACAGCTTCATAAGGCAAAATTGATAAAATATAGGCTATGAAATATAGGATCAACATGCATTTTTCTTTGTTCCTGTCTGAAAAGAAGAGAAACTAACCAGAACTCGACAGACTCGCGAATTCGTAGTAGACATAGGGTACACATCATTCTGTGAAAGTCTCATTGTCGGCCTCGTTCCCTGCAGAAACTCATGCTGGCTGCCGGACTATGAGGTGTACATCATTCTGTGAAAGTCTCATTGTCGGCCTCGTTCCCTGCACAAACTCGTGCTGGCTGCCGGACTATGAGGTGTACATCATTCTGTGAAAGTCTCATTGTCGGCCTCGTTCCCTGCACAAACTCGTTCTGGCTGCCGCACTATGAGGTGCACATCATTCTGTGAAAGTCTCTTTGTCGGCCTCGTTCCGTGCAGAAACTCATGCTGGCTGCCGGACTATGAGGTGTACATCATTCTGTGAAAGTCTCATTGTCGGCCTCGTTCCCTGCAGAAACTCGTTCTGGCTGCCGGACTATGAGGTGTACATCATTCTGTGAAAGTCTCATTGTCGGCCTCGTTCCCTGCAGAAACTCGTTCTGGCTGTCGGACTATGAGGTGCGCATCATTCTGTAAAAGTCTCATTGTCGGCCTCGTTCCCTGCAGAAACTCGTTCTGGCTGTCGGACTATGAGGTGCGCATCATTCTGTGAAAGTCTCATTGTCGGCCTCGTTCCCTGCAGAAACTCATGCTGGCTGCCGGACTATGAGGTGTACATCATTCTGTGAAAGTCTCATTGTCGGCCTCGTTCCCTGCAGAAACTCGTTCTGGCTGCCGCATTATGAGGTGCACATCATTCTGTGAAAGTCTCATTGTCGGCCTCGTTCCCTGCAGAAACTCGTTCTGGTTGCCGGATTATGAGGTGCACATCATTCTGTGAAAGTCTCATTGTCGGCCTCGTTCCCTGCAGAAACTCGTTCTGGCTGCCGCACTATGACGTGTACATCATTCTGTGAAAGTCTCATTGTCGGCCTCGTTCCCTGCAGAAACTCGTGCTGGCTGCCGCATTATGAGGTGCACATCATTCTGTGAAAGTCTCATTGTCGGCCTCGTTCCCTGCAGAAACTCGTTCTGGCTGCCGCACTATGACGTGTACATCATTCTGTGAAAGTCTCATTGTCGGCCTCGTTCCCTGCAGAAACTCGTTCTGGCTGCCGCATTATGAGGTGCACATCATTCTGTGAAAGTCTCATTGTCGGCCTCGTTCCCTGCAGAAACTCGTTCTGGCTGCCGCACTATGACGTGTACATCATTCTGTGAAAGTCTCATTGTCGGCCTCGTTCCCTGCAGAAACTCGTTCTGGCTGCCGCATTATGAGGTGCACATCATTCTGTGAAAGTCTCATTGTCGGCCTCGTTCCCTGCAGAAACTCGTTCTGGCTGCCGCATTATGAGGTGCACATCATTCTGTGAAAGTCTCATTGTCGGCCTCGTTCCCTGCAGAAACTCGTTCTGGCTGCCGCATTATGAGGTGCACATCATTCTGTGAAAGTCTCATTGTCGGCCTCGTTCCCTGCAGAAACTCGTTCTGGCTGTCGCACTATGACGTGTACATCATTCTGTGAAAGTCTCATTGTCGGCCTCGTTCCCTGCAGAAACTCGTGCTGGCTGCCGGACTATGAGGTGCACATCATTCTGTGAAAGTCTCATTGTCGGCCTCGTTCCCTGCAGAAACTCATGCTGGCTGCCGGACTATGAGGTGTACATCATTCTGTGAAAGTCTCATTGTCGGCCTCGTTCCCTGCAGAAACTCGTGCTGGCTGCCGGACTATGAGGTGTACATCATTCTGTGAAAGTCTCATTGTCGGCCTCGTTCCCTGCAGAAACTCGTGCTGGCTGCCGAACTATGAGGTGTACATCATTCTGTGAAAGTCTCATTTTCGGCCTCGTTCCCTGCAGAAACTCGTGCTGGCTGCCGGACTATGAGGTGGGCGTCATTCTGTGAAAGTCTCATTGTCGGCCTCGTTCCCTGCAGAAACTCGTTCTGGCTGCCGCACTATGTGGTGCACATCATTCTGTGAAAGTCTCATTTTCGGCCTCGTTCCCTGCACAAACTCGTTCTGGCTGCCGGACTATGTGGTCTATAAAAGTCAAAGACAATGAATTCAATTAACTTTGAAAGATGCAAATGGGTCCACATCACTATTCAGATTCAGTAAGTGAAACATAAATTTACTGAATCACAAAATCATGCCGGAGAAAATTGAATTAAAAACTTGAAATTTCAGCCAAGAAAGCAAAATAAGATCTCAACTTTTTCATGAAGACTTCCATTATAATACAATTAATGAAATTCCCTCGATAATCAGCTTAATTTCCGCTTAGTTAGGATGCTTATTAGCAAAGATTCATTCCTTTTGACATCCAACTTGTTTCGTACTACTTGTATAGAGATCATCTGGGTAGTATATAAATTGACAAAATTGTGACTATTTAAAAACTGCTCAAATAATTTTTTTGGACCACGGGAACGTAATCTCCGTAAAAAACTGAACCTTTTCATATATAAATTATCACTGTATACTGATACTTTTTGAGTCGACACTCTACTTATATATCCCTACTCTATGTCTGATTTAATCTTTTAAATTGTTACACTGTATTTCCAGTGTGAAAGTGAGTAAAGCAGGGCAAATGGATAGCACTATCAGGAAGTTCACACACGATATTGAGAGGTGAATTCCATTTGATTCAGAACAATACTTTGGAAGTGAAGAAGGAATGCTCCTCAGATCCCGGTGCAGGTCAGTGCTGACATGTGGATACTTTTTATCAGGATTTGATTTCTCTATCATCTCAAATGTATCGACTGTCATTCTCTAAATCATTGGATCTCAATTTTCTTCTGCTGCCTAGCGTCATCGTGCATTCCTAGCCGTCTACAAGGCGAGCGGTTGCCTATTCTTCGTCTGGTGAGAGAAATATCATTCCAAGCGATCTTCCTCCTAACCTTTAATTTCTTTCTAAGTATGTGACTTTCTGTCACCAATTGTCACAAAGAGGAGGCCGATCATGGAGCCAAATATGAGAATTGAGAAGAAGAAATTGATCAACTGTCGTAGGCAAGGAGGAATCCTATTACTAAAGGGTCCGAAAAGATATTTAGAGATTAATTCAGTCTTTCAAAATAATTTTGCATGCCAGGAATACCATTGATAATGTCATAATAGGCGGCTAAAACAGACACAAGAGAAAATGAGAGAATTGTATGAATGCCTCGAAAAATCAAGCAGAATCTGAGAATTTCATTTTCAAAGAAATGACAGGGGAAACGCAAACTGCAAACTCGTTTGAACTTCACTTTGGAAATTAATTCTCTGAAGCGCAATTCGATAATTTTTGGGAGACTTTTCGATAGTTTCTGGCAGAACCGACTCTGAAGCGGTACCAGGACTAATCCCTTGCGCATGAGCACTCACGGAGTTGGAATGAAGGCACGCAACTCGCTTACCTTTCACAGAAACATCTACAATTGAAGAACTACCCGAATATAGATGATTAATAAACGAGTTAATGAAAAGGAAGCAATGAAGAATGTAGCTCTCTTCAAATTCTTCGGTTTTTCCCATATTCTAGGCAATCAAAGCACAAACAAAGCATTTGGAAATCTCTTCTGCAACCTGCTGCAAATCAAGAATAGATGACCATTTTCAAAACAACTCATTCAACGAATTTTCGATAACTTTCACATTATTCTGCTAAAGTTCAGAGAAACTAAAACGATCTTTGGACTTCCACTTTTACAGAATAACTCTTGTAAATATGACTGGGATTCCAAACAGCTGACGTCTGTGATTTAATTCATTCAATTGCCATTCAAATAGACATTGTTCAATAATGAATACAAGAGCAAAGTTGCACTTTCGTATTTCTTCTTACAGCGATAATATCCTTGAACAATGCAGTACTGCAGGTTTTATTCCAGGGTCTTGATTTACTTGCGCTTGGGAAGAACTCTCTCCATTTCATTTCTTTCATATTAATGTAATACTTAAAGTAATAATTTGAGTGACTGCTACAATATCAAACAAAGAGGTACATGTAGCTCAATTTTCAAAATGAGTATTGTAGATTTTCCTTTGAATTAAAGAAGCCGTTATGTAATCTCAACATATTTCATCCAAGTTGATCTTGTTACTATAAATAGAATTTTGAAATTCAAGCAATCTTTTTTTTAATTTCGTATTTATATCAATAGCAAGTCATCTGATATACGATTTATGGCTCTGTGAATCAATGATTCTGTCACTAGATCTTTCAGAACAACATCGTTGAATAATAGAGAGGTTTGTGTGATTCAATCAGTTATGGAATTGTGAAAATGTAATTATGATGTATAATGTACTTATAATGTATTTATAAGTAGTATGTATAGAACATGCTTAATATTAGACATTATAACGAGGCTAAAATATTGGGTCTACAAAAAACAACTACCACTCAGAGAGGGACAACAGAAAGTTAGGAAATGTAACGGAAGGAGATCTTCATAATTATTCGTCCCGGCGTGAGATAAAAGAAACCATGGGGGGGAGAGCATAATCCCCTGAGGAAAATTGTGTTAATAGTTATTTACGCAGCTAGTGCATGATTGCTTCATTACTGCATTTCACCAGTTAGGTATCTTAAATGCCCGAGCCCATGTCGTGTGAGAGCTATTTAAATCTAACGAGTTCGAATTCTATGATGAAGTAATCTCATGCACGAGTTGCGTAGAGAATTTTATTTGCCGACGTGCTATGATGATCAAGGACAGATTGTGATTGACATGTCTATGATTATCAAGAGCATTTGAATAGAAATTTAGCCTGATCAACCGTGAAAATATCTATTCTCAGATCTAATACCGGTCAAAACTCGCCAATGATGTTCATAGAACACTCTCCTTCCGTGCACTGGAGTAACCGCGCGGGCAATAATCTGGTTTTCAGGTCAGATAGAGTGGTCGGATGTCTACATTATTCTGACGATGTAGCAGGGTTAATATTGTCCATGACCGTTTTGGTAATTCTGTAGTATTTCTACTTCTGTTTTCTACTACTGCAGTTCACATGTCTGCAGAAATGAGAGATCCTGGATTTGCTTGCATTTTGAATGTATTAAAATCTGCAATTGAGTTTGATGCCAAAATCAAGCAATCTTTTTAATATAATGCGTGAAAGATTCGAAGAGCTTTCGATGAAGTGAGAGATTTATGCTGATGTGCGTCAGATAAACCTCAATTCATTCATGTTTATAGAAAAATCAAACCAGATAAAATCTTCCTGCTTCAGTTAGCTTTCTACGATTGAGATTTCCAAGGACACTGATCAAAATCCGCTTATCTCTAGTCAAGAGAAGTGACCACTCTGCAAATTAACTTACTTGTCCATCACGGCGTCGCTGTGAGTCAAGTCTGGAGAACAGTAATCTAATTCTAAGGTATGGATTTGCAATAGATTGGCGAATATCATCTGACCCCTAGAATTCAGAAACACAGATCATTGACTTTCCCTTTGTGTTTGATATCGAAATTTATTTGATCTGAATTAACGAAGTTAACCTGCTCAAATTAAAGGAATTGTCAGTGCCTTTAGCCAGCATTTGAATCTTGCTGTCATGTGGCCTTCAATATTGAATGCACTTATTGACTTTTAACAATGATACAAAACAGTGCTCAAAAATGCGAGTAAAAAAACATCATAAAGTAATATAAGAAGGAAACATCCAGCAACGATATCGAGGGCTTTAAGTGTTGAGAGAGTGAACAACGTGAGTGCGGTGTCATTAAGTGCGATATATTTGTATTTTGGAATTCAGATGAATAGCTCGCATAAGAGTTAAATAAAGACGATAAATGCATACGATCTACGTGTATATGTACTATGTATTTGGAGAAGTATAAAAATAATACTACCATCTGAAGATACCTCATTTTGATCGTAGTACCAGTGTCTTAGTTAGCTATTGCTGTCAAGGAATTGTTGTGCCTAAATCGTTAAATCGTTCCCTAGCGAACTGGAACTCTTAACTTCCTATAATTAACGAATCTGAAAGTGCAATTGTTATCGGGTTATGTACAGTGCGCGGCAGCAAGTTAGAACCTTGGCATAAATCTACGGACCCGTACATTTTTCAACACCTTCTAAATTTTTTTGCTATTAAGAAATATCGACAAATTTATAATCATCTGAAAGAGAATTTTCGGATCTATCATTTGAATGTTGTTGAATTAATTGTTTTTGAAATTGGTGGTTCCTAGAGGCCCACAAACCCGAAAGCCCCAAATTTTCTTTGACTTGCTTTGACAAGCACATAAATCAATTTAAAATGTGAATAATCAATTTTCTCCATGTGACATTCAAAACCGTCACAAGATTGGCTTTCAGAAAATATATAGTTTGACAGTGTTTTCTCGAAGTTTATAGGCAATATTTTGAAAGTAGTATAGATAGAAAATGTGGCGATTTTTTCATTTTCAGAATATTTCTTCGAAGGGCCTTAAATTTACTCAACAAAAGCAGAAAACACTATTTTTGAGGTAAATAAATGTCACCAGTTAGTTAACAGCGTTATTTCTGTTATTATCGCAACACATTCTGAAAATGAAAAAATCGCCACATTTTCTATCTATACTACTTTCAAAATATTGCCTATAAACTTCGACAAAACACTTTCAAACTATATATTTTCTGAAAGCCAATCTTGTGTCGGTTTTGAATATCACATGGAGAATGTTTCAAATTGATTTATGTGCTTGTCAAAACAAGTCAAAGAAAATTTGGGGCTTTCGGGTTTGTGGGCCTCTAGGAACCACCAATTTCAAAAACAATTAATTCAACAACAATCAAATGATAGATCCGAAAATTCTCTTTCAGATGATTATAAATTTGTCAATATTTCTTAATAGCAAAAAAATTTAGAAGGTGTTGAAAAATGTACGGGTCCGTAGATTTATGCCAAGGTTCTAACTTGCTGTCGCGCACTGTACACGGTGTGCATGTTAAATGTAAATGAGGTATTGACAAGCCTACGAGCCGTTATCGTTGGATATATATGGATTATGCGAGCGTTTTTAATGCAATGAGGTTTCACACGGCAACTCTATCTAGCTATACATGATCTCAGGAACGAACATCCGCGCATTGCAAATATTTCAAAAGATGAAAGAGTGAATAGAGACATTGTTTTTGCCTCATCAAGCAAATTTCATCGAGAAGTCACATTGCAGAAAAATCGCACGATTCCTGGTCATTCAAGAATCGCGTGATTAATCGTGCGGAATCGATTAACTGCTTCCGCCACTGCTTAGTAGTGACAGTCGAACAATTGAGCAAACTGTCCTAACTAACAAAATGATAGAATAGATATACATTTTTTAAAATAGAAATGAAAAATAATATATACGGAAGTTGATAACACAACAAAACAAATCTGTCTCCTTGCTGTTCTACAGTATGCAATCAATATTCTGTTGCTTCTCTTGTGACAAACAAAATCATACAAGGGATATTTCACATCTTGAGATTTTTCGAAACGATTTTTAGACATTCCAGCCAACGCATATCATTTGACTAGTTTAAGCATTTAAAATTATCGTTGCAAATAACTTTGCGTGCAAGTTTGTACAATTTCTCTGTTTTGTTTCACGTCTCAAAACTCAGCACACCACTCTTCTACAGAGCTGTTAAAAACAAGCCTTAAGTCGTCAAGAGTAAAACTTTCTCTTAGAACCTTAAGAGCGTAAAGACATCTTGCACAGAATGTGACATGAAAATGAGAATCCCACGTCAAATCACATGACCGGAAGACACCTAGAATCCTGTCTACGTTCACATCATGAAAGCAAGTTTGGGCAAAAACTTGTATTGGGTATACCATTGGGTCAAAACCCGAGCCCAAGTTTCAATAAATGATTAGAATCAAGTAAACGAAGTGTACTATTTGTATTTTCAGCCGATACAAAGATTCTTCTATAGGCCAAAATTCTTTGAAGTTCTGTTCTTGCAATTTGTGGGCCCATGAGAAGTGTGGTATTGGTGGGAAAGGATTTTCATTGCAATAACTGTAATTAGTAGCCGAAGTGGCCTACATGTATTACGTTATAAAGCTGTCCTTTAATTTAGCCTACTGATATACTGACTAATTGAAGTTATTTCGATTTGATGATGATTGAATTACACAATCCAGAAATATCAAACGATTTAATAAATAATACAGCTGTGTATTGAATGCGTGGTTACAATAATAATAATGAACTTTATTTATCCTCGGAGCATTTTAGGAAGAGTCCTTTTTACAAAATGGCCGAGCAACGCTCTCACACAAAAATATCAAATGACAATAACGAAGATAAGAAGATCAGTTGGTAATGAAGAATGAAAAAGATGATGAAAGTGAGCAAATCGTTACAAATTTAAAATAATGATCAAAATAAAAATTCTTGAATGACCTAAGAGTTTGTGATTGTCTTATGGTAGCAGGAAGTTCATTGTATATGGATGGCGCACGGACGGAAAAACATGTACTTTCTAACTTGGTTCGGCTAAAGGGAATACTGAGCAGATTTTTTTCGTCGATCTCAAAGAACGCACGTTACTCCGAAACACTAGCATGTCACAAGATGGTGCCAATCCATTCAAAGCTTAATAGACCATGACCTATTGATAGGTTCAACATATTCAGAATACGAAATTGTAATGAATTCATTTCAAATGACTGTCGACTGTCGCAGGCAGTTTAGAGGTGCGAAAATATGAAGTATATGAAATATTTGTAAATTCAATATGCACAAACTCAACAAAATACATGTAAGCCTACAACATATACAGCATGTGGGAATTTCAATGCTCGGTATTGTCAACCCAAAATGAGATAGCAAAAGTCAATTACTAAATGAGTAATTGTTAGCTTCATCTCTCTCAGGTAATGCCATTTCAGTTTTATCGTGTCCGTAAATGTTTGAATATTGATGATGTTTCTCATACCAAAGATTCTTTTATTCGAAAGTAGAGTGGTCGCATTGTTCTTTCAATACTCAGGCGTTCCTTTAAATAAGAGATTGAAGTATGATTTATATTCTCGGAGATCATTTGTTTCATAGATGGAAAATATATACCTGATCCATTTTATTCTGAATTTCCATGGATACCAAATGAATGATGTATTTCCAAATGAACCACACTGTAAACCGTTGACTGAAAATTGACAGACATTTATCCTACAAAATCTATTTTGTCGGTCATTGTTACTTCTTGTAGGATGATTGCCACTGAACACCTACAATATCTAATAAAAAGCGACAAAATGAATAGCAATGAATTATAGCTTAAATTTTATCAAAAATGTTGGTAATTTTATTAAATTATGTCAAAATAAATATTGTATTTGCCACACAATAATACAGATTACCCAAATGTCAAACAATCACTAATCAAGAAAATCATTCAATATTCAACAGTTTTTGTTTAGTTAATTTGCATACTTCGCATGTTTCGATGTCGGTGGAGAACCTACAAATTCGTCGGATATCGCAGGATATTGGAGGTGACAATCGTCGGTTGATTTTGCCAGTAATTTTGTAGGATAAGTGTCGGTCTACGGTTTACAGTGCAGTTGAGCGCTATTTACTCGCATGTGATATCGTGCGGCTATCCACAGCAGTCTGGAGATCTATCTAGTTACTGCTGTGGATAGCCGCAATGAAAACGGCCCTTCCTCTCGCCCATCATGAAGAAGATCACAACGCACATGACAACAAGCAACCGAAAGAAATGTGGCATTAAATTGAAGAGAGACATGCCTTGATTAGAAAGTAATTCAAATTTTCCACCTATTGACCTCAGAACTTCCGAAATACACTACAGTTGCCCGGTCACGAAACTCGCCGTAAAAACTACGAGAGTTTGTCACCGTCAGAACTCAGGCTCTGATTGGTGAAAACCAAACTTCGCTCTGATTGGTTGTGACGACACTTCGTGGCTGCTAGTGGTGACGACATGTTGCGGCATTTTGTGGTCGCTAGTGTCGACAAGCTTTTTGCTCCGATCTTGAACAAGGTGTGAACAGAATCTTCGTTTCTTGGCGAGTTCGTGATCTGAAATATACTGTAATGTCCAGTTATACCCAATAACTTAGTAAGCAATTAATTACAGGGAATGCGCATCATTCGGCGGAGTCACATTTCGTCGCCTCCAAGCAAGTTGGCAATGTTTTACTGATTTTCCAGTAAACGTGAAGAAGGGCCGGCCACACTTTGCGCTTCAACGAGTGGAAGACGTGTAGTAATGCTGATTGAGCAGGAGGAGGTCTAAACACTTTTCATCATCGTGAACACCGTCTTTAAATGCACCTGCAGATACCAATAACTGATTTCCTATTCGATGCTACCATATTGCATAAAGGCTGGACTTCACTTCCAGTTGATATACAAGCTGTGCATGCAAGTGAACGAATGAGAAAATTCCCAGTCAACCCGTACACGTGTAATACACGTGTTTTTTTGGTGTAATTGAAAATACACTACTTTTACACGTGTAATACACGTGTTATTGCTTATGACCTGTTGCAAAGGTTAATTTTAGAGTTTCAATTTTATACGAATACTAGGGTCCATGAATCTCAGGTCAGTATATTCTACTGCAGCTATACACTAAGTGGCAACAACAAGACATCCATATAAACGATTGCTACCACATGAAAATAATGCCAAAATAACCCAAAAATGCAAAACGTGTAATACACGTGCACTGGTTGACTGGGTTATGGTCTAGAGTTCGCTATACTTCGACACGTTTAAAAATCTTTCCATTTAAAGGATGACATGAGATTGTTTTCGTTGTTTTTGTTCGCTTTGGTTTTCCAAATTTGCCGCACAGTACGTACTTTTCATCTGAAATTACGACTGCGGCACCCAGTCTCTAGATCAGGTCGAGTTTGCTGCGGTAAAGAGGATGAGGTTACAATCGCAAAACTCAGGCAAGCGAAAGATTATGAAGGCCTACCAATGCTTTGCACAAATTGCTATTACCGTCATTGTTGAAATCCTAATAATTTTGTATCGTTGTGCAATGCATTGTGCCGCCATACTGGAGCTATTTATTACTATCAAACATTAGCCACACGCTAAGTAGATATTGAGCCCTGCATGTAGAAAACATAAGACCTCAAAATATAGCCACGCTAACTATTCTCTTTGCGTGCTCATTTGCATTCGTTGGAATTTTATCTAATGCTTACAACATGCAGATAATGCTCATATAACGCCATTATCATCACTGCATGAGTATGGGAAAAGTGTGGAAACTCACCATTACTCTAATGTATTTATAGTGGCTACAGATTCGCCATCTTCTTTAGCCAAGATCAATTGGTTTCTATGTCAAATCAACTATCAACCTTCCATCAACATTCTACTAATTCGTGAATAAGTAGTTGTTCTTCTCGTATCCGGATGGTCACATTTAAGAGAAAGCAATTCAAATTCTTCGGATACAGTGTATTACATAAAATACGTTGTGACGTTTCGCCTTTACCGGTTTGATCACGCACAATGAACAGAGACGAGAAAGTCAGAAGCAGAACTTGCGTGATCAAGCCGGTAAAGGCGAAACGTCGCAACGTATTTTATGTAATACACTGTATCCGAAGAATTTGAATTGCTTTCTCTTAAACATTCTACTAATTGTCTACGGATAGCTATGTAATTTTTCACTGATTCATAGTTTTGACATAGCTTTCATTCTCTTCTATTCCAAATTTCAATAACATTTTGTTGTCAATTGCGATATCATAGCTGTCACCACAAATCAACCATTGATTCCATACTTCCCTTGTGTACTTACTTTGAGAATGGGGAAAGCCTATCAAATCAAAGTTGCCCTTTTAGATGCAAACCAGCGCACTATTGATGCACTTTTGATTTGCATAAAATGACATTTAGGATTTGCTTTCACCTCTAGCAGTAATATAGTGCAATATAAATTAGCACTGCCGGTTTACAATGCACAGGTGGTGCGCACGTGGAAATTGGAAAGAAAGAGAGCATTTGATCGATACATCTTCGAGGTAGGAAAGTAACAATCTTCATGGAAATTTCTTCGGCATTATTAAAGCGAATTTGCAAAACATTAGCTTCGAAGAAAATCTCTCGCAAGTCTGTGCATCAGTTAAGGTGACGCCAAACTTCTTCAGAAGTAATAAGACAGCTTTCTTAGACGCTTACCTCCACACACGCTCAAATCTAATTCGCATGTTGACTTGCAAACTTAATTGAGTTTCGCCGAGTATAGAATGCATGCTGTCAATGTTGGCAGGTCAATAGGAAAGAGAGAGGGCGATGCATGGAGTTCTAGTTTAGTTCGAGCGAGAATCCAAAAACAAAGTCATCAGGTAAACTACTCAGGATAAAAATAATCATCATCGAAAATTCTGATTAACTACGGGAAGGTTTTCAGATTGAGAATTTTCTACTCTGTCTTCATTTATCACTTTTTCAGTGGAAAAACATTTTTAGACCTTTCAAGAGACGAGAAAACACTCGTTCCCTCATCTTCAATTTTATTGTTCAAATCAATAAAAAGAGAGAGTGGAAATAATAGAATTTGAAATGCAATATTGCCGATTCTAAGTACAAAGAGAAACCTCGAAGTGATATCTACAAACCGAAATTGAGATATAGAGAAACCTCGAAGTGATATCTACAAACCTAGTTGAGATATAGAGAAACCTCGAAGTGATATCTACAAACCCAATAGAGATATAGAGAACCTTCGAAGTGATATCTACAAACCGAAATTGAGATATAGAGAAACCTCGAAGTGATATCTACAAACCTAGTTGAGATATAGAGAAACCTCGAAATGATATCTACAAATCCGAAATTGAGATATAGAGAAACCTCGAAGTGATATCTACAAACCCAATAGAGATATAGATATTGAGAACCTTCGAAGTGATATCTACAAATCCAATTGAGATATAGAGAACTTTCGAAGTGATATCTGCAAACCCAATTGAGATATAGAGAACCTTCGAAGTGATAACTACAAAATTACTAGGTGCATGTATGTGTATCCCGGTTGTTTTGTGTAGGTTGCAATTTTGAATAATGTTGTCATAATCTTGATCCTGCTGTTAGAATACATTACATGGTCACAATTTGGTTCTTAGGGACCATCACATGATTAAGAAATCGTTCTCATAGTGTTTAAACCCGCATCACAATAGCACCCATCAGAAGGCAACGTATTTCACTTCGATTGAGAGACTGTTTTGAATGTAAAACGCTCTCAAATGGAACACGAATGTAAAGAGCGACGTCTGCAAGTGGAAACTAGACTATAGAACACCTCAGACATGGAACTTATAATTGCTCCTGTAAAATGCGAATACAAAAGTAAGGACATGTTTATCCACATGCTGAAGAGTCAGTTGGCTATACATAATTGGTACATGTGTAATTCTAATATGTATTCACTCATTTACCTCATATGACACCGGAACCTGGTCAACCTGGATGGATGCCAGTCTGTATACAGTTACTAAGATTAAAAATAGACTACAGAGTGCGCGTGAGGATCAAATGCGGAACTTTCAGTGTGGTTATTTTCATTTCATCCGACATGTGCATCAAATTGTGTAGTCTGACTCTTAATCAAGATGAGAAGTTCACGATCGCTCCTTCAGGATGCATATTACTTGCAAGCGTCAAGCCTACTTTGTTATTTTATATGAATCAATTATATTCACAACAAAGGTCTTTCATAGTACATTGAATATCTAAGGAGAATGACAACGATTAAGTCAATGAAAGACACCAACACCCTTGATTCTCCGACCGCACTCGCCTGACCCAGGAATCGAACCGAAGTGCGCGGTGGAGATGAGCTCGCACCTTCTTCACTAGGCCACGCTGACGGTTCAAAGGGATGCGAGTGAGGCCTCCACTCACTCAACTTACTCAATTCTATTTTAAACAAAATAATGCATGCTTCTGTTACAGCAACGCGTTGGTAAAGATAAAAATTATGTGAATGCCTACGTTGCAATCATTCAATGAAATTTCACAGAATGATGTGCATCCAATGGCTACTACGAGACTACACGTCTGTCGAGGTCTAGCCAGGCACCACTTCTTGTCAAAACAAGACCAAAGAAAGCAGATATCAACCTAATCGGAAGCAGACGGACGTCTTCGGTATGACATTGGTATAAAATGACATGTCTATGTCATGCAGTTCATACAGCTTTGTTTAAGAAGCTCTTGTTAAATAAATGTACATATCGTGCACAAATGCTGGCTCATGATAGGCCTATATCATCTAACCAGTGCTGCAATCATCCATGGTGCCTTGGTCAAATGACTTGAAAATCAATAGGAAATGCGTTTGTTACGCCTCGATAATAGACCGCAACTCATATTAACCCTCAGAGACCTGAGGGGGGTCCAGTGGACCCCGGAGCCACATTTTTCTATTTCATTTTTTACGCTGACGATATATCAACCACTCAAGCCCATACAAAATCATCATTTCTGACAGTGAATCTGCATGTGTTATTTCATTTCAATTGAATCAGTAGAAGTATGCCAGATAGGCCAAGGGGGTCCACTGGACCCCCCTCAGGTCTCAGAGGGTGTATAAATTCCATCACAAAATTTTTGTAATTAGATGAAAAATGATTTCGAACACGTCCACGATGGTGTATAAAGAGTGAAAGTCATTTATTCATTGTTTGCATCATGCTCGTAGATGTGCAATGTGTTGGAAGATCGCAAAATGTGAATATTTTGCTTTCGCACATGATCTCGCGTAACTGGTTGGCCTATATGAACAACTCAACATAAATCGATGTCCGAAATGAAAGCTATCATTACATGTATATTCATAGTTGAGCACCAAAAACTGATTGATGACAAACTTTTCTAGCAGGAATGATAAGTTTGAGATCTCCACAGTTGTTTTTGGTTCTAGAAGTACAGCAATTTTGACTCATTTTAGGTCTATTTCTGATAGCTTTGGATAAATTTGAATGAATGTACAAATGGAAAGGATTAGCTGCATGAATTAAATCAATTTCATCAAAATCAACTATCTGAGGCTTTATGGTGACACAAAATATCGTAAAGCCGCCTCCTAGTACAAATGATGCTGTACTAAATGTGGTTGACTTACAAAAACACCATATTTTCGCACGTGTGTACTGAGAAGGCTGAAAGTCGACTCAAGGGATTCGTTATACCGACCCGCTACACGCAAACATCATTGTTTTACTTAAAATCAACTTTCCTAATGTTTTGATATCGATTTAAGCAGGTAAACTAAGAATATGTTAAAGGGGTCACACTGGACCCCCCTCAGGTCTCAGAGGGTTAATGTCAGTCCTTTTCTCCTTCTCATATAAATGACTCGTAGATAGTTCAAGATCATGCAACATTGGCAACTTCAAATTCCTAAATAACTAATTATCATTAACTTCACTAATCGTGAAAACGCTATCATTGATTTGACGCAGTTGAAAATTTGACGCACTTTCTTGGCTATAAATTGAAACTTTGGTGCCTTAGAAAGGACTCTAAAGCCTGCTGGATCTTTGTGGGTAGGTTGTTTGCATTGGATGGCCAGCCACTATCTTCATCGAAAATGAATCTTATTATGAGCGTGCGAGACATCATGCTAAGATGTCTAATTAAGATTACTACCAAGATAACTACCCAAGATACCAAGATACTACCAAGATAACTACCAAGATAAGATTACTATCTAAGATTACTGATCACTAAGATGTCTCGCGCATTCATAATAAAGTCCTTTGATGTATGTAGTTCCTACCAACTACCATTATCATAAAGCGGTCTCGAGCGCCCATCCCAAGTCTCTAATCTCGAAGTTGGGTGAATTCTTGGGTGGTAGTTTCAAATGCATCTGTTGAAAGGATTTCAGTTTTTGAGCAAACATGTCTTGAAAGAATGTATTGTAGTCAATCTTGCACAAACAATCGCAGCTGTCGATCTTGGTGGAATAGAATTACCTTCAAATCGTTTTACAAATGAGCTATAATTGCGCATGCTATGATGGTTGATAGGAGCTTCCTCAATGCAAATCCCACACTATGATCGAAATCTTCTCATGAGAAATTTGTTAAACTGTTGCGACTGTTGAATGTCATAATTGAATGGCAAACTTGCAAAATGAGTTAACAAATATCATCTATAAATACACTCATTGTTCAATAACTTGCTTGCAAATCAGAGGAAGGTGAACGATATCAGTTTCACACGCATTCGAGTAACTACAATTGAGAAAGAAGTAAAAAATACGACAATCTGTCAGTTGTCACAAACAACATGTGCACCCTCTCATTGAGTCGAAATATTCAAAGATATAACAAGTTTGAATAAGCATATCGGATTCATGTACTGCATACATGATTCAGTTGCAGATTATGTTGCAGCAAGAATTTGATAATTAACTTATTACGCAGATCTGGATGGACTTTGAATTGTGTCTAAAAAATGTAGTCTCACAGTGACTTGGGTATATGATGTATCACTGATGACTTGCTTCACACGCTATGGAAAGCTGTAGTCTCAGATTTAATGTATGAGTCTCTGAAGGTGACGGGTACATATAAATGTATGATTTATCAGAATTTATGTGAAATTAGTTATTTCTGCAACAATTACAAAGCATCCATGCATGTATTTACTGCATCTTTCGAAATGTCTATGCATCAGGGCATAGTTTGATGGATATCTTTGTACGACTTGCGTCATGGAACTTTATATTTCACACAAGGAGGTCTAGATATCTATTTATTATATTATATTATATATTATACAGTTACATGGTATTTTTTAACCATTCTTTATAGTCATTATAACTTTATGCATTTACCTTTGAATTTTAAAGTCCTTTTTTTGTAAGATAGCAATGCACAATTTGTGCATCTGATGATCGATGATCACATCGTGAAACTAATAATACTGCTCCTTATGAAGTAGTGTTTTGAAGATCATACTAGTATTAGCTCTATATGCAAATATATCGAGCACTCTATTGACTAAAGCGATACCGACTTTAATCTTCTTCTAAAGCTCCATTATTTTATTACTATTGAGCACTCTTATGCATTTAGTCAACTGTTTAAAAATATATATTAGATTATATCATTATCAGCTATGGATATCTAGACCTCATTGATTTCACAGCCTCGTCAGAATCTATGACCATCCGAATTTTTAGAAGTCAAAAGTCTACTCTTTGTGGTGGAATTTTAGATATCCATGTAGAAAGTTTCTTGAGATTTCCATGCAGAATTTACCGTTTTAAAGAATGAAAAACTTTCTATGTGCTAATGTACTTCAATGAGGGAGTGCAATCAAGACGGTTTATTGCACTCCTTGAAATTAATGCACTGTTTGGAAAGCATAAACTATATTATGGAAGCAATAATCATAGAGATCATTGCATTGTGATATATATATTCTTTATTGCATGACTGCTTCTTTATAGCATTCATAGAAATAAACTGTTTATCTGAAGTTCGCTAGAATGGAAATTGACTCAAGGTCGTGGCACATTCGGGGGAACTAAGTTGGGGCATGAAGAGCCAATTAAAAGCTTACATTTACGCATGTGACTGATTCTAATCCAATGATACAGACGTTGGCAGGTGCATCTAAGTGAAAATGCGTGCGATTTATGTGCCGTTATTGTGCATTGCATGAAGCATAATTTCCATTCTAGAGGTTTTATTGTTGTCAATTTCTATGGTAGCATTCCACCAGTTAGATATCTCAAATGCCGGAACCCGTGGGGTGAGGTCTATTAAAATCTAACAAGTTCGAATGCTATGATGAAGCAATCTCATGCACGAGTTGGGTAGAGAATTTTATTTGACGACGTGCTATGATGATCAGGGAGAGATTGTGATTGACATGTCTATGATTATCAAAGGGTTCTTGAACAGAAATTTAGCCTGATCAATCGTGAAAATATCTATTCACAGATCTAGTCTATACTAAAGCAGGACAAGAGATCTCATAATTGGCATAGATTGCGCTCCTTCCAGTGTATTGGAGTAAATAGTATTTCCCGCGCGGGCAGTAATCTGCTTTGCAGGTCAAATAACGCGACAGGATATCTACAATACATTCACAAATAATGACTGTCTACCGTATTGCACTCCTTGAAATTAATGAACTCTTTGGAAAGGATAAGCATTATTATGAAAGAAGTATTAATAGACTGCACTGTGAAACATAAACTAAATTTACAATCCACATATTTGGCATTCAATGAATCTAGATTGCTGAAATTTGATCACATAGCTTCATAACAATAGGATTTCTTCATTGTTTTTCATACCAGATTCAGTGCGTCATAACATGATGCGTCATCATCAGTGACAACAACAAAGAACAATGAATGTATGGCTTTTGACCAGAGCTAGTAAAAATACGTATTTGCATAAAACATATTTACAAACATACGTATTTTGCATGTTATTACATCGGTAAACATATGTCTATGGATGCACCTATTCAACCCTGTTTATGACCCAATGAGAAAGTTCCAATGTAAATGATTGAGGGAGAGTGATTCTGTTCCGACTGAGTCTCAAAGTTAGGTGTTCATGTTTAATTTTAAAGTCGACAAATGGGATGGCGTAGGCAAGGATCGTTATTCGACTGCGAAATACGAAAGTTTTCATAACGTATGCCTGTTGGATTTGGAATCATTGTGTGATTCAATTCAGAAGCTTGAGGGGAGACTGAAGCCTAAGGATCACTCGCAAAACATCCAATAGATAAAGAGAAATTCAACAGTATTTTAAGTGAGATCTCCCGATCTATGGAACTCAGAACCACCCTGTATGCCTTTCGTGATCGCTAAACTCTTCCGGAATTACAAGTTGGACGTAGGCCTATTCAAATTGGAGATTATCTGATTTGAAAACTCTTGGTGATTGCCAAAAAGTCAGCTGCGACGTACAGGAGTTTTTCATCCTACAAGGATATCCTGTCGGATAAAAGACGAAGTCTCACTGAAACTAACTTGAAAAGCTTCTGTCATGTTATTGCAATAGATCTTAAATACTACGACTGACCTTTCTGTATCATAAAAACTGGCAGTCAGTGTTATTTTTACGGTTACATATTTTAGCACATATTTGGGACTTTAAAGTACACTTAATATTACATATTTCGATTGCTATAACCACCTTTCCTGGCGCTGCTTATGACTTGTGGCTGATGAGAAACACGACTCGCGTGGCAGGGTGCATTGGGGCACCGACCTGGTGGAATGAAATACGATGAATTCGGCTATATACATCGATAAAAACTGTCAATAATAGAAATCCGAGTGCAGCTGGATGAGTGGCATCCTGGTGGCAATGGCAATTATCAACAGGATACTGCACCCTGCCACGTGAGTCGTGCTTCCCTCAATGCTTTGTCTGAATTAAACATCATCGTGCTGGACTGCCCCCCCCCGCTTCTCCGGATCTAAGCTCTAGAAAACCTATGGGCTATAGTAAAACAACGTCCGGGAATTCAGAAATGTTCATCAAAACAAGTACTGATTTAGAACCCTTTTGAAAGCCTGGAATAGCGATGACGAACTTACTCAAATATGCGAGAAGTTGATTCTTTCCATGTCTAGGTATATTGAACAGGTTATAATCAAAATGGTGGTCAAACTCAATGTTGACAGTTTCAAATGATTTTTGGTGATCCTGAAGTAATACTGAGCTTTTTCGAACGCACTGTATATGATTGTTACATACACAGAATTAGACAGGTCGTATCTTCTTCCGCTTGACTAGAGGGGAAGCATTGGAACGTTATTGAAATGGCACAATCTGCTGACTAAATACCATAGCAATCGAACAATGAGTAGCCAGTTCAATATTTAACAAGCCAAATTGTGCGAAGTTTCAGTGACTGTTATCAACCGGATCACATAGCAAAGAGACACAGACGATGTCAAGTTCTACAGAGACATTTGGGACGTTTTTTCATGCGCCTGCTAACTTTTTAAAATGATCGGAGGACCCAACATTATCGAGAAAACTTTTGCGCAATTATCTGAATTCTTCAAATCTGAAGGAATCTTGGCGATCGGAGCATTTTGAAGGAATTCAGAGCAATCCGCAAGCGACGCACGACTATTTTTCCTATCTCTGCAAGGTATTAAAAATTTCTTTTTGCCCACTTATTAAGTTCGTGCATGTGCCATCTGTTTGAATCAGTTTGTACTTCTAGCAAAGTGATGCGATTAAACAATCTAATTCTGTGGTTACATACACGTATGCATGTTAATTGCATTCACGACATGGTTTAAGATGCTTTGGTGGACAATCGATCCCGCTACTTGCCACAATTGTGACGTGTTATTTATTCATTGATTATTATTGCCTTGACATCTGATGTGTGGCGGTGAGGGTTTGATCCTGCCAATTGACACAGTCGTGTAAGTGGCTCATAGCTCAGTTGGTTAAAGCACAGGTCTAGTTAACCTTGTTAACAGTGAATTGAAATCCACTTTGCAGTCTAACAAACAACTTCCTTCGAATGGTTAAGTCAGTGCAACATGTAGCGTACGTGTAGATGACTGCAGGTGACAGACTTTTATGCCTTGGGTGTCAATTACCAGAAATGTCGCAAATTGTCTATTTTACTCATTCTCTGCCTATCCGCAGTTGTGCTCATATTCTAACGTGTTCTCATCCTGATCCTCTCTACGTCAACAACAGTCAGTGATCTTGTCAACACGATGGTAGAGTTACCACGACAACATATTCCTAACGACAATTTGTCCACGGAACATAATCAGCTGTTCCGTCTAGACTCATGCGATGTCCATGATGAAGATTTCAGAACTTTCCGCATGCTGTCTTCATTCCTTAATAAGATTATTCAAAAGTAGGCTGTACGTAAGCTGCACCCCCTCGCACCGGTGCACCGACAGGTTGCACTGGCGCAACTACAAGGCGAAACTATAGGCACTATAGAAACTATAGAAACTATAGGTCCAGTGATCGTCAATATATAGAAAAGATCGGGAAAGATGTTAGTATCTTCCAGAATTCAATACAAATTCTAATAGTGCCAGAGAATTGGAAACAGAATTACATTAATTCTATTTTGCCGGTATTTGTAAGTCAGTCTCATCATCGCACTTAACACGGGCGTGTCTAGCTAGCTATAATGGAACTCGGTTACAGTAGATGGCGAGAAGATGGAAGCGCAACTGACGTATCTTCCAAATTTCAGAGAAATTCGTTCAAGTTTGGCGGAGTTAGACAAAGTTGAAGTTAAGGTGATCCATTTTTTCATGAAACAATCTGTATATGCATGCATGAAACAGAAATGGTAAAAAATACAATGTCCCATCGCTTGTCTATGTTCCTAATGTATTGCCGATTAGTGACATTTACGATGTATGACCTTAGAAAATCTATGATGTCGTTATGATATCGTTGCCTCAAGATAGACAAATGTATGTATTATCTGTAAAAATATGTCTATGTAGGCTATGCAATATTACTTTTTGTACATCTCTTCTCATAATGTGAATCATCCACGTCCTCTATGTGTGTAGCTCCATTTATATGACAGTGAAAACAGTGATTGTCAAAACAGGGAAATCAACTGTCAAAATATCAATTCGAAAGTTATTATATAAGAGATATTGCATGATTATTCAAAGGAAAAATATCATATTAACCGAAGGCCGCAGGCCTGAGGTTAATATCTATTTTTCCTGAGAATAATCATGCAATATTTGTTATAATACATACTAGTTCAATGATAGACATCCGACTACTTTTTTACCTTTTCCCTACTTATTAACCTCTTTTCTACTTATTAACTGGTATCATAGAAAGTGTAGGCTATCTGTGTCCAAAAGTTGGTCAGAATTAGATATCTCATGAATATTCATACGTCATGCTATATAGGATGGGAATGTAATGCATAGACTTCAAATTCAATTTTGAATAAATCACAGCCATATTACGATGGACCTGCTAGACCAAGCGCCTACCGCAATACTAGATTTTTTTTGTCATTCCAGGCGGAATGATTTCAGGATTAAGTGGAGCTGAAATAGACAAATTAATGAAGCAATATGAAACACCGGCGGACTGTGCAACAACATCACGATTTTCAATGCCGCAATCGGACGCAGCAATTCAAACATTGAAAAAAGACAGCATACCATTAGCGACTGTCCGTAGAAATAAATGGAGTGTCAACGTATTCACTGAGTGGCAAAGCCAACGCATAACAAAACAGCTACCACAAGAACATTTCGCAAATGAATTCGAAAAGCAAATAAGTGAGATCAAGCAGCCAGATGCTCTTGATTCAGTAAATTCGCACTTGAAGTAAGGAAACGCGATGGCACAAGATATCCGCGTGACAGTTTGGTTTGTATTATGGCGGGTTTGAATGCGACAATAAAAAAAACTACATCGGTCCGGTGAACATCTTCAAGGACGCAGCATTTACCAGAGCGCAGGAGTCATTAGATCAATCGATGAAGCTGCCAACCGCAGAAGGTGCTGGGATAAGCAAAAAGCAAGCTGAAGTCATCAGTGTAGAAGATGAAGGAAAGTTGTGGACTCATTCTTTTGGAGATACTGATCCGCAGAAACTCCAAGATACACTTTTCTACCTAAATGGACTGCACTTCGCAATGCGCAGCGGACAAGAAAATCGTTGCTTATCAACGAGCCAATTAGAAATAAAGCATGATCCTCCTTCGCTTATCTATTCACAAAAGTGTAGAAAAACATACAATGGCGGACTTAAACAGAGAAGAATCGAACCAAAAAAAGTAGTTCACATTGACAACTTTTACTACAATAATCCTCAGTGCTCTCATGGCAGACTTTGTGAAAAGTATCTATCAGTTCCACCGAAGACAACTGAAGTATTTTACCTCAGACCACTGAAAAACTATTCGACTTTTTGGTACAGCGCGGTACCGATTGGGAACAATACCCTGAGAAGCTTTATGAAACGAATTTGCAAAGCATCTGGTGTTGAAGGACATAAAGCAAACCACAGCTGCAGGGCAACATGCACAACCAGACTGTACGAATCCGGCTGTGATGACCACGGAATAATGAGAACTGGTCATAGATCAAGTGATGGACTGAAACCTTATAAAAGAATGGGTGAAATTCATGATTTCAACAGCAGCGCTCAAATTGACAACAGGCCGGGATCACTTAATCTCAGTGTAAACAATTCAAAAGAAGAACTCATATCGACAGCGTCAAACATGTTCAATTTCAATGCAGGTTGTATCGTGCATTTTTATCAAAGCACAAAATAGTGTTTTCTGTGTCTTTGCGAGTATATGAAGTTTGTAAAGTTTTCAGCATTTTTCAATTATTCCATTATTGTGGTTGCGATTTCATAGCTTTTAGTGGTCACTAACATAGATATCTGATTTTACTAAAATCAGTCATGAGTTCCTAGGAGTACTTCGATATCTCAACTACTTATTAACCGCAATTATAGGATTATATAATACTCCTACGAATTTAAATTTACTACTTATTAACTGGTATAACCGCACCAAGTATGTATTATAATCATTTAGTTGATATACATGTACGTAAGTGTGATATCTTTGTTTTCTACCATAGCTGGAATTGTGATTATCATTAAATATCTTGGAAGCATCATAGATTGTTTACAGCTATGGTACATTTGGTTAATGTCTAAATTACTAAGTCAGCGGAGGACGCAGCCTCGAGTCGTCACTTTATTTATTTATTTAATATCAATCAATGATCGAAGGTCAATGTTGTAAAGGAAAGAAAGCACCTGAACACATCAGGAAGTATAGACATCAGATTCGAAGCAGTGTCAGCGCTATCTACAAATTTTCTGCAACAAGTTCAGCATCTTGACATTACTCGGCTTTCAAGCAATCTAATAATAATAATAACAATAATAATAATAATAATAAGTGACGTATATTTGTATGAAAACAGTCTTAATAATAAAAATCGTGAGACAAATTTACGAAATAAAATTATCGACAAAAGTTAGAAACAAAAAGAATATACTCTCGATTAAAGAAGGAAGCCAATGTTTGATAACCTGCACATACTCGGAAAATACGATCTTCGTCTGATCTCCAGATGCGAGTTGTCCATCCGAAATTTCCCAGAATAATACAGTCTTTCAGGGGTCAAATGATGTAAAGGATGTTCGTTGTCATGTATAATTTCCAAGAATAATCTAAATGCGAGAACACTGCGGCGATAATTCAGAGGTATGAAATTTTCGCATAAACACATTGATGATCCACACACAATCCTATGTGATCTCTCTGTGATGTGATAACACCGGATGCTGAAAAATCTTTCGGGCGGATCACTGACCGCTGGAATGCTAAGATAGCATCGTTCTTAGCAAGAGAAGAACAGCAGGATACGCAGCATTTACTCTAAGATTTCAAACTTCTGAGGTCGCGGGAATTGAGATTTAATGACCTTAATGATTAATCATGAACCTAGATGAATTTATTTCAATTTATAGGTTTATAAACTCATTTTATACACCTTCATCACATTTCCCTCCCAACATCAGGTTCGGTTATTTTGTGATAAGCTAAAACATTTTCAAAAGGTTTCATTTTCATGAGATAGAAGCTTACAGTTTGAATTGAAATGATAGATATAATTGAATAATGTTCTCCTAGCCCTTTGGCTGCGGTGCAAATTTCATTACCTACCGAATTTCATTGAGCTCGAGTTAATTCGTATCGAGACGACAGGTCAATATCACCGAACCAATTTAGGTAATGCTCTTGTGTCTCTGATGGGTTTAAGTCACTTCATACTAAACATGAGTTAACTCGGTATTCATGAACAGTGGAAGAGGAAACTTTATCTATCGGTGACAGTTGCCAGTTAACTCGGGCTCAGTTTCCTGCGGCACTCCATAGTCACCGTCAACAGTCGACAGTTGCCTGCTGTACCGAAACGAGTTAACTCGGGCTCAGCCGTTAAAGGGATAGTCGGATTAATCAGCTTGCCTAAGATATTCAGAAAGGCATGCATGTAGATGAACAGAAAGTGAAACCGATGATCCAGAGTCGCGTAGTCACGCATGGGAAGTTCCACTGCTGCAGCATGGGAAGTGTTGTCCGCCAGTGCGCAATCATGGGTATATACACAGCTGAAGCGAGGTCACTTTCTAAACTCTCTAATCATACAGCCAACCAACCAGACAACAGACAACAAACAAAGAACATCAACAGACATGTGACATCCAAGGCAGCAAGACTACATACACAAAAGCTTATTGTCTCGCAGCAAACCACAGCCAGTCACAGTCAATCTCAACAAGGAGACGCAATTTCATATTTCATCTCACCCTCATCAGCCATGCAAATCTATCCATCCTATTCAGCCCACCAGACTACATGTAGTTTTTGTATATCTCCATTGTTACTTGCTTTAGGGTATAAATGTACATTCATTGATATCCTTGATACATCAGCTCAGATTCTCATCACATTATGTTCACTTGCACATTGGTACGTGCCGCTACCTACTTTTGTAACACATGACTACTGGTATAACTATTGCTCTATTCTACGAAATTTGTCTGAAATTGTGAAATCAAATGCAAGCTTTCACTGAATTGTGAGAGAGAAACATTCATAATCTGAGACACTATAATTTAAAAGAAAGTGTACTTGAAAAGGAAGTTTGATTACATTGGTAAATCAATTTGATCATTAATCAATCATCAGGCCTATATGTAGCATTTGTGCAATCAAAGACAACAAATGACATGGCTAACAAATGAGTGGCGGAATTGTGCAAGGCAATGTTTCAATTGCGATATAAGGATTTGCACATGCACAAATCCACTTTGTAATGAGAGTTACACATTCATCTCGTTTTGCACGCAGAAGATGATGCTTGATATTTTCGAGTTCCATTTGGTGTAGGCGTATTCAAGTCTTTTTGAAACAACTTATTTCAGACGGCATTGGTGAAAAGCTACTTTAGATAGTGCATAAATTTAATTAGTATTTTTTAGAAAACTTCAGCCAAACAGTTCTGGAACTGTCTTGATGAAACACTCTCATTTCTATTATGAGAGTGACTATACAGCCAAGAATGAAAACATTATTGAGTAGAATGAATACTCATAGCAAATGTTAGTAACCTGAGTCAATTAGAGATGAAATTTAATTGGAATCGGAGTTGAACTTTCAGATTTCTATTGAAATAAAAATCACAAAACTCCACATGTAGTCAGGTGGGTTGATGAGGGTCAAATAATTCCAGTTTCCAAGGAGCGGAAAGAAGAGTTCTAAAATTGGCTTCGGATGCTGCATTTTGACACTTTGTTCTTTTTAACACTAAATTCAGAATAAGAATGAAATTTAAAGACTAAAAATGATTTTCCGGTATTACGATGCGATAATGTAAGATGGGGAGATAAACAAGCATGCTTCTAGGTACACAATCAAAATTGAAGATCCGCTGAAATTGAAAGCTAAAATATATCGCATTATTTTTGCCGTTTACTTAGAAAAGCCGGCAAATACGTTTTCTATTATTAACTGATTATAACTGCAACGTCGTCAAGGAAATCTATTAATAGCGGTTAACTTCCCTGTTTTTTGTGTTGTACTGTTTGCAATTATTTTTCTCTACTATCATCTCGGCACTTCCGTGACATAATCTTCTCACATTGGCGTGGATTATGATTGTAAACCGAACAAATTGAACAGTAACTCAGCATAAAAGAAATATCTAGCTTGAGAGGACGCCAATTAGATATATCTTTAAAATTCAAGCCTAGGACGGGTCCCTCTCGACTCGTGGTTGCGACTAATTTTTGATGACTAAATTTTTAATTTTCGAAGTGCAGATATCTCATACATAGATTTCCGTACATAGATATACACTTCAACATAACTGCAGCAAACATGACGCATTGTATTTGCATAGATTTCAACATTCTCATTCATAGCCTACCGTCAGTTGGCTTGCTAATGGAAACTACCTCGATATGCTTTCAAATGAATATTTCGTTTCATTTCTCTTCATAAATTTTAATTGATTCCTCGTCTTTGTCATGCGAGATGGATTTACGCGGGAGATTGGGACTCCGGTATTGAAATAAGTGCCGTTGTCTGACTCACATAACCTCAGACATCCGTGGTTTGACAGAATTTTCTTCCGCCAAATGTCATTGGTAAATGAATCTGTCAAACTTATCGCCACCATGTTTGAATCTCCCTGCTAACACAGCTGGTGTGGATAACAAAATGATGTGAGCTTCCAAAGAATAGATGAAACGTATTCTTCTTGCTAGTAAATTTTTGCTAGTATTTAAACCACTTCTATTTTTGGAATAATTCCAAATATTCAATGAGATAAAGAAAAGTTCTTTTCAATCAAAAATTGTATTAATACAAGTCATGTCTGCCTATCTGCATGCAAACAAGTAACAAGAATAAGTGCGACACTGTAAACCGTAAATATCCGTTAAAATTAACAGCTAAAATTAGCTTCTCGGTTTTTTTACAGTCCAATTGTAAATATCCGTAATAACAGACATTTTTTATCTGATATGAACGGACTTCAACTGTTACGTCATCACTCATCACGTTGTGACGTCATTGTGTGAAGCTTAGCGGTCATTTTAGCTGTTTTCAACGGTGTACAGTTTACAGTGTACTCTAGCAACTGACATACACTGACGAAGAATGACAACTGAACATGACAATGACAAAGAATTTGCTAATGGAAACTTCGAAGATTTTTGAAAATTTGAAACATTTAATCTCAAGTTTTTGGTAGATGAGCGACAATTTTTGAGTCCGCACAATTATGATGACACTCAAATAAGCATATCCTATCAAATAATAAAAACCTCATACAATTGCGAAGATAACCGGGTTTTTATCAAATGTTCACTTCTGGAATACTACTTTAAATCATGAGGTGTGATAAATAAATGTTCCTTTTCAGATGACGCACGCGTATTCATGTTGATTTGCCAAAATTATATTAGGATGTATTACTATTCATTATGCTGACTATTTCTTTGGCAATGTTCCATTTCTATGGAAAAAGATGACATTGATTTACAGATGGGAAGTTTGGCTCATCGAATCTAAGTAGGTCTCAAGATATAGCACGTGATAAATGAACACCTTGGGAGTGGTTGTTGACAATGATGTAACATGAAGCAAACATGTCAGGATTGAGTCATTTTCAAACCTCACAAGATGAAGATCAATTCTATGACATCAGTAACAGTTGTTTTTGTATCCGGTTGAAGTATGATTCCCAATTATATTTGTTAACGCCTATAATTATCAATTATGTGCTTGAATAATCTCGCAGATGATTTCTCGAGTGATATGCGTGGAATAACAGAATCCGACTGCACTTGCACTTCATCACAATAGATATGTTCTGATCACACAGCCAACTGTGACGAAATATCGCATTCCAACGTGTTCTGAGAGCCCGTATTACTATGCGCATGATTTTGTACCATCGTTGATCCGACTCATTGAAGTCCGACTTTTCGCCTTGTTTAAGTTACATAATAGGACAAAAATTGACAAAGACGTTTACCATCAATTTCAAAACAGAAATACAAGCGATCACTGAAACTGTGACATTTCCAGTAACCTTAAACTTGTTCAGTAGTCTACCAAATGTGCTCTCAGAAGCTGGCTGATGCTCGGGATGTCTCCTATCGAAATCTGAAGCAACATCTCTGTAGGAATATCCTTTTCGACCACAATCAAGAACATTTTGGGAAATTCTCCGGAAATTCATCTGTTGTATGCACAGAATTAGATATTTTGTTTATCTGCTTCGGTTTGCTAGAAGTGTGATTAATACGAAATCGCCGGCACATCGAGGAACCTATTAAGTGGGCAAAAAGGAATTCCTAATACCTTACAGAGGTAGGAAAAATAGTCGGGCGTCGCTTGCGGATTGATGTGAGTTCCAGCAAAGTGCTTCGATTGCCAAAATTCTTTCAGATTCGAAGAATTCAGATCATTGCGCACACGTTTTCTCAATAATGTTGGCCCTTCCGATCATAATTTAAAAAAGTAGCAGGTGTACGAAAATTAGTTCACTTGATGATTTCACCATCGTTTTCTCACCATTCCTTACTGCATAGTGCATACACTGAATCGAATGTTAGCCAAGACAGGGATTGTGTTTTGGTATGTGCGAGGTGATATCACAGCACGCACGCATCTTTCACTGGCTCTGGTGTCCTCTGCTGACAGCTTATTGTTTGCCATTTTCAATAGCAAGCGATACACGAATTATCCATTCGAGAAGGAGCAAGTTGTCTAATTTTGTGATGTGCCATTTCGATATTAAGGCTACATATAACCGTTTCTTTCATTGGAAACCGAAGTGAGCGCAGATGAATCTAATTCTGTGGTTGCACGGCTTGTGGCTGCCGAGTGTGGAATTGAGGGTTGTTACTTGCAAGTAGATGTCCTAGATTGCCCAGGGAGGCGACGAACTTCACAATGGAAGACACAATGCCACGCCGATGTGATTGTAAACTGGCAGACGATGTCAATATACATGCGCTACAAAACCACAATGTAACAATGCTTCTCTAGTGCTAGATTTGTGGAACTGAATCCATGCATTTACGATTCGAGATCAAAATGTCACTTTTTTTAAGTTAAGTAAATAATGAAGCGCCTCATTGTGTTTCATTTCCATCCACGTAAAAGTAACACAATGGATTTCGGAAGCAAAATCGATATCTGCGATATTCTCGGAGGACTTTACTGAGGCTTCAACCTGACCTATGTTTCTTTGGAAGGTTTAGACACTCTTCTGATGTGGAAAAACATTCAATTGAAACTTGCAGACTTCGTGAAAGGATGATTTGAAGCTGGTCTTCACTTCGGAATCCATGAAGTCTATTGTGCGCCCGCCGCATACAGTTAAGAGCTGTGATGTCTGTAATTGCCAATTCTGTCAATCATGCGTCTCCAAAAGTCCGATGACTTGTCAGATGAAGAATATTGTTTACCCAATCACCTGCAATATTTGCAATGAAAAGTATGTGGGGGAATCAAAGAGACAAATATGCACTCGCCTTAGAGAACATTACTCGCGAGCTAATTCCGCAGTATTTCAACATCTTGCTCTTCATCATCAAGTGTCAATTACACTGTAAACCGTTGACTGACAATTGACAGACATTTATCCTACAAAATCTATTTTGTCGGTCATTGTTAGTTCTTGTAGGATGATTGCCACTGAACACCTACAATATCTGACAAAAAACAACAAAATGAATAGCAATGAATTATGGCTTAAATCTTATCAGAAATGTAGGTAGTTAATTAAATTATGTCAAAATAAATCATGGTTTTGCCACACGATAACACAGATTGCCCAAAAGGCATGCAATCACTAATCGAAAAAAATCAATCAACATTCAACAGTTTCTGTTCAGTTAATTTGCATACAAGGCATCTGTTTCGATGTCGGTGGAGAACCTACAAATTCGTCGGATATCGCAGGATATTGGAGGTGACAATCGTCGGTTGATTTTGTCAGTAATTTCGTAGGATAATTGTCGGTCTACGGTTTACAGTGTAGTAACATTTCCTGGACAATTTTACATAGCAATTTAGTGAATGACAGTCTTCGCCGCAGGGTCGAAGCGAGTGAAATTCAGCGCCTCAGCCCTGCTATCAACACCATGTTATTGTAAATTCATTTCTATTGGTCATGACTAAGTCTATGCCGAAATGTCGGGCACTTTAATTTTAAAATGCAATTTTGGTCGAGAAAATTAACTTTTTGATTATCATATTGGTACCGACCGATGGTCAAACTCACTGAGTAGATCGTGAAAGACAGAACAATACAATTGTGATTCTTCAAGCATTCAGGAAAAGTCCCTTTCTAGCAACTTCTGGCAAATTGGCTTGATCCTGATTTTGAGTGTTTACTCATGTACTTTCAAATATTACGAAGTTCTAATGAAACAGAAGGTTTAACTGACAGCTATTTTGAGGAAGGACACATGGTTCACAATGGAAAACAATACAGGGAATACACCGTTCATGCGTCAACGCCAGAACAATGGCACTGAATTTGTCATAATTGTTGAATAGTTAGTTAGAACGAATGAAAATGGGCAATTGAAGTGTTTCAGCAGGGGAATACCATAATAAGCCAAAATGTGTCGAAGAGAAGCAATTTGGGAAGGTGATAAATACAGTACACTAGAAATGCGTCGTGAAGAGAAATGGGAGAAGTGACATAATGACAATTATAATCAAGTCTCTTTGTTGAGGAGAAATATCGTTTTAAAGAGTCAACGTGAAGACAGTATGCAGATACTAGGGGTAGAATTGGATAATTTGCTAACATCACTGGGCAATTCGTCCATAATTGCTACAAATTCGGTATTTAACTTTTTCATCGATGTGACAATCCAACATCTGCTCGTCTGTTTGAAATAAAGATATAAAAATAAATAAACACATGTAGAGAGACTGAACAAGCTGAGGACTGATCCGACCAACAGCTTCTATTCAATGAGAGTCTACTTAAAAAAAATATATATATATATATATGGAACATCAAAGCAACACCAACGATTGAACGTTTTCCAAATTACTTACGTATTTTGAATGAATTTATAATTCAAGATGTCCAATTTTGTCTATATTCATACATGCATGCGCTTTCTATTCAGCAGGCACTTCAGGACAAGCACTCTACATGTACAGTAGGGATATGACTTTTTAACTTTTTTTCCAAATTGAAACTTTATATTTAGAACAACAGGAAAATAGGATGGTACAAAAGTATAAAAGTAAACGTATAAAAGAAAGTTATGAAATTATAAAAAAGACACACCTTATTACGCCTTTTACGGTAAGCCCGAAAATCTGAGTTCACCGGCTTCGATCATGCCTGCAGATCTCAGCAGGAGAGCCATCGCGTTTGCGCGCTGTAGGGTTAGGCTAAGGCGACCAAAAATGCCTTGTTCGATGCCCTCTCGCGATGTAAGGGTGTGGAGGGATAGGCGAGATGAAATGCGCCTCAAAGTGTTCTTAGCCACATTTCCCCAGGTTCCGTACGTACTGACGGCGATTGGAGTACAACTCCAGCCTAACTGCGCACATTTGTAACTGTTGTCAGCGAACTTCCGGTTCTCAGCAGAGGCGGCTACAGATCCCATGGCAATAATTCCAATAATGATTTGAATTCAGAGGATGGGAGACCGTGATATCTAAAGCCGCCGTCTTACCCAAATTCCAAGAAAGCAGAAGTATGTCGGCTGGTCTACGTTGGTCGTGGCCTTGGTCGCCTCCTTTCTCGAGCTCAGCGGACAGGTGGGCTCGCTTGCAATATCCGATTAATTTTTTTTATTTCGATTTAATTTAATTTTTATTTCTAAAACATATTCGAAATTTTAGATTTATTTCTCAATGAGTTTTTGCTAAAAAATGATCAATATGTGTTTTTTTCTTAGTAATTGCAAAAAACGTTCTCCGCAACCTCAAACTCTTAAAACGATTTTCACAATAGGCCTAGATATTTATTTTCAGAGCTTCTAAAATGTCTCATTGCCAAAGATTGCTGCCTCTAACTACATTTTATGATAATTAAGAATGTATGATTTTCCCTGCCAGAACACAAGCAATGAGGTTGATATTTCATTTCCTACTAAAATCGGCTAAATCAGCAGAGGCTCTCAGCCATTTTGATAACATGATCTATGAACTTTGTCTGTGTATATTAATTTTTTAGTGATCCATCCATTGACACAAGAAAGATGAGGGAACCGATTCAACCCTCAGAGACCTGAGCTTTTTCACACCCTCTGAGACCTGAGGGGGGTCCAGGGGACCCCTTTAACATATTCTTAGTTTACCTGCTTAAATCGATATCAAAACATTAGGAAAGTTGATTTTAAGTAAAACAATGATGTTTGCGTGTAGAAGGTCGGTATAACGAATCCCTTGAGTGACTTTCAGCCTTCTCAGTAAACACGTGCGAAAATATGGTGTTTTTGTAAGTCAACCACATTTAGTACAGCATCATTTGTACTAGGAGGCGGCTTTACGATATTTTGTGTCACCATAAAGCCTCAGATAGTTGATTTTGATGAAATTGATTTAATTCATGCAGCTAATCCTTTCCATTTGTACATTCCTTCAAATTTATCCAAAGCTATCAGAAATAGACCTAAAATGAGTCAAAATTGCTGTGCTTCTAGAACCAAAAACAGCTGTGGAGATCTCAAACTTATCATTACTGCTGTGAAAGTTTGTCATCAATCAGTTTTTGGTGTTCAACTATGAATATAATGATAGCTTTCATTTCGGACATCGATTTATGTCGAGTTGTTCATATAGGCCAACCAGTTACGCGAGATCATATGCGAAAGCAAAATATTCACATTTTGCGATCTTCCAACACATTGCACATCTACGAGCATGATGCAAACAATGAATAAATGACCTTCACTCTTTATACACCATCGTGGACATGTTCGAAATCATTTTTCATCTAATTACAAAAATGTTGTGATGGAATTTCTACACCCTCTGAGACCTGAGGGGGGGTTCAGTGGACCCCCTTGGCCTATCTGGCATACTTCTACCGATTCAATTGAAATGAAATAACACATGCAGATTCACTGTCAGAAATGATGATTTTGTATGGGCTTGAGTGGTTGATATGTCGTCAGCGTAAAAAATGAAATAGAAAAATGTGGCTCCGGGGTCCACTGGACCCCCCCTCAGGTCTCTGAGGGTTAAATTGCTGATGCAGCAATTTTCTTGGAACTAAATTTTCAAGTTGACGAAGCTCTTGTGGAAGTTGCCATAATAATTTTGATAATAGTGGCTCTTAAAGACTTATGATAATTTGGAATCAGTTATCATGAACTTATCATGAAGTCATGAATACATTTTCGTACAGCAGGGAATAGGTGGAGGTTGACATTACGATAATATCGACAACATTGCAGGGGAAAGCTAATAACAAGCCGTCATTTTTATTAACTTGGTGTATGTCATCTTTCTTCGCTTGATATTTACGTATAGAAAGAAACTTGCCACATACTTTGCTACAATCCACAAGAACAATCTTTATAGAACAACAGCAGGACAGCGCTAAAATTTCAAATTGTTGGTCATTATCTGTTCCTTGCTAAATCTATCGAAGGATGGAAAGAACAAATAGGCCTACGTGAAATTCGAAGAGAGATGTCGCATTTATAGGAATACAATTACAAAACTGAATTTTCTTGTTTTGTCTACGTAAACTGTGGAAGCCAAACTTGATAAATTATTGAAAACATATGACGATTGTGTGAAACGACAAAAATATGATTGAAGTTTTTGATATAATGAAAGAAAGTGGTGTTTGGTTCTGCAGCAAGGATAAACGTCTACGCCAAATTCAGATTGAAAGCAGCGGCAAATCAGGTATCCGACGGAGAAGGTTGCGAGTCCCATTACAATCCATCCTTCCAAAAGGAGAAAGAAATTCATTCAACCAATGTCCTTGATTTTGGATTTAATATCATCTGAAGAATCGGAAACAGATATCAACATCGCATATCAAGAGTCAAATTATTCAGGCGATCGGTCCACTAAAACTAGAAGAAAATATCATAAGACAAATGCAGCTACCAAATTAGTGGCATCTTCGAAGTTATCAACTCGCAAGGCAGCAAATGTGTGTCATCAACTGTCAGAATCTGGAGTAGACATTCGCAAACCTACACAATCCGTCATGTATAAGTCTACCTTAGTAGATAACTTGAATAAGTATTGAACTTGTGTAAGTAGATATACTTCAAGTACCCAATGGAAATGCTGATACGGCTGTCCAAGGAATAACAACAGTCCTTGAGGAATATTAGCTGTGGAGGAACATATAGACGATTGTTGCTGACAGAACTAATGTCAATACTGGAAGACGAAGTGGAATTGTCATTCAATTGCAAAAGTTATTTGGTATAAAACAAATAGAAATACCGCAATTTATTGGTTCTCAATACCACCATATTCTCGATCGAGTGCTTCGTTCGGTGATGGATGACAACCTCGGCGGCAACAATATTTCTGTGGAAAACTTTTAGAATCAAGAACCTTCAAGACTGGACATTCCAAAAACTAATACGTGCATAACGTGCCATTAAGTGCCTTCAAGACAGTGGCGTCTTCTCCGTACCTGCGAGGCCTTCGGCGCATCCTAAATAATAATTTATCAAGATTTATAAAAATGAAAAGTGTCGTCATTCATCATATTTCATTTAAATTCGATAGCTTCTCGTGGTAGCCGTCCGTCTCAAAATCAGACGTTCAACCTTAGAGTGAACAGTTTTGCTGCGCGTGCACGAATCACAGTTGTTTTCTTCTAACGATTAGACACACATGCTAGTCGTGTGTTCAGACGGAGCGAAAGAGAGTTATGTGCGTGTGAGGCAGCAAGCGCACGCGCCCGCGCCAATATTGGCTTTCCCGACAGACATAATGCTTTGCCTTCTCCAATTTTTGCAATGAAATTCTCCGTTATTCTTGAACAGGGCTCGGTACCTAAATATAGAAAGGGAAGCGCAACCCAATTTTTCCTGTCCTTCGTTTCTCATCGGAGAGGTCACTACGTCAACAATAGCAGCTGACTGACGTTCAGATAAGACTGTGATCAGATGATGAGCGTTCGCCAATGAATGCAGAGTAATGCATTTGACTCGAACACCCAGATTCCGTAGAATTCCATGATTTGTTTTTGCGTGATTAATGTGACGCTATGTTTAGTACTGCAGATGAGCTCATAATCACGCCTTTCGTCCGAAGGGAATCAGTCGTCAAACAAGGTGGGTCAACACCTGATTTAAAAATTGAAAGTACTCACAGAGAAAGAAATATTATATATAATTTTAAAGAAATGATAATTCCTTTTATAGATTGAAAAGAAATATACAGCCGTGAGAAACGCAAGAAACTGTTTCCCTTCCTCCTTTTTTCTCGAGAAAATGTGGTCTGGACAGAGAGGGGATATAGTAATCTCAGCTCCTTGAGTAAGGCAGTTAGGCGACATGAGCAATCAACTTCTCATGTCCACATTCACTTGGCATTTAAAAATGTTCGGGAAATTGTTATTAAAAATTTATCTTTTATGAAAATTAATGCTATAAACATAAAAATTCTGGTATAGGAATAGTATTCTAATGCCAAGCGAAGGCCTGTGGTCTGGGAGCACGCGACGCCACTGCTTCAAGATATCTATGATTTTTGCAGAAAGAAGGAGCACGTTCAGTTAATGCTTCTATCGTGTAAACAAAAATTTTCACTTCTAGCATTCAGGTAAGATTGTGAAACATTCGAATTTTTGATCAATGAAATTTGATGATAGTGATAATTAGAATAGATTAGAGTAGGTATGTCATTACTTCGTATATGTCCTTTAATTTATGACAAATTTTACTTTTTCTTATTAAGTTCATCGATTCATGATACAGGAATATAAGGTTAGAAAAAAATTCATATCCCTAATGTACGGTGATCATTTCTGAAATTTGTTTCAGTTACAGATAATTGAAGTCATGCTGAGAATGCAAGTGAAATATTATGGTGCTGTGACGCCTCCTGAGTACGTTCCGACAGCAACAATTCCTCCCTCAAAGATTATACAAACCTTCAACGCTATTGCCACATTCACAGATAACTTACGATTTGAACTCAATATGTCGCCAGTTCAAGTTTCATACGAATTATGTGTCTCTGATAACTTGTGTCTCAATTACTATGCATCTAATCCCTGAACTGTTGTATTACGTATTGTATTAGAAATCAAGCCTACAACATGTGATTCCTGCATGATAAGTTCATTTACTGTAATTCTGTCCTTTTTTAGTGTACTTAGAAATCCAGCACTCCTGCATAAAGCAACATGTCTACGGTATAATAGACTGTCATGCTACTGTGATTCACGAATTCATGCAAGACCTGCTACAATTCCCATGTTGCTAGTGGCATGCATGCAGATGTTATTTTGTTAACAAGCGACGCACGACTATTTTTTTTCACCACGCACGACTATCTCGACAGCGTTGGTCCTTACGAACATTATTAAATAAGTTAGTAGGAGCACAAACTCTCTCTGTAGAACTTGACATCGACTGTGTCACCATACCATGTGATCCGTTTGATAACAGTCACTGAAACTTCGCACAACTTGGCGTGTTTAATGTTGAACTCGCTGCTCATTGTTCGATCGCTATGGCATTATGTCAGCAGATTGTGCCACTTTCATAACGTTACATGTTCCAATACTTCCTTTCTAGTCAAACAGAAAGAGAGACGACCTGTCTAAGGCCGTAGCCACACTGAAAGCAAAGCAAAAACGAGCATCCCCAACAAACGCATTCTCTATAGATCTATATTTTATAATTATATTTATAATACCGTAATTTCTCTATAGATCTATTCCTCTATTGACCTAGAAATATGCCTCAGTTAGAGACTACACTGTAAATCGCTCAATACCAATCACATACGAAGGATGCATACCAAAATACTTTTTTGGTATATTTCTCCATTTATTTGTATGCTTTTCGTATGTTATTTCAAGTGTGGCATGCTTTGCATGCTAACGCTATACCAGCACAATGTTAAAGGAAAGCATCAATGATGTCTAAAGTATGTTGATATAAGGCCTTTCGTCAATAAAGATCACATTAATGTTACTACTGTTCTGTAAGTAGTGAGATAATGACATTCAAGCGTCCTACTTGCAATACTGAATTCGATTTTAATACACGTAAGTCTAAGGCATTTCATGAATAATCAATAAGTATTCAACCATCAACCATTATGCATTATGTAATTTTGAAATTAAGCATATTATCAATCCGAAATAAAAACACACTATAATTTATGAATGCAAAAATGGTTATGTTTGAGATATATAAGTCAACATGATTTCACGAAAGATATCGTTTAAATGAATTGATGTATATCAACTTCGGTCATAAAAGAGTTAAATAAACGTCGTGTTAGTGTTGCTAGACAAGTAGCAATGACGACAATCTCGTGGAGCATAAAGTTCACAATATATCTAATCTAGCTAAATATCACTCTATCAAACAAAAAATATTCACGACTGGTATTACCGAAAAAAGTTATTTGACGGTAGTATGTAGTACATATATAAATATTTCTTTGCTATGTGACTTAAAGCTGCACATACGAAATGCATACTAGAGGCATACGAATGAGGATGAATTTGCATCGGGTCTCGTATATAAAACATACCAACAACTCGCATTTCAGTGTAAAGCAGCCAATCACAGATAAAATAGTTCGTATCGCTAAATACCAATCACATACGAAAGTAAGTGAGATGTGGCATGAAAAACATACCAGATCTCTGTAAACATGCGAGAATCTCGTATCAGATGTTAGTTTCAAATTGTATGCGATTTTGTTATATGTTTGTATGTAATTTTCGTATCCAACGATTTACAGTGTGGAATAAAGTGCAACTCGTTCTGCAGGAAACGGGACCAAAAATCAGACTTTCATAGCAATATGAGTACCTTATGCCTGCTACGAATCTGAGCGCCGGCTGAGTTCTACTTGGTTCCTCTTGTCAGGTGGCATCAAAGAAAAACACATTGGGACATAGATTGCAGTTTTTGAGAAAAATGAAATTTTCTATGTTTTCTCATATCAACTGAAAGGTATTTTGTCTACAGCCACATTTTTCGGCATGACATCAAGTCATTTCCTATCATGTGCATTTGCTATTATCATGCTTCTGAGCGCAGATGTATGCGAGAAATGTGGTTTAACGTGGATGCAGTGGGCCACCATGTTGATGTTTGCCGACATTAGAAGGCTAGCCAAATCAGAACTTGTGCAGCTTCATGGACAAAGACTTCAAGACATTCCATGTCAAACATTATGACTCTAGGATTAGTACTTTTCAGATGTTAAGAGAAAACATCGAGAAAGGAGTATCCGGAATCTCGTCCTGGCTACCACACTAAATCTAGTCTCTTACTAACTTTAGGCAAAGTAAAAAGTAAGATCAGTTTATCGCTTACTGAGTCGAAGTTGAAAGCTAAATGACAATTTTCGAAAGATGTCCAATTTTCTCTTTCCCTTCATTGAAAACTTCAACTGTCATTTTTTAATTTTCATTAAAGCGATCACTGTACATCATTCATCTCACTATATCTTTCCAACGATCTCCGTAATGACTTTCTGCAATACTAAATCAGAAATTCAAATTTGAATTAGTTTCTTTCAGCGCTGGCTGCCTATTCCCTTCTCCTCGTTTTGTTTAAGTGACTCAATCGAAGCATAAACGTTGCTCATGGCAAGCTGGATTGAGAGGTTATGTGAACGCTGGAGAAGACAGTGAAGCGTTCAAAGCGCCATTTTTTAGCATCTTGAGAATGCGAATAAGAAATCCTCTAATGAGGTTTAGAAGACTTATTAACAATGACGAAGAACTTTTAGAGAAGTAAAGGATGAGTGAATCAGATGAGTGATTCAACGGATTTGCAAGTCAATAGAACATCGACGATAAAGAGAATATTGAAATGCAAAGCTTCCTGAATGATAGGACAAAGATAAGTATGCACATGAAATTTTCACTGTTCATTTAATGATAATCTGGCTGATACACAGGAATCTGATTATTACACGAATAGTTTCCAGCATAGTCCGGCAGCCACCACGAATTTCTGCAGGGAACGAGGCCGACAATTACACTTTCACAGAATGATGTACACCTCATAGTCCAGCGGCCACCACAAGTTTGTGCAGGGAACGAGGCCGACAATGAGACTTTCACAGAATGATGTACACCTCATAGTCCGGCAGCCAGCACGAGTTTGTGCAGGGAACGAGGCCGACAATGAGACTTTCACAGAATGATGTACACCTCATAGTCCAGCGGCCAGCACGAGTTTGTGCAGGGAACGAGGCCGACAATGAGACTTTCACAGAATGATGTACACCTCATAGTCCAGCGGCCAGGGCGAGTTTCTGCAGGGAACGAGGCCGAAAATGACACTTTCACAGAATGATGTGCACCTCATAGTCCGGCAGCCAGGACGAATTTCTGCAGGGAACAAGGCCGACAATTACACTTTCACAGAATGATGTGCACCTCATAGTCCGGCAGCCAGCACGAGTTTGTGCAGGGAACGAGGCCGACAATTACACTTTCACAGAATGATGTGCACCTCATAGTCCGGCAGCCAGGACGAATTTCTGCAGGGAACGAGGCCGACAATTACACTTTCACAGAATGATGTACACCTCATAGTCCAGCGGCCAGCACGAGTTTGTGCAGGGAACGAGGCCGACAATGAGACTTTCACAGAATGATGTGCACCTCATAGTCCGGCAGCCAGCACGAGTTTCTGCAGGGAACGAGGCCGACAATGAGACTTTCACAGAATGATGTACATCCTATGCTTGTTAGCCCGTAAATCTGAACGAAAAACACATAATAATCCAATCAGACGCAGATTGAAGTTTTTGGTCAAAATGAAACTTTGTTTTGTATTCTCTTATCAGCTGAAAAGTACTAAGCCCTGAGTCATCTTGTTTTGGCATGGAATGTCTTCAGGTCATTTCCTATGATGTGCGTGCTCTTATCATCATTCATCTGATCAGCAATGTATGTGAGAATTTGGTTGAATGTCAATAAAGTTTTTCAAAATGTTTGTATTTGTCGACATTAAGAGGCTCGCAAAATCTAAATGCGCTTGGCTTTATAGACAGGGGTGTATGAAAATGAAAGGAAATGACCTGAAGACATTCCACGCCAAAAAATTGTGACTGTGGGCTTAGCACTTTTCAGCTGATAAAAGAATACAAACAAAATTTCATTTTGACCACAAACTTCAATCTGCGTCCCATTGGATTTATCATTGATCCTTCTGACAAGAAGAGGAAATCACTAGAACTCGGCAGACGTGCCGATTCGAAGTAGGCATAGAGTGCACATCACTCTGTGAAAGTCTCATTTTCGGCCTCACTCCCTACAGGAACTCGTCCTGGCTGCCGGACTATGAGGTGCACATCATTCTGTGAAAGTGTAATTTTCGGCCTCGTTCCCTGAAGAAACTCGTTCTGGCTGCTGCCGGACTATGAGGTGTACATCATTCTGTGAAAGTGTCATTTTCGGCCTCGTTCCCTGCAGAAACTCGTGCTGGCTGCCGGTCTATGAGGTGTACATCATTCTGTGAAAGTCTCACTTTCGGCCTCGTTCCCGGCAGACACTCATGCTGGCTGCCGGACTATGAGGTGTACATCATTCTGTGAAAGTCTCATTGTCGGCCTCGTTCCCTGCACAAACTCGTGGTGACTGCTGGACTATGAGGTGTACATCATTCTGTGAAAGTCTCATTGTCGGCCTCGTTCCCTGCAGAAACTCGTGCTGGCTGCCGGACTATTCAGAATGCGGGTTTCTTCGATTTTAGGAGGTGAAATTTTGGCTCATCAATTTCTTCTTTCACTTGAGAGATGCAGTGCATTTGTAATTGTACGCAGTAACCGCTGCGAAGGAAATGCTGTGACTATATTTTTTCTTCAAGCTTTACCCTTGAGATTAGTGATTCCGTCAATGCACCGAATACTTAATTCCATAACATTTACAGCTCAAATAAAATAATTCTAATATTATACATAATTCACTTGTCCATGAAGTGAAAGCAAGCTGGAAATAGCTCAGTTTTGACGTCAACTCCTTTCTGCCGGACATTTCCTCAATTTTTGACCTTTCCAAATTCATTAATTTTTCAATGTCATCATTTCTTCACTTGCCCTTTGATCACAGAATTAACAAGTCAATTTTGAGATGTTCGTCCGGCAGCTAACATGGCATCAATTTCAAATAATCTGAGAACAAAGAATTCTAATTATTGCAACATTTTGAAACACATTCTGGCCTTCCAAACTCTTTCTGACTTCTCTGAATATGAGTTTTGTTGATTTAAATATGTTTTGTAAAAAAAAGATATTCTACGATGTGCATTTATTAGCACAATTATTTCCATGACAATGGAGCCATCGAAAGAATTAAATGCAACCAGTTATCTGTCGTCAGTTCGAGGTCAGTTCAATTTTCATCGGCATGAATTTATGATTCACTAAATTTATGTTTCACTTCTTGAATCTGAATAGTGATGTGGAAACATTAACATCTTTCAAAGTTAATTGAAATCATTGTCTTTGAGTATATTGCTTTGCTCTATCAGTTGCAGGTTCCTTATATGATCACACTTAAGAAGATTCTCTTGAGGTTCGGTCTGAAAGCAATAGCAGGTCATCGAGTTACTAGTTTATCAAACATGACCTCTTCAAGGCTGTCATGACACGGACGATCTGTAAAATAATATCATTTTATTCTGCATTTTACTATAATAATCAGTCAATTCCGTTGTAATTTCTTCAAAACTGTATAAATGTGCATATCTCATATTTGGAAACAATTCCACCTGTATTTACCTTGAGTTCATTTAATAAAATCGAAACTGTATACACTTTGGGGGATTTAATAAATGTGCTGAGTTGCTTCTCTACCTAATATAGCTACTCTATGTGTTCATCTATGTATGAGAATTTTTGCATAGACTTCGACATTTCAAGGATAAAGAGTCTCCTCTAGTAAGATTTTCCATATTGAAAATCAGGACTTTTATGAAGGAAAACAACGAACGCGTTGCAGCAGCAAATATCCAAGAAGTTGAAGAAGATTGCCAAAGGCCAGCGATTCGTCTTCCTTTTTGAACTGTAAGTGCGTAGAAGCTGATCTAAAGTGTCAACTTCTACTTTTGATTTGTTATAGTTGACAATCATCGTCGGTTTCTGCTGAATATTCGATATTTCGCGTCTTTGTGCAAAGTGGACATGAGAGTGATAGCTCTCTTTGTTCTGGAATATATGAAACGATGGTTGTTGTCTATGTGAAACCGAAAACACTTGAATGAACGTCTCTTTGTCGATTGAGATGAAATTCGGCAGGCAAGTACGCCTTGTTTTGTCGAAGTGTTCCGTTGTACGTCAAGTTTTTTATCAGTAGTGATTGATACATTGACAGCGACGAGAAAAAAATTATCACCTGTAATGTGGCGTCCACTTCCAGACAGGCAATCTGTCAGCTCGAGACCAACTCTTTCACCTTGTCTTTGTTCAGGCCTCGGACCAATTCGTCCGACGCATGGCTGAAGATTTAGGCACTAGTAGATGTCGTAGAATCAACGAAGGCCCAAAGCTTGATGCCGTATTTTCCAGGTTTATCTTTCAAAAACATGTTGAATCCGCAACGTCCTCTAAATATACGCCTGCGAGCTGCTCATCCACGCTTATGTTGATGCCTGGTCGGTATGATGACCGAAATTTTGTCACAATGTAATATTGCAGTTCAGATATCTGAACTGAGGGCTGAGGGCCGTCAGGCACGAAGCCATAGCTTATTGCGGTTCTGAGATCTGAATTGCAATATCATTGTGTTGAGGTTATCTATGATTGAACCACAGTATGCTAAACAGGTATACTGCGGTTTAATATTTTAACATTGAAAGATATACGAACCTAAACACAATGAGTTCAAAAATTGTTCAATTGGTGAAAATTTACCATTTGCTTCTCCCTCTCTGAGCGTATATCGAAACGAATGCAGCGAAGGAGATCGGTGAATCTGTTGCGGCTCATGGACTTATTGACAATTTTTCTGAAAAATATGGATTCTTTTGTTGACTGAACCAATAATAGAACAAAGGCAGTAGCGATCAGGTACAAATATGATTGCTATATGAAAACGAGTGCGCTGTTATGCATGAGCCATTGATTCTGATTACAAAGCACGCAGTCGTAGTCAACCTATTGATTACTGGTGCAGATTTATCTCTCTTAACGAACTAGATTTATCATTCACATACCACAATAGGCTTACATGTTCATGTACATGTACAATTGTACATGTAACAACTACTATGTACTGTAGATAAAACAATAATGCGTACAAACGAGAGACTTGAATGAAGAAGATGAAAGGCCTTTCTGATAATTATGCATATATTACACAATATAAGTAAGGAAACGAATTATTGATTATGGGGTATTACATACGCCATTTGGTAAATAATTCAATAATTTATCATGGTAGCTTGAGGGCTAAAACACTTCTTATATAGAAAAATATGTCGATGCTACAAATCACACCACGACTTTTCGTGCTATGCAGACATCTTCTGTGTTGATTTAATCCTTTCCAAATATTTCTCTCTATCGTGATGATCTTATTAAGAAGAATGAAATGAATAGTCAGCTTTCAGTCAACTGTAAAGTTACCAGTACCATGATAAGAAAAGTGTGATCAAAAGGAAAACCATCGGAAGCCATCATTTAAAGGCCTCAGCCATACTGAAAGCAAAACAAGGCAAAAAGGAGCGTACTGAGCTAGCATTTGTCTGCAGGCTTCAACATACGATTTACCAATAAAATATACAACGCGTTTTGCCATGGGGGAAAAACATACCCCAAATTAAAATCTTTATAAAGTTTACTGAAAAGTTCAATAGGATAAAGTTGCGTAACGGAGACTCGGAATTTCAATCCAGTGTGAAGGTACGTGGAATTGTCGTATTCTAAACACAAGAATAATGCAACACATAATGAGTTGTTCAAGTCATATGGCGGATTTACAAATAACTTTGAATTATGGGGTAATTTTTTCTGCGTGGCATACCATGTTGGAATATTTTTACATATGTTCCCGGAAATAAAACTATTGGCCATATTATTTATCAATGCTGCAGTATCTTATGACCAATGCATAGTCAGGAAAAGTCATTAAATGATTATAACTGAAGTGCAATATTTCCTCATTTTTCGTAATAATAATCATCATTGGGGCAATTATTTACCCCATGGTATAGCTAGGGTTAATTGTTTTGCTCGCAATATGACTGAGATCTAATGTTTAGTGCGGCAAATGTGTGATCACGGCATGGTAATCGTTTCAGAACACTTTTTGCGGTACCCTGATGATGGTAGCGTGCGGTAGCCTTGTGTTCGAAGAGATTGAAGACTTCCATTTAGTCCTGGGTTTACAAATCACTCGATCGCTTTACAGTGATTTGTATGAATTGTCCTTTTCGTTCCATGTACCATGCTTCTTCTTCCCATTGTACCAAGTTTCCCACATTTTCTGCTGGATCAAATATATTTAGATCTGAGCTGAATGACAATTAAGAAAGGGGCTCCAAAGGTCCGACAATTGATAGACTTCTTCAATAAGCAATCCTTTGAATGATCAGACGAAATGCACCCAGTAAGGGTATTGTTTTCAGTTGGAAGAAAGTCAATGTCTCCTTGCATGAATCGGTTGATTACAAGCCGCACTGAATCAGAATAACTATTCAATAATTCTTAGTTTCAAACAAAGTTGAGACAAATGATATATCCACTGAATTGTTGTTTTCCTATCACATAAAGCAATTCAATCAGTCAAGCATTGAGCCAACTCGTGTAGATGCTTCATTCTAATTTCTGATTCATTAAAAGCAAATAGGTAATATTCTCATTCTAAATTAACTCAGACATCAGAAGGATATGAAATGATAAAATTTCTTTTATGTTTCTAAGATTTATATCATTTTTTAACTCTAATATCTCTTGTCCTATTGATGTCTACTGCTTTCCAAATGCCATGATTCTCCCTTTCATTACAATCTGAGTGATGAAGACCTGGTTCATATTTAAGAAAATTTCAAATCAAGAATAATAAATTCTGACAGACACAATAAAGATGAACGTATCTTGTTGTTCAAATGAAAGTTTAATAAACCTTTTCTTCAGTTGCTAAGGAAGCAAATACATATCAGCATGCGTTCTGGAAAGGATTCAGTTTCTAAGTACATCGTGATTTTCCAACCTTTTCGAGTAATCACGTCTTAACTTACTAGAAGGTATTTAGAGGCATATATTTTGCGAATACTTGTAAAAACTATCCTGCGTGCACTTTGTTTATGTTCTTATTTGAACTATCTATCACTGCTGTTTTCTGCAACATTGGCGACGTCTTTTTTCGCAATGGCGTCTTATTTATTCGCTGATGTAACTAAAGCAAGCATGTAAAGCTTTCGCACACCTGGCATCATCGTTCAATTAGATTTTCTGTTGATGGCAGGTAATTCATTGATAACATTGTCACATTGATAAATAGAGAATTTAATGCTTTCAGAAACTATAAATGTATTGAAGGCAAACGTTTGCTTCACTATTCAGGGTCATTGCCAATCGTCAGCGGCCCCTATTCATGCTTTGATCTATTCAGGCCCTATTGTTGCACAGTAGCGTGAAGAAGTAACAAGCCAGCGTGTTCTAATTCACATGTACTCACAGTTGGGAGTTCTTTGCAATTGTGATTATCAGAAGTTGACTAGAATGAATATTGACTCAAGGTCGCGGCACATCCGTGGGGAACTAAGTTGTGGCATCAACCACCAATGAAAAACTTAGAATAGAAATGCACATGTGACTGATCCTAACCCAATGATTCAGCCGCTGACAAGTGTATCTAAGAGAAAATGCGTATACGATTTTTGTGCCATTAATGCACATTGCATGAAGATTATACCATTATACAGTTTGTATTATTATCAATCTATATGACCACACCTGAGCCATCTCCACGTAACTCCTAAAGCAGTGCTCGGAATCTATACTTATCATTTTCATTCAAAATCAATGAGTTTCAAACATAGAGGTCTTTCAACTTTGTTCCCTGATACAGAACGGTTTCCAAACAGAAAAGCTCTTGGCTTGCGATGTCCAAAGAGAAATATTTGACGGCGCACTCTAGTTGATCATTTTATGTCATAATAGTCCATTCTCTTCATTATAACAACAGCAACTGAAAGTTAGCCATGATGTCAGCTACAAATAGAATAGAAAGAACAACAAAAAGATAGAGAATATTCGGTTAAGCTGACAAACAATGTTTCCTACTAAAGTCATGGATTTCTGTCTAAATAGAGAAATATATAGTAGAAATTGAGCGCTGTGAGTGTTTGACAAATCGACAAACCAATCAGACAATAAAATCATGTTTTGGGATAGTTTAGAAACGGTTTCAGAGATCATTGGCCACGCGGTCCGATATCTATAATTCATACAACTCATACATCTATGAAGTAATGTCCTTCTTGGTTCACCTTCTTGCTCAGAATGATTCATCTTCTTTTCAATGCACTGAGGCAGCGACTGTAAATACTTTTAGCTATTCGATTTTATTAAAGCCGTTACTAAAAGGAGTGCCGCATTTTTCTTTCTCATCCTCATCATGAACACCTTCAACTTTCAACTATGCGAAGTAATATCTGTCTGGCAGAATACTGGCGACAATTCGATTACACCACTCTCGCGCTCATGTGATCGCTCGTGTTGCAGCCTTCAATTGCAATATGAGAGCGATGATAGCGCAGACACTGTAAATCATGAAGTCCTATTTAATTATAAATCTAAGTTCCAAACTGAAGAGTACTGGAATTACCGAACTTAAATTCACAGAATTGATAAAATGCCTGTTGAGTACTAATATGATGAACCATCACTGTCAAAAAATTCAGTGACTCGGCATGCAGCGGGTAATGATGCGTGCGTTTCAATATGATAGATTATTTGTCCATTCCTAGCTGAAACAGAGTTGTCCATTCCTAGCTGAAACAGAGTTTGCATTGTTGACGAGCAGTGACTGTGGGAACAAGTGGCGCCTATCAAACGGTCAACGTAGTTATTCATAGTTCCTGCAGCAAAATTATCACTCAGGTCGCTTCTGTCTCAAGTAGCGAGTGCTTAGGAAATGACGGCTTGGTGTTTTCCTTCATGTCGAAGTGTGTACAATGAAACAAGAGGCGATCCTGCAAAAACCAATCTGAGACATTCTATCGATATCCACATGAGCCTAAGATATCAATTCGGTAGATAATATTTCATGTGCACTATTTTTTATTTTTAGTTTTAATGTTTTACTTACTTCATAATGTAAAGAATTGTGTGCTTTCACCGCCATCTTGTGAACTTAATAAAGATGATTTGATTTTGATTTGATTCGATCAATTTGAATCAAAAGCGCCCTCACCGACAGTGCCTTGAGCCCTGCCTACGTCTATCATATTTTCCGACTGCACTTTGAGTCGTGTCAATGTTTGCCATCCTCCTCGACTCTAATTTGAATCCTGCCAACGTTTTCCATCATCTCCGACAGTGCTTTCTGTCTTGCCAAACGTTTACACACTTCACCGACTGCGCTTGGATTGGACTGTACATGTTTTATTGATCTAAATGCGGGTTGGATATGCCGTGTGGCATTTCTCGATATAGTGGTGGTGGTAGTCCTATGCAACCTAAAATGAGTACGAATCAAGTACTGTGTTTTCGAATCAAAAGCGTTCTAAAATGAGTAGTAATATTTTCGATCTGAGAAAGTACTAGACTCATTTCTTAGTCGTAGCACTGAGGTTCAGTTCTCTTCCTGAAATTTCTGTTTTGAAATTTCGATGTTTCTTGTATTCGCCTTTTACCGTTCGCTGTTTTGAGATTCGCTGTTATAACACTAAGCAACCAGTCTACATTAAGTAAAATCAAACCTAAGCTCGTTAGCTTTCGACCCGACCACATTTCACTCTTATCACGGAATTTTTAATTTCCTTTTAAACATGGACTCATAAACATTATATCATTTTTATCGTCGTTTCTTGCTTCATCAACAATCACGTTATTCGCACTTAGAATTTCTTTCTTCTGCCAATTTATTAATAGATTTATTCGCATCTCATCTCTCTCTCTCTCCCTCTTTCTCAGCGTTTGATTCCTTGCTGACCGGAATTTTCTTTCTTTTAATTCACGAGATATTGAATATCTCGTTTACGAAACGAAAATGGCGTAGACTGACAGGTTGCATATATACATGTACACAAGAAGTATGAACTATGAACATGAGAACGCACATAGGAACGACGCAGGGAACGGCACACAGGAACAACGAGGATAGGATAAGGGCGCATGGGTTAGATTGAAACGAGCAAACGTTAGATGCGTCAACATAATACACTATACGCGACATGCAATTATCAGAATTGAATCATATTTGAATTGGAATGGAATTGAACTGTTTCGACTGGAATTGGAATCAAAAAATTTCAGTGGAATTTTTCCAGCTCTGCTTAGTAAGTATCTTTCTTGCACTCATTTTGGGACTTGAAGAATAACAGTGAAGAAAGGACTCTGGGTCTCTAGTTTTAGTAAATCAACTGACAACGTGAACAAAACAGTTCAAAGTTACATTAGATAAGAACGTCATCGTTTCTCTAACTGTTCTCATGGTTTCAGTATCATCACTGGTAAAGACAGCTGATAGTTACATGTACATGTTCGTTACTAGTCTGTACCAAAAGAAGGTCACAGGAAGAAATATCATTCACTATTTCTTCATTTCACTAGCTTGATTGATTTTTCCATGAAGTCACTGGGATTGTTCATCGGAAGAATGTTTCAACTGAGGGACATTCTTTTACCTCGAAACAATCATTTTCAACCTATGGGATGCCACAGCGGCCTGGCTTGGAAGATCGACTGCGAACGAGTGTCCAAAACTCGTCAGTTTTTTGCCAACATTTGAATTTTACATTGAAACTATAAAAACATTATTTCAAGTCATATACTTTTGAACTTAGTTCTGTTTGACTTTGATTGTCTTTTTACAGTGTCTAATACAAAAAGCTTCAATATATAATCGAGGAATAGAGAATTCATGACTCAGAATGTATCAGTTATTCACAAATTCACAATCACTGCAATCGACAAGAAAACAACACAATAGTCACGCCTGTACGCAGTGAGTGGAATATTCAAAGACAAAGTGATTTATTGTTCAAAATAACAAAGTCCAATCTGAGCTGCAAAGTAAGCTGTTTGTAGCATTCGTATCGAACACCCTATCTATCAGTTGTTGTCCTCATAGAGCGACAATATGGAGGAACGTTTAGGCATCTGCTCTTATGATGTGAGACAGACCCAGTTAACATATTCCTTGTATCTGTCATTTTAGGGGCACAATAACATTGCCTAGAAATTTTTGATAGCTAAATATCTACGATCGGACTAACATCTGAATCTGCAAGACTTGTAGATTTTCATGTACCCCTGTCTATAAAGCTACACACAGTTAGATTTGGCGAGCCTCATAATGTCGGTAAACACAAACATTTTGAGCAACATTACCGACTTTCAACCACATACATTGCCGATCAGATGCATGATAAAAATCACATGTACATCATAGGAAATGACCTGAAGAAATTTCATGCCAAAAATTATGACTCTGGGCTTCGTACTTTTCGTTAATCAGAGAAAACAAAGAAAATTTCATTTTAACCAAAAACTGCAATCTGCATCCCATTGGATTTACATGTGCTTTTCTTTGATCTTGTCGGACAAGAAGAGGAACTCACTAGAACTCGGCAGACGTGCCGATTCGCAGTAGGCATAAGGCGTACATCATTCTGTGGAAGCCTCACTTTCGGCCTCGTTCCCTGCAGAAACTTGGTCTGGCTGCCGGACTATATTTGAATGAGACAAATCAAGGTCCGAAATGACGAATCAAGTCCATATTCTGGATGGGTGCGCAGTTGAGGTACAAAAGAGAAAACGGGCCCTATGACCTCACAAGCAGTGTTATGAGCACATTTCACAGGTGTCAAAATACCTCCTATTAAAATGAGAATAGCAGAAAAATTCAACTAGGGTTCTTTCTGTACAATCACAGAATACACAATCATCAAATGATTATCGGAATCGGAAAAATCTTTAGAATAAAACAGAAAGTTTTTATTTTCATTGGTAATTTTAGTTGCAAACATTTTGTATAAATTGACAAATCAACCGGTTGTAAGACAACTTGTCCTTCTAGTAAATTGGCAGAAGGTGAAGAATGAGTTTAGTACGGTGTGAGTAGAAGGTATGTAGGAATGGTAGGACCACTTAACCGGCACATAATACTTAAAGTCATTGTAACTTATGCGGTGACTTTACGGACCCCTTTCGACCTTAACCCTCGAACGGCCAAGGTGTGATCAATTGATCACGTTTGACAAAAGTTCAAATTTTATTCAGAAGTATAAGTGTCTGAGACTTCTCATTCAGTGACTTTTATTTCATGGATATACACAATCGAATCATGAAATACTTTCTCCAATATTCTCACACACACATACACACGCCGCACGCGCGCACATGTAAGCAAAGGCTGTATGTCTCAAGATTCGGCCGATTACGTGATTGGTTCCTTTTTACAGAGAAAAATAAATGGTGATCAATTGATCACTCCTTGGCCGTTCTAGGGTTAAAAACGGACTCCATAGTTAAATACGGACCACATTGTCCATGTAGTGACCAATGGACACAGACCCTTTCGTTCCTTTAATACCGACCATTCTGCTGAACAGTGTGATTCATCATTTGCATTTGAATTGGAATTCATGATAAATTTCAGAAAATTATCAAAATCCAGATGCACAGCTGAATCAGTTGAATCTTCATTTTTTCGTTTCCTTAAAGACAATATAATCCTCTAGGCACTTTTCAAGCGTGACCAATTCAATATTGTCGACAACGCGGGGATTTCACAAACTGATGATAAACTTTAAAAGTACTCTATAAACATGACTTCCGCGCGCTTCGTATTCAAGTTGCGCCTTATGAAGAATTCGTAGCAAATTTTCTTCTGTCGTATTCATGCCATTCCATCCGTTTCTGACAATAAACGTCGAACTCTAGAGTGAGTCTACACAACTCAGGCAAAGCTATCATAATTCTCTTTTGTTGTTAGATATTTAGATGTTTTCAAAGTGTCACTCATCGTGTTACATTGCACAAGTATGAATCCAGGTACAAACACAGGCGTGACATTCCATCGATCTGTAGATTTCAAACAAAAGCCGAGTAAGGAAAACAGCATTGGATTAGATGTTTGAATATTGCAGTTGCAGCTTTGTTTCTAAAGAATGCTTAAATGAAAAACATTTGAGGACTGAAAAGCGCTTTATATAGCCATTCTGAAAATAGTTCTGTAAATAATATTTTTGAAAGATTTGAATGACCTGTAAAATAATTGTTTCAGTATTTGCGAAGAAGTAGTTTCTCTATTTTGCATATCTTTCTCTTCATTACATTGTGTGTATATATTTTTGTTACATTAGCGTTCAATTCAATGGACATGAAGCTGAATACATAGATGAATATGACATTTATTGTGCTCTTGTTGGAAAATATGTTTGATGATTTCTTACGGAGGGAAAACTTCTAACTGATAGTGAACGCGGCACTTATCTGACTGACCAGCTAAATTTCACTCAGTTCCTTTTCATCTTTGCATCTGTGGATTATTAGGCCGCTGTCACACAGAATCTGTCACACTTCCATTTTCCATTTCACTCGCCTTTTTGCACATTCTTCATAAGGCGTGATGAGACGACTTTCATCTTCCACCTACTGCAGTCGCACTAGGGAAATCCATACAGTAAATATATTAGGTAGAGTGGTAACTCCGCATTTATTAAATACCCAATGTGCATACACTTTCGATTTTATTAAATGAACTCAAGGGAGATACACGTGGTATTGTCACCAAATGTGAGATATGCAAATTTTTGCAATTTTGCAGAAATTACAACGGAATTGAATGATCATAACTGTAATGGAGAAGGAATGATGGTATTTCACATATTCTCATGACAGCCTTGGAGATTTAATGTTTGCTGAATGAGAAATTCAATGGGTTCCTATTACTTTCATGCTGAACCTCAAGATAATCTTCTTAAGTGTGATCACATCACAGGCAACCTGCCACTGGCAGAGCAAAATCACATAATCAAGGACAATGACTTCATTTAACTTTGAAAGATGTAAATGGGTCCACATCACTATTCAGATTCTAGAAATGAAGCATGAGTTTAGTGAATCATAAAATCATGCCGGTGAAAATTGAATTAAAAACTTGAAATTTCAGCCAAGAGAAGCACCAATAATATCGCGACTTTTTCATGAAGACTTTCATTATAACACAATTCATGAAACTCCCCGGATAATCAGCTTGATTTCCGATTAGTTAGGATGCCTTTCAGCAAATATTCATTCCTTTTGATATACAACATGTTTCATACTACTTATCTACGAGAGTCATCTCGGCAGTATATAAATTGACAAATTTTGACTTTTTTCAAAAGTGCTCAAATAATTTTTTGGACCATGGGAACGTAATCTCCACAAAAATGAATCTTTTGATATAAAAATGGTCACTGTATACAGATACTTGTTTGAGTCGACACTCTACCTATACCGTAAGATGGGGTGAGTTCGCCACGTTTTCATGACATTTTAGTGTGCACATCAGTCCAGAACCGAGATACATATGTCATAACCTACTCATATCTTGGCATGAATTAGTGCTATATAGTGGTGTGCAAATCAGCTTATTAAAATATTTGTTGTTGCCCTAAGATCAGCATATCTAGGGTGGCGAACTCACCCCCTCTTTTGGGGTGAGTTCACCACAGTGTATTAATCTCATTTGATGGCGAATTTGAACCTCTGTGGGGTTAGTTTGCCCACTCTTACATTTTTAAAAGAAGTTCTCCCACTATCAAGATTTAAAACTAAGTAAATTCAGAATTATTTTCATTAATCAACAGAATACATGAAAGTATAGGCTATTACAGGACTGGTCATCCCTATTACATTAATCAACAAAAAATTGACAGTATTAAATTGGTTAAAAGTAATTAATTGACAGTAAAAATTAGTCAGTATCCCAGTTTGTCCAGTGCATTTATGACAAGTGTAATAGGCATCTTTGTTGGCTCCATTGCACACTCTACAGTGCCTGTAAAAGTTATTGTAAAATTTATTCAGTTCAGTCGCACCAACTGAAGAACGTGCCTGTTTGATGTTCCCTGCTAGCCTTTGGGTCATGTTACTGCGTTTCACAAATCCTCTGATGAAGTCCACACCAGGGTAGTTATTATGAAATCTTGTTTCAGTCCTTCCTTTTCTATCCAGAACTCCCTTCAGCATGAGACGGACATCAAAAGGCGATAAAGGAAACCCCCAGTCTGCCACAGCTTGCATGGTTTCCGCAATTTCATGCTCTTTCGCGGGAGAGAAAACTGCCTGCCCACCAGACTTCAAAGGGTGTTTGGCATTGATTTTGTCACAAAGTGTCTGCCTTGGTACATTGAAAGTGGCTGACGCAGACCTGATTGACTGTCCATCATTTCGTACAGCCGCCACAGCTCCTTCCATAGCCTCTGGAGTATACTGACGGTACGTATGACCAGGCGCAGATTCACATGTTCTTGACATGCTATTTGACATCAAGCAAGGAGAAAATGACAAGCAGAGCATTTGTTGTGCCTAATGAACAAAGGACGACCGGTGCGATTTGCTCAGTACAGCCAGCCAATCACACGGCGCCATTCACAACGGCTAGTCGGAGAAACAACACATTCGTTATCTAATGCATAGCGAACTTAGCCTCGGAGAGCGAACTCACCCCATCTTACGGTATATCCGTACTCTATGCGGAAATCCATTTCTGATGCAGTCATTGCTATTTTTTGCTATTAACTGTTGCTCTGACTACTGTCTAAGCTCTTCTCTTCCTCATCTTTGTCCTCGTTTGACACGGCGAACAAAAAGCTGTGTTCTGATGTGTTGCTTCTCTTCGCAAATCACAGCCTCCTATATTTTCCCTTAGACGTCACTCGTCGTTGCTCTATTTTTAGAACAGTCTCGCAACTGATGGAAGACGGCTGATGGACATGAACTCCATCAGCCGCACAATTTCATACCTCATGTCCGATGGACGACGCCTTATGACTTTTCCTGAGTGACAGCGTGATGGACGATGGAAGATGGAAGATGACCTGTGGTTGATGCCTTATTCTGTGTGACAGCGGCCCCTGCACTGCTTATTGTGAGCAATTGGTCATGAAATGTTTAATGAATCAAACATCATCAATCTCATGTACAGTGCGCGACAGCAAGTTGGAAACTTGGCATAAATCTACGGACACGTACATTTTTCAACACCTTCTAAATTTTTTTGCTATTAGGAAATATCGACAAATTTATAATCATCTGAAAGAGAATTTTCGGATCTATCACTTAAATGCTGTTGAATTAATTGTTTTTGAAATTGGTGGTTCCTAGAGACCTATAAACCCGAAAGCCCCAAACTTTCTTTGACTTGTTTTGACAAGCGCATAAATCAATCTGAAACATTCTCCTTGTGATATTCAAAACCGTCACAAAATAGGCTTTCAGAAAATCTATAGTTTGAAAAAGTTTTGTTGAAGTTTATAGGCAATATTTTGAAAGTAGTATATATGGATAATGTGGCGATTTTTTCATTTTCAGAATGTGTTGCGATAATAGCAGAAATAACGCTGTTACCTAACTGGTGGCATTTATTTACCTCAAAGCTAGTGTTTTCTGCTTTTGTTGGGTAAATTTAAGGCACTTCGAAGAAATATTCTGAAAATGAAAAAATCGCCACATTATCTATCTATACTACTTTCAAAATATTGCCTATAAACTTCGACAAAACACTTTCAAACTATAGATTTTCTGAAAGCCATTCTTGTGACGGTTTTGAACATCACAAGGAGAATGTTTCAAATTGATTTATGCGCTTGTCAAAACAAGTCAAAGAAAATTTGGGGCTTTCGGGTTTATGGGCCTCTAGGAACCACCAATTTCAAAAACAATTAATTCAACAGCATTTAAGTGATAGATCCGAAAATTCTCTTTCAGATGATTATAAATTTGTCGATATTTCCTAATAGCAAAAAAATTTAGAAGGTGTTGAAAAATGTACGTGTCCATAGATTTATGCCAAGTTTACAACTTGCTGTCGCGCACTGTATATTCAACAAACTGATGAGCAATGAAAATGAGAGCTTTATAGCATGAGCTTAATAGATTGTTCAACAAAATGACGAACCATTGCAGATGAAACCACAAAATCACCTACAGGATCGTTTAGGAACTTGCTGTTTTGTCATACTAGTCAAGATTGGAATTCCAATCGGTTGTGAACATCAAACATTCAAAAAATGTAGAAGAAATTCATAAACCAGTGCACACATGATAAACTTTCATAATTTTCTTTCTTGCATTCTACAAACTTTGTTAGTGATACAATTTCTTCATTTTTCAGACAAGGGACATCTCTCAGATGGATTTTCTTCTTCTTTTCTTAGATTCTTTAGGTTATAATGCCTTTATATTAAAGTGTACTCAAGATAAAGACAGCAAAGTCCTCAACGAGACCCGCTACCAGAGTCCAGACTGTCCCAGCATAATTATCTTATGCCCTGTCTAGGTTTAGACAGTTTTTATATCAAACCGCTATGGATGTCACAAATCTGTGATGACTCTAATATTAATTTCTTTGGGTGGTGTAGAATTTGGTTGATTCATAAGCGCAAATTTACATAGTGTTCAAAATCAGTTTCGATAGCTTAGCTGATGACGGCATGCACAATAGGCATATGACAGTTCTAAGAACACAAAACTAATGACTGAGTAAGAGACTAGCATGTGTTGCAATTTTCCTATCGCTGACAGCCTCACCGAATCAGAATCACAAAGCAGGAATGTGTTTTGGAAGACAATCAGCACCTTCATCAGATTTCATATTACTCTGATCCATTTCAACTCTATTAAAATAATTCGTACATTTTAATAACTTCAAACTCCATTTTTACTAGCAACATTTTATGTCGAAAGTGAGCCATAAATTCCCATTCCAACTATGAAACTGGCATCGCTTCCAAGATACACCGTCATTAACACTCGAGTTTGTTGTGAATACTAGAAGAAATGATGCATTCACTATCTGATCTTCAGCGTCCGCGGTCATTCATAACTTTCGCAAATTTTGCTATCAATTGATGTTGCAGCCTAATGCCCCATTCTGAAGAAAATCCCTCAGCAGTTCAAAACAAACAAGAACCGTTTTTCAAGAATTTACCGTTTACCATACTATTTTCACACAGAAGTTTTATCGGAAATTCTTTGATTCATCATTTCCTTGACATTTCACCATTTTTCCATTGTCATGATGATTCCTCTGAAGCTCATCGAGAGGCCGATGGGAAGATTGGGCCCATCCTTGATTTCTCATGGTAGGGTAGCACGTAATTCACAATGCATGTATATTGAATATTGACATTTGACCGAATTTTTGATAGATGAAACAAATTCTGAATATTTTGGTATTCTGAGTGGTGTCCCCAATCGGTCGGTATTGGGACCGCTATTGTTCATCAGAAATCTAAATAAATATTGATCATGTATCTGTACAAATTCTCTTTTAGAGATGACATCAAAATATATTCATCTCGCACTTCCACCTCCAATAGCTCAATGAGTGTTACCGTTCAGAACTTCGAACAATTGCTTCAGCATGTTCATCTGTCAATTTCAGTTAACAAGAGCTCTTTGCAAGTAACAATTCCTTTGCAAGTAAAATTGTTACAAAGGTAGTAATCTCTTTTTGGGAAATCATATACAGCAGCGGCAAGTTACTCTTGTAAGAGTAATGTAACATGTAACAATTTTACTTGCAAAGGAACTGTTCGCAATTATCTTGGCATGAATCTATCGACTAATCTGAGAATTATTAAATATTGTGCTACAATTGCCGCTAAAGTTTCTCCCTTTCAGTGCCTTCCTTCAAATGCTTTAGTTTATCTAACATTTGGACTTTGTTGTTAGCCTATAAGACTTTAATGAGACTTCTCCATGAATGTTCTAGTTCAGTGTATTATCCCTAGGACATCATAGCTATCAAACGAGAATGACCAACGTTTTTGACCACGTCAGATACGTGCATGCAAACATGCCTCATATGATAATATAATCAATATATTGAGATCTTTAAGAAAAGACGTTTCATGATTGAATTGTGTTTAACATTTTATGGATTGGTTAATCTTCCTTTCGATAAATGTTTAATAGAAGGTACTTTTGCAGGTTTTGGACTTCAAGAGTGCATTCAAAGCTTTGGTCAATAAAATAGTGGTTTGAATAATGACGTTGAATTTCATTAGCGACATTGTAATTTCAAGTGAAGAAAAGCTGAATTCAAGAGGGAACGTCCAATATATCACAATGTCGTTCTTGAAAGTCTCTTTGTCGGTGATGATTTCGCTTTTGTCGATAATTTCTGCGCTATGTCTTTCATGAATTGCTAGACTGCTACATAATTCTGATTGTCCTTATTGAAATCCAAAACCTTCATATCCTTCCGATCTTTGTCACACGATTCATCCAGAATTATTCATCACAAATTTGAATATTTGAATAATATTTTGTAGAATTTGAAACTCCCTTGATGACAAAATTGTTGCCTTTTAAACTTCAACTTCTTTCAACTTCTTTCTCAAGATTGACTTAGCGCGTACTCATAGAGTAAGTATATTTAGGTAGAGTGGTAACTCAGCATTTATCAAATCCCTAATGTGTATCCACTTTCGAATTTATTAAATGAACTCAAAGGAGATGCAGTCGGAATTGTTTCCAAATGTGAGATATGTATATTTATGCAGTTTTGAAGAAATTACAACGGAATTGACTGATCATGATAGCATAAAGCAGAAGGAAATGATATTATTTTACAGATCGTCCGTGTCATGACCGCCTTGGTGAGTTTATGTTTGTTAAATTGGCAACTCAATGACCTGTTATTGCTTTCATGCTCAACCACAAGAGAATGTTCTTTAGCGCAATCATTTCAAGCAACCTGCCATTGGTAAAGCAAAATAACATAATCAAAGACAATGATTTCAATTAACTTTGAACGATGTAAATGGCTCCACATTAATATTCAGATTCAAGAATTGAAGCAGGAATTTAGTGAATCATAAAATCATACCGGTGAAAATTGAATTAAAAACTTGAAATTTCAGCCAAGAAACCACGAATAATGTCGCGACTTTTTCATGAAGACTTTCATTATATATTAATGAAAATTGTAAATAATAAAATTAAAAATTAAATAATAAAAAACAAAAAATAAAATATAAAAATATAAAATAAAAATATATAAAAATAGAAAACATAAAATAGAAAATAATGAAATTATTATTCATGAAACTCCCTTGATAATCAGCATAATTTCCGCTTAGTTAGGATGCTTATTAGCAAATATTCATTCCTTTTGATATCCAACTTGTTTCATACTACTTATTTACGAGAGTCATCTCAGCAGTATATAAATTGACAAATTTTGACTTTTTTCAAAACTGCTCAAATAATTTTTTTGATCACGGGAACGTAATCTCCACAAAAAACTGAATCTTTAGATGTAAAAAATTTCACTGTATACAGATACTTTTTTGAGTCGACACTCTACCTATAAATCCCTACTCTATGGGCATACCTGTAGACCTGACTGTCGATTTCCACCACGTCTTGAAACATCAACTGCATACCTGTGTTATTCATTGTGAAATAAGTCACTATCAGTCTTAATAATTCTATAATGTAGCATAGAAATAACAACTTCGGCCAAGATGACTGTGTTTAGCGACTTTAATTATTGCATATCATTGGGACTAACATCAGCTGCCTTTCCTAATTTTCATTTGTTTATTGTCCGCCCAAAGCTCATTTTCTAAGCATGCAAAAAACTAACAAGTCGGCCGAGGAGCCCACGGGCAGGGCCTGAAAATGCATCACTAGCATTTAGCAAAAACTTGCAGTGATCCATTAAATGTTTGCCTTTCTCAACACTGATAATCATAGCCAGAACTGGTTGCGAGGGGTCAGAAAGGCATTTTCTCATTGAGTAGTGTAAATTCAAGTCTATATTCTGACGAATCAGGACAGTTATATCACTTCAAGCGTGCACGGTTAGTAAAATTGAGATCGTTGAAGCAAATTGAGGAGAGAATTGAGAAATCGAAGATTCTTGATATAAATTGAGTTCGGTAGACCAGTAGTTTGAAAAATATTTCAATTTAATGAATGTTTTTGATGATACGTCATAAAGTAGACAGTTGAAGGTCACGTGTATTCTCTAATTCTGCTGAATTACGCTTCCTTGACCTTAACTTGTTGCGTGAGACGAAAGGAGACAAATATCTCCTTGTCAATCTTCGGCTTGTCGATGTTCAACTTTTCCGAAAACCGGACGAATGAGTAATGGCGGTGATGTCGACCCATCCCCTCTCTGCTGACGTGAGGGGATCCTGGGCGCCATCAGGTGTTTGGCGAGACAACCGCTCGCTCCCAGCGGCGGATGAGCTCCGCACAGCTGACAGGGGAAGCCAACAGGTGCCATGGTGTGAGAGATGTTTGTATGTGAGTGCAGGAGAAGAGGTGTTTTGTGTTGTGTGGTTGTGATTTGCAAAGGGGACAAAGACAGAGGGGTTTATATTGTGTAGATGCTCTTTTTAGAAGGATGGTTTGTTAGTTCGGAGTTGTGCCAATGTTCTGTGTGTCCATCTGTCGAGTATTTGCTCTGATTTGTGAACTGTGGGGGATCGCGTTAATGACCTTGTTGTTCTGTCTGTTCGTTAGGTATGTGCCGACGTGTTGGGTGCGTGTTTGCTTGAGTAGCTGTTTTGTTGTCGCGTTGGATGATAGTATGGAAGGAGATGAGGCGCACTTCCATGTGCTGAAAATTGTGGGCCTTTGTTGTCTGGGAGGTGGTGGTTGTTGCGTGAGGAGATGAAGAGGGTGGTGCTGATGTTTTGCTTTGTTTAGAAGCTGTTTTTCGTGTAGTGTGAAGTGTTCGGCAATGGGGAGGACATGTGTTTCATCGTGTAAGTGCTGTGTATTTGTGTGGCGTGTACATCCTGTGGCGATCCTGAGCGCTTTGTTCTGTATTGCTTGTAGTTTGTTGATGTTTGTTTGTGAGATGATTGGCGAATGAGTAATCCAACTCTCAATTAAGCTTCATTTTTGAAAAGCTTTTGACAAAAATCTAATTAGAAATATCAGGTCGATTGACAAGTCTGAGCATGCACGCGCATCATGTGGTAGATGCTGTTTATGCACATTATTAAGAATAAAATTGAGTTATGATTGATTTCTTAATTCTCGGAAATGAGATACAAATGGAAACGAAGCTCTCAGTTGATTTTTGTTGCATTTTGTTGGTGTAAATTGAAAACAAATGTCAGACCAATGGAAACACCTTCTTCACATGAATAATTCAATATTTCCAGGTTCAACATAGCAGCCTGATAAAGTGAACTCAAACCTTCGATGCACGAACCATTCAAGAGAAAACAAGAATGAGATAATCAATTATTGTAATTACAAAGGAAAATGCAGGATGAAAAGAGAGCACTGCAGCAGCCAGAATTACTTGGGAAACAGGCGTAATGCCATCAAAATTTGCAGAACCTAATAAGGTCGACTAATGTCCTTACCTCTGAAGGAAACGCAGTAAACAATGGAAGATGTGAGGCTCCAGTGTAACAAAGACAATAAGAAATATATGGCAAGGGAAGAAGATAACAAGGTTTGAAATTACCTTCAGTCCGCGGTGTGTGAGATTTTCCAATTTTTCTCATTTCCCTCTTGTTTGCACAGGATTAGAATACAAGTGGAAAAAATCTGTCTTCAGTTACTTGCTATATTGATAAAATTCCTTCAATATATTGTCTTCTGGCTATGTCCAGGGAACTGACCAACTGGCCACGAATATTTCAAATATGTACTTACGTATTATATTAAATTGCTTAATTTTCATTCTTTTTAAATGACCATTTATCTTTCATTTATTGGTGTAATTGGTTTTAAATTTAACCTTAATTTCTAATTCAATTTTTTTTTTATTCCCATAATCAAGTAAAAATGGCAACCTGATAGTCAACTTTTATAGTCGATCAAGTTTTAATACTTGAAATACATTTTATACTTTGCCTTGACCCTCGAAACACTGCGGTATTATTCCGGCCCCCTCCCCGGTGATCTCCCAAACTATTGCATCAATTTTGGCAAACCACACATGAATCTCATAGTTCGTCCGTACGGGAGGTTAGTCATAATTGTGTGAAAAAAAATCGCCTCCTTTGTTTGACGTAAATCTATTTTAAAAGAAATTTTCAACAAATCACCCGACGCGTTTCGTCAATCCGACAGTCTCAAGGGCTTTAAAAGGTAGGTTTATATACAACAAATCAGTAGTCCAGTCAGGACAACTCATCATGTCAACTCATGACGTCTGTTCAATAGCGGCATTTTCAACGCAATGTTACGTGATTCAGCCACACATTCTGCAGGTGAAGAAGCAGCCCAATTCGATGAACTTTTATCGAGACACTGAGGATAACAGCAACATGATTCTGCAAATTTTCAATAATTGCTGATCAGATGCAGAACTAAAATCATATTTAAAATTTGAATTTCAAATTTCAAACATGCATAAATATCAAGCATATGATTTCAAATTCAAAGATTTTGCATTTATGAATGTCTCTATATTAATAGGAAGAATCCAATATGTGCTGTCAACTTATTTCATCAAGAATTGATAGCACAATATACATGAGAAGTGATTATACCAAATTCAGCCAAAATATTCCAAACATTCAAATTTTAAAATAGCTCTCACGCCAAAAGTGTTGTGCCAATTAATTATCCTTCGGTCAAAAAGTTGAATATTATGTAGAAAGTAAGTTGCTAGAAATCTGGTGGTCATGCCTTACTTGGTTTAAGAGATGTTCAAAATGACAGGGGAGAGAGAATAACGCCCCTCAGTGGGACGAAGGTTAAACAAATGCGAAAGTCGGATTGTTAGCCCATTTCCTCATCACAGACGGCGCATCAACTAAACAGGGGTGAGGCAAAAAGAATTTGAAATTATCTTCTTATTATGCATGTATGCATAGAATTTGAAATTGATATTTCAAACATGATTTTTCGTTATTTATGATGTACTTTTTACTTCTGCATCTAATCAGCAATTATTGACATTTTTCAGAATCATATTGCTTTTGGCCTCAGTGTCTTGATAAAAGTCACCCAATTGGGCTGTTTCATCACCTAAATCATCAACTAAATACTAAAATGTGCGATTTCAGTGTCATTTAAGCTGAACAAAAAGTTTGAATTATTTGACCTTTGACCTCATCTAATACAATGTGTCATTATTATGTTGATTCTGCATTGTTACATAGCAAAATCTACATAATAATGAAATGTCCTAAGCTGTATTTCTATGGGAAAATACCGTGAAACAAAGCAGAAACAAGCGTGATCAATGTTTTTTTTTGCTATGTTTAATATTCAATGTAAATAATATTCAATGAGAAAATATCGTGTTTTTTCAGCGCATTGATATGATAAGTTTTGGGGAAACTATCATGGAAAAGCTTGGGACAATGATGTAATCTCAGAGTGATTAATGATCATCGTTTTATTAACCAGCTTAACCAGATCTTTCAGTTAGTGCATGGTTTATTAGTTTTTGTTGTCATCTTCCATTTCAAATAGTGATCTAATGGAAATTTGTTAAAAATTGGCGGTTTTTTTACCTCTGACCTGCACCTCAACACAGGGATGACCTTAGAAATAAAACTGATGCTGTTTTTCTGAATCTCCTTTCAATGCCCATCCTACTGATGTGTGGTTTGGCAAAATTGGTGCAATAGTTTGGGAGATCACCGGGGAGGGGGTTCGGAAAAAACACCCCAATGGGGCGAAGGTTAACTTCTCGTTAGATAACCGCAGCAGATATGCCTCGTGGTCAACTGCGACTTTATAATTATTAAAAAATACTTTGAAATAAATTAAGAAAATTCGCAGAAAGAAAAGCGCAGAAAGTTAAATGAATTGTTGACTCTGAATTCACAGACTGAAGTTGGCAGAATCATGAAACAAATCAAAGATACAATCAAATCATCAGATTAGATTAATGTCAAATACATGCATTATTTAGCCGCATTGCTTTGAACTCCAAACCCATTATGGGAAAGCAAGCCATTTTGGGAGCTTAGAAATCAAAGAAGACTTTCTATCCTCACCTGTGTTGGCTAAATCAGAAATGCAATTTTCGTTCCCTTTCAGTTGACTGGCGAAAGAAATTTCGTGTTCGAAGGTTATAGTGAAAAATGATGTGATTTTCAAATGAATAATATACGATTAGGTGATAAAGCCAGTTCATATTGATTGTGGGGAACATTTCTTCCGGTTCCTGCGGTTCGTAGTGGATATTTATAGAAGCAGAAATGTCACTCACAATCTATGTGGACAAGATATGAGATGATGAGTCGGATGAGCGGTCCACCAGCACATGGAGAAGCACTGCATGTAATATACTCGTAAGTTGGAGTGCGTAACTCATCGTTGAGTAGTGCAGTGTCATACATCAATGTGCACTACAGCCTAGACACAAATATGCACTGCAGCCCAGAACCCAGACCCAATGCGCACTGCAGCGCCAGGCATCAATGCGCACAACAGTGCCAGACACCGATGCGCACTACAGCCTCGAGGCATGAATGCTGTGACTGGAGCTCCAATGCTCACACAGCCCAGGCGCCAATGTGCAATACAGCTTAGACACCAATGTGCACTGCAGCGTCAGAATCAATGTACACTGCAGCCCGGACACCAATGCGCACTACAGCACTACAGCCGAGGCATGAATGCTGACTGGAGCTCGAGGCATTAAGGCTCACGCAGCCCGGACACCAATGCGGACTGCAGTGCCAATCATCAGTGGGCACGCTAGCGCCATGCAGCAGTGCGCACTGCAGCGTCAGAATCAATGTGCACTACAGCCCAGGCACCAATGCGCACTACAGTGCCAGACAGCAGTGCACACTGTAGTGACAAGCCACAGAGCGTCATATATCGTCAAGCAGTGTAGCGTAAATACGAAATGTATTACGCTCATGTTAGTCATGCATCTAACTATTGTCCAATGCAACCATCATGTACAAGTATAGATTAACCTGTTGAGGACGTCTTGCTATTTTCATTGAACTGTCGACTTGCGCAAATGAAAGACAACCTCAAGGGCCGAGGAGGAGCTGTACTCGTCCTATTTACACGTACATAGTCAATGATCCAAGTACACTGAGATTTGTGCGTGTTCGGGGCCGAACACGCACAAATGGATGAAGCAATCACACTTGAAATTCAAGCCACTTTTGACAGAGGAGAACAGCTCAACTGTAAATATTCCGAATTTGAGACAGAGTAATTGTGCATGAAGAATTTGTCTATCACTTTATCCCTGAGATTTGTGATACAAGTCGCAACATTTACTTTATGCTACTGAAGATATGCCTCTGAATTCATTGCATTTCATTTCAGCTACCATTCACCTCATTGTTTACATTTCACAGTCATTCCCAGCTTCAATTTTAGATGAAGAAACAAGATTGTGAAATATACTCGTATTAATGAAGTAAAGGTTAGAAAAACAACTCTTCGTTCAGCACACATGTTAAAGATTCATACCCTCTCAGTTACTGGCGCTGTTTTCTAAGCAGCCTTTCATGTCTCCATTACTCCATTAGGGCTTCTTAATCTAGCCATCTACTAAGTCTTTGAAATTGGAAAAAGAGGAAGTCAGATGCCTATTTTTACTGTAGAGAGGACCAGTTATGGCGCCGACTTCATTTTGTTGATCGAGTTTTGATATCAATGCATCTGATGTGATGACTGTTGCTCGATATCTGCGTAAAACATCATTGATACTGATTCACTTTCCTCCTTCCGCATGTCTCAGGCTTCTAATTTACACACACCCTCGCGCGCGTGAGTGCTGAATACACACTTTCTTCGCGACCTCGCTTCATTTTATTCAACCTTTCTCTCTCTTTCTCTCTCTCTCTCTCTCTCTCTCTCTCTCTCTCTCTCTCTCTCTCTCTCTCTCTCTCTCTCTCTCTCTCTCTCTCCTCCCCTTCGCTCTTTACCTTTGTTTCGCGTTTTCTCGTTGTTATCTTTATCTCTCGCTTTTCCCTATTCTTCAAAATGGGGGTTACATTCGCTGAAATTCAGTCCGTACAGTCATTTATACGTAGAAATGAAGATACCGCTGGCGATTTACAATGAATTAAAAAAAGTAATACGAGATTGCCCATCTGAAAACAATGACTTCAAATACTCTGTTAACCGCGAACAAATAGAAAATGATAAGGATTGAGGAACTTGAATGCAAAGTAGACAGGAAAAAATGAATTGGAGGGATTTTTTCATTTCCTAGAGTAGAGAGGAAGAGTTTGAGATGACGTTTCGATAAATGTCCTCGTGATTAAGGGGAAGGGTAGAGACCCAGGTATAAAAAGAGTCAAGGGAAAGATCTCGGAAGAGTATATTCATGAAGTGAGACGAACAGATGATTAACCCTGAGAGACCTGAGGGGGGTCCAGTGCACCCCGGAGCCACATTTTTCTATTTCATTTTTTACGCTGACGATATATCAACCACTCAAGCCCATACAAAATCATCATTTCTGACAGTGAATCTGCATGTGTTATTTCATTACAATTGAATCGGTAGAAGTTTGCCAGAAAGGCCAAGGGGGTCCACTGAACCCCCCTCAGATCTCAGAGGGTGTATAAATTCCATCACAAAATTTTTGTAATTAGATGAAAAATGATTTCGAACATGTCCACGATGGTGTATAAAGAGTGAAAGTCATTTATTCATTGTTTGCATCATGCTCGTAGATGTGCAATGTGTTGGAAGATCGCAAAATGTGAATATTTTGCTTTCGCACATGATCTCGCGTGACTGGTTGGCCTATATGAACAACTCGACATAAATCGATGTCCGAAATGAAAGCTATCATTATATTCATAGTTGAGCACCAAAAACTGATTGATGACAAACTTTTCACAGCAGTAATTGATGAGTTTGAGATCTCCACAGCTGTTTTTGGTTCTAGAAGTACAGCAATTTTGACTCATTTTAGGTATATTTCTGATAGCTTTTGATAAATTTGAAAAAATGTACAAATGGAAAGGATTAGCCGCATGAATTAAATCAATTTCATCAAAATCAACTATCTGAGGCTTTATGGTGACACAAAATATCGTAAAGCCGCCTCCTAGTACAAATGATGCTGTACTAAATGTGGTTGACTTACAAAAACACCATATTTTCGCACGTGTTTACTGAGAAGTCTGAAAGTCACTCAAGGGATTCGTTATACCGACCTGCTACACGCAAACATCATTGTTTTACTTAAAATCAACTTTCCTAATGTTTTGATATCGATTTAAGCAGGTAAACCAAGAATATGTTAACCCTCGGCGGGCCAGGCTCTGGACCAACTTAGGCGGGCCAAGGGTGGTGATTTTAACCACCTTCGAAAATTTACAGATTTCATTGTCATGAACAGGTCTATGACAACTATATGAAGGAAATTTGTCAAGAAATAATTGCTCTTTCAAAATAAAAGAATATTTTTCTGGTAAATAATATGTGGTTAGGCTATATTATCAAAATAGGAAAATGAAAAATACGAATCATAATAAATCGTAGCAGATTTCATCATCATAAACACGTCTATTTTATCTGTATGAACGAAAACGGTCAAGAAATAATTGATATTTCAAAGTAAAACAACATTATTCAGTAATGCGTGTAAACAAAACGTGGTTCTACTATCAAATAGGAAAAAATGAGCAATACAAACACTATGTGCAGTCATTGCACAAGACAGCCGCAATGTGAGAACTACAGCAGGGAACTGCACAACCATGACAAATTTTGCTAGTTTTGTTCGCCTGTCGTGCTGATTTTCCTTGCTGCTTGCATTTTTCACAACGTAAAGTTGTTCCGAGGGCTTGGTCCGGCTGGGTCTGCGGTGAAGGGTTCTGACCTGCGATGCGCCCCATCTGCTGCATAACAGCAACATGCAGACCTGATGGGTTCTGCAGTCTTCTGAAGATGAATGGCAAGGCGAGTTCGCGGGTCAGCTGCAACAGGAACAGACGACGGCGGTGCTTCTTTCGTTCAGTTGTCCAATCGGGATGGGTGATGTTGAAAATTGTCTCACTGTTTATCCCACTGATGTCCAGCATATTTTGAAAATGGATGGAAGGCCATCGTCGAGTTGCGAATCGAACGCCGTATTTCTTCGCCATCTGATCCACAGAATCTACCCCTGCTTTCGTCCGATTGTATTCAAGCTGAATTTCGGTCTTGGCTTTGTTTTCGGGATGAATCTCTTTCTTGTGATGCATTGTAGAAAGCATATATACTTTTTGGATGGCGCAGTTTGATAGACAGCTAATGTAACTTTGTCGTCTCTACTGAAAATAAATTCCGATTGTCCCGGGGCTTGCCGCTCATGCAAAATTGGTGGTATATCACGCCTGTTTGACATCATCGTTCCCACGTACGTCAGTCGCTTCGACAAAAGTTCTTTTGCAAGAGGAAGAGACGTAAAGAATCGATCTCCAGTAACATTTCTACCGGTACCATAGAACGGCTTTACAAGGTCAACAACCAGCGCATTCGCCTTGTTGTTTACTATGTGGCTTTCTCCTGCTGATTGATCAGATGGCCTTTTGGTCCACGGATTACCCCGAAACATATACCGATGCTGCAAATCGGCACACCATCGGATAAGCTCACCATATTTTCCCGGTTTCGACGGATTATATACCCGGTGTGGTGATCGAGAGCGGGATGAAACAAGTTGTTCGTCAACAGTAACGCAATAACTTGCATTGAAATATTGAGGGAGTCGATCATTCCACTCGTGCCATATTTCGGAAGTGGCGGCGAATGCATCTGTCACAATACGATGCTCACGGGTGTCTTTATCATCAAAACGCAAGTATCGTAACCACTGTTTGAATTTTGAGCGACTCATTACAGAAGAATAAAACGGTGACCCATCATGAGACCACAAATCGTCGGTTGGCATAGCTTGATCATGATTCGCACCGCGCCAATAAAGAAGAGAAATGAATGCCTTGAATGAGATCAAACTGCACTGTAGGGTCAATGGCAGAAGCGTAGCCATTTGTGTAATCCACAATTTTTTGAAGCAGCTCGTCATGGAAGAAGATTTGCCAAGTTTGAAGAATATTGTCCTTGAAAGCAAGACGCGTAGGGCCAGAAGATTGATGGATCACATTAGCCGCATTTCTCCTTCCAGTTTGGACACTTGCTTGATGTTTCCAAACATTACCATTCTTGTCGGTAAAGCGTGTTTGTTGGACGTCTTGATCATCTTCCTCGTCAGTAGATAGCTGTTCATCATGGATAACTTCGATGTCAGCTGCCTCGACCTCATCATCAAAGTTAGATATGTCAGAGGCAGATTCAGAACTTGGGGATTCATCAAGCGCCAAAATACTTGAAACAGCTGTTACAGCAGCAGCTCGTCGCGGACGTGAAGCCATCGCAAACATACTGATGAAACTACTGGCCACGTTATTGCTTTATTCATCCGATAAAGTAGACAAGTTTCACGCACATTCGATGTTAAGAGTGTTCAATTGGCTCGCATGGCAGCGTGCGCTTGTGTGATGAAGTAACGCGTGCGCTTGTGTGAGTGTGTGTGCATGTGTGAGTGTGTGCGTGCACAAAGGCTGCTCGCGCACGTGCAGTCGTTTGAACAATGCTGTGTGTCTGTTTGAGCTATCTAACAAGAAAAGGAAACAATATTGCATAATATGTCACCATTTCTTTATCGCAGTGAATCACTGCTCTCACGAAGTTGCAAATTTCCGTCCTACACACTTTCATTCATAAGCCTTTGCGTTCCAAATAAACGTCAGAGTCATGATTTCGCAATGTAAATATTTCATTAATGTAGAGGATAGCCGTTAACAGGAGTTAACGATTGTTCATTCTGTTGATCAGACCAGAAGGCTGATGATGATAAGGATCCTCTTCACGATCGTCCCTAGACAAAGCGAGAATTCGCGAAACGCGTCGGGACCTTGTAAATTTTCTTTTACATATAATTACAATTATTACGCCGAAAAGCAAGGAGACTTTTTCATCATCAGCCTTCTGGTCTGATCAACAGAATGAATATTTCATTAATATCCAGAAAGTAAAAGTCACGAAATCTCATACGGAAAGTCGTGTTCATTATGTGATTATTGCAAAAAAATTACATTGGGTGGTCAAAATCACCACCCTTGGCCCGCCTAGGGTTAAAGGGGTCCACTGGACGCCCCCCCTCAGGTCTCAGAGGGTGTGAAAAAGCTCAGGTCTCTGAGGATTAGAATGCATGGAGTTGTGTAACACTGTATAACCTGTCTTAAAAAAGTTTGAGTATCAACCTGTTCTACAGATATTGACCTCGCTGGAGACAGCTTCTGCTGGCAGGCAAGGTTTTATAGGTGTCTAGGGAAATAAATCTGAAGTTTCCAGGCGCATTTCCCACTTGTGTCAACATGATTGAAGTATTTAATTCTCACAGAGAGTTCCGACCTTTTTGAGTAGTTAGACAAAAACACGCAGGGCGACTGATATGCAGAATTTGATTTTTGTATAAAGAATTTCTTCCGACACAGCGCAATTCAAGCTTTGCATTACTTAGGTCGTGAAAATTTCATCGCTTCGCAAGTTAATCCATCCTTTTGCGAGCGGGTCCTTGATTGCAGCGTCTGTGGTGTCAATCAATTGGTTTGACTAGTTGGCGTCAGGGTTGGTTCTTGTCTGGTTCCTGGCCCCTACGAGCTAGTGCTTATCAGGGATGCGGACTCCGGGTGGCCTAGTTTTATTGAAAAATTAACTGGTAGCCAACATCATAGAACATTATAGGCTCACCTGAACCTATCTTCAGTGATCATTCCTGTATCAATTATCAATCATTTTCGATGAAAGTTGATCAAATGTCGCTTTAAGCTGGATGCACACGACTCGGCTCCTCCCATCTTGTTGATGTGCTTCACACGTTTTTTCTCCTGTCTCTACCAGGCAGGGAAATCTCCCATCCTTCTCCAAAACATATGAGTACACTTTCGATTTTAATATCCGCTTTAGAGGAGCCATCACACACGATTAACGTGAGGATAAGAGGATAATGTTCTCAAACAAACTAGTATTTCATTGTTATCTCTGATGTGACCTTTGTTGCGTATGTGTGATCGAGGCTAGGAAGGCTTGTCTTCTCTACTAAATCACCGAGAGAAAAGACAATCCTTTGTTCACTATCACGGGTCATTCCCTCAACTATTATATGCTTTGCATGCACTGCTGTCTCTGTACTTTTGTTTGACGGAGAAAGTTGACATCAAGACGATGACAGCTATGCACGAGAATAAATAATTTGCTTGTATCATATTATTTCGGATCTAGTTATAAGCCGGAATCCGGAGTCCTATCATTTGATAGGACTCCGACTCCACATACCTGGTGCTTATGACTGGCAATGTGTCCCTCAGACGCCGGAGTGAGCGCTACACGGTAAATTATACGATACCAAAGCTATACGAAACCGATGTACAAATGGAAAACAACAAAATGTGCGAAAATTCGTGCTCACACACTACGAAAGAAATTGGATTTCCTATTGGGTTACCTTCATCATTCAATAGGAAATCCAATTTAGTGCATCAACACGAACAATAGTGTTTTCGTACATTTTGTTATTCTCCTTTAGTATGCACATCGGTTTCGTATTCAAAATCAGCCAGTATTTAGGAAAATCAATCTAAAATGTTTCGAAATTTATCCCTGAAGAATTATTTTTCCAGTTGTTGAATTAGTTCGACTTCATGTGTTTCGTTGAATTTTCTTGGAACATTGATTCATATAAGATTTAGATCCCTTCGCGTTATGAACCTTCTGAGACCTGAGGGGTGGTCCAGTGGATCCCTCTTACAAGCTCTCAGTTTGCCTGCTTAAATCGATATAAAATCATTAAGAAAGTTATTTAGAAGTAAAACAATGATGTTTGCGTGTAGCAAGTTGATATAACTAATCCATTGAGTGTCTTTGAAACAATCTCAGCAAACACATGCGAAAATGTGATGTTTTTGTAATTCAACGACATTAAGCGCAGTATCAGTTGTACAAATAGTCGGTTTTACGATGTTTGCTGTTGTCATGTAACCTCAAATAGTTGATTTTAATGAAATTGAGTTATCACATGCAGCATAACCTTTACATTTGGCCATTTTTCAAATTTATTCATACCAATCGGAAATAGGCCTAAGCTGAGCCATGGTTACTGCATTTGAAGACCCCCAAAACAGCTGTGGAGATCTCAAACTCATCAATTACTGCTGTGAAAACTTTGCCAACATTCTGTTTTTAGTGTTGAACTATGAATATAATAGCAGCTTTCATTTTGAACACTGATTTATGCTGAGTTGTTCATGTAGGCCAACCAGTCATGCACGATCACTGGCGAAGACGAAACATTCACATTTTGCGATCTTCTAACATAACACACATGCACGAGCGTGATGTAAACATTGAATAAATGAATTTCACTCATTATGGACCTTCGTGGACATGCACAAAATCATTTTTCATCTGATAGTTGAAAAATTGTTGTGAGAACTTCTACACCCTCTGAGACATGAGGGGGCCTATCTACCATACTTCTACTGTTTCAATTGAAATGCAACAACACATGCAGATTCATTGTTAAAAATGACGATTTTACATGGGCATGAGCGGTTGATATACCGTCAGCACAAAAAGTGAAATAGAAAAATATGGCTTCCCTCAGGTCTCTGAGGGTTATAAGGACGTTCGTCATTGAGACATTTCGGAAGATTTTCCAGACTTAATCTCTCATATTTCTGTTTTTCTCCACATTCTGTGTATGGATGCTATCTGAAGATTACAGAAATGTACAACTCATGTGAAATATCTATGCAACGTCTGCAAATATTTGTGCATTGTCTTCCATTTTCCTACCTGGATCTTATGATTTAAGGTATGACAGATTATCACTCTGATATGAAAAGCGACAACAATGGACGCAGCATGAGCGATCATCATGAGATCTGCGCTGTGTCTGTCAGTGAATTAAGAGTGAAAACTGAAGATTTCTATGCAAGAAACTTTTCTATATTGCTTAGTGTCGTGTGCAGCCCACTGGCATTTTCAGAAAATTCCATTTCCAAACCTAGCGTACTGACTGGTTAACAAATGTCAATTCTAATCAAAGTAATTTATAATCACAGGAATGATGACAATTAATTTAATAGTGTACAGAGTTGGATGATCATCAAATTTTGAAACGACAATATCTCGACAATCTGCATGCAATCAATGACTTTCATAGACTTCAGTCAAGAAGGAGCAGGAATGGTCGCTCATAGCCATCAGCGAAGATCAAACCATTTCTTTATCAATCTTTTTTACTGACCAATAGATATCTAACTGTGTTTGAATAATTCATTGTGGGAAGGAAGGAAGGAAAGACGTTATTTGACAGGTGCACTAGTAGGCTAAACAATTAACTTGTCCTCAGCTTTATCAAAGAAATATGAGTACAATTGAGATTCTGACGATAGACAATTTAGGAAAACAATCGATGGAAGTCACTGACATTTGAATAACCGCGGAGTGTAGCATCAAGAGATTTCTATGCAGCTTCTCCTTCAAAAATCATTCCCATACAATCAATTCAGCTTCTACAAGATATCTTTGTGTGAACATCGACAAAAACAGCAGCAATAATAGTTATTTACGCAACTAGTGCAAAATGTACATCTTTATTGCTTTCTTCGAGGTCAACATATCTATGCACGAGCCCGAAGATCGAGGGCATAGAATGTTGATCGAGGAGAAAGCAAAAGATGGATATCTATGCACGAGTTGTGTAGGTAATTTTATTTTTCACCGATATCATGACCATTATGACTAATCTAATTCTATGGTGTTTGATGAGTTAAATAATAAGCGGGTTTTATATAATTCAATCGCATATATCTATATAGAAATCTATAATTCAACCAGTGCAATAATGAAAATATTACTGCACGCCCGTGCAGTCATCTGCTTTACAGGTAAAATGAAGTGACAGGATATCTACATTATACGCACGGTGAAAAATAAAAATCATTTCAGAATGACTAAGACACTTCGTGAGACTTTACACGTCATTAGGTGTGTATGCTTACTGATTTGGCCTCGGTGCAAGGTTGGGTAAAATCTTGGGTAGGTTCGCAAGACCTAAGAGCGAAAAATCAGAAACCAAGATTGTGAGATTATTGCTCTATTTTAACATTTTTGGCAGCTGTTTTTCCATAATAGAAAGTGATCAATAGATTTGTTGATATTTTATTTTTCGTCGTTTTCTTTGAATTGAATATCATATTTATGGGAGAATTCATTCTATGCAAATTTTAAATCCTTTACTGTACAGTAGGTTGACTTACTTTTGATAAATGTACACAAGCTTCTGTAAATTTCATTTATTCACCCTTCATATATAACATTAGTTTAATTATTTTGTAATTCTATGTGATTTTCGATTGATTTTATGATTATAAATATCATTTTTTTGTTTTATGCCTATAATTTTAATTACCAGTCTCATTTTCAATTCGCATATTGATGCAAAATTCATCATACTAAATTGTGGTTTAATTCCGACATGAAATTAGAAAACCGGTTTTATAGTTCTGCCCAAGATCTTGGCTTCATTTCCCAGTATTTTGGATACCTACTTCCATGTACAGCGGTTAAGTGCTTGGCCTAGCCGTCTTATGTTGCAGATGTCGAGTGCCCTTCAGAAAAATCCGTCTCTGTCAGCACCGTCATAGCCTGCAGTGGAGAAGAAGTTAACCCTATCTGGCCTGGGGAGGGGCCGATTCGGCCCCGCCCTAGATACTTTTTAATCCCACAGCTGAACGTCCTTGTGTGAGAAGTCTACCTTCCATGACTTTTCCTCACTTTTAATTGCGCATCTTTTGGGAGTAAAAGATTTAATTTTGGCCAAATATTTCGGCCGTACGAGCTAAATGAAAACTAGTTAAGACGCCTAAAAATCGTTGGAATTTACTTTCTGCTCTCATTTCAAACTTTTTCTCGAATAAATTAATGTAGTGTTGCATAATAGACACAAATTAATGATTTTGATAACATCAATGCTTTTTATATTATGATATTGGGATAGTATTTGAATGCGTTTTAGTCTTATATCCTCCATATACTACTCATGAATAAATAGTAGAATAATGAACATTTTCTCATTTTTTACACGAATAATGAAACTTTTGGAAAAACGCATCATTGTAATAATTGCGTATTTGTCTTCATTTAGGTTTCTTTGTGATAATATATTCTGGCTAATGATAGATAGCCAATTTGGAATGAAATTCTCGCACATTAAAAAAAGACTTTTTACTGTTTCAATGTTTGAAATTTGAAATACTATTCATACAGCATTATTATACATTTATGAATCAAAGCAATAAATTAGCATTGATACAGCAAGAAACATGCCAGATAGAACACTTTCGCGTTATGTTTTAGTATTTTTAACATTCCGAAGCGATTGGTTTTGCAGCAATCAAAAGTATCTAAAATTTGTAAAAAATGCACTTTCAAATTTCGAATTGCTATTTATAGCATGGAGAAATTGAAGTTTTGAAAAATCGACTCCATCACTGAATGGATCATGCCCGAAATATAGTATGCATGTAATTTCATTAAATTTGAGTATTTAGTTTAGGAAATCTGAGGGGGGCCTCCCCAGGCTGAGACAGTTAAAAAAAGCCCAGGTCAGATAGGGTTAAAGTTCCACATTTCTGCTGTAGTCCTCGTAAAGCTAGATGTGATTATCATAAATATGGAATCTTCATTTCATGGTCATAGCGCTACTTTTTACCATCACTGCATAAGAGAGAAAAAACAAAGGATATTACGAATTTAAAAGCATGAAAACAGGTTTTAGCACTCCCCATAATGTTTTCATAGTTCGTCCGTAAGGGAGGTTAGTCGCATTCGTCAAGCAGCTTCGAATGACCAGAATAGTTTGAAGTCGATCGCACCCCCAATATCACAAAGTGGTGGAATTATAATCCCAGTTGCGAGAAGTGAATGAAGACTACGTTCATTTATCATGAAGACTTCTAAATTGGTAAATGATCGGCACACGCGCCCAAATCTCTGCTGTATTTTCTTCCATTCTACTGTCGCTACTCAATGCCTTGCACACCAATTTATCTCGAGAATTTTATCAGGTATCTTCTTCACCAGGTCTTCGTATGATTTCCAGTCCGATGAAATATATATATGCTTATTATCATTACTATTATTTTGTTAAACGTAATTCTTTATTTAAAAAATAATCAAAAAATTGCCCGACGCGTTTCGTCCCTTCAATCGTTTCAGGGGCCTTGAATGTGACAAATCAGTTCATGACGTCTGTTCTATTGCGGCATTTTCAATCATGTGAATCAGTCATCTTAGTGGTAATCGCCGTCTTTTGTTTGTCCAAAATCTTGAAGCTAAGATTATCAATGGTCATCACTTCATTGCAGTGGTCTAGTAAGCTATGGTCGCGTCGGGCGAGTCTTTGATCATTTTAAAATAAAGAACTCCGCCTAACAAAAGGGAATTATTTTTACCTATCTTTTTCAAAGAACACCTCACATTATTGTTGATGAGTGGCTACGCAGTCGATGTCAGTTTCATGAGAAGCAACTTAAGTACTGACGGACAACCGAGGAGACAAACGTGGAAGAGCGATGATCACTTTCAGCTAAGAATCATTGAGCCATCTTCTGTCGTGATCATGGAGTGAACTGTCAAATTGTTTGTTTACAAAAGTATCGATCAATGCGACTTCTCACCACGGGTGCAAGGAGTGTCTGAATCACCTCAATATTAACCGAAATGGTAACATATGTGCAACAGCAACAAGTGTGCGAAATGTCATATATGACAATTGCGTAGAACTTCGTTACTTCTTTTGTTGGAATTAACTCAACAATATTCAATTTTTTCAACAATTCGATCTAATACAATCATCAAAGGATTAAGATAGACCGACAATCACTTTAGAAAATAAGTTGGCACAATCCTTCAAAGCAATCCTCCAACAGATCATCCTTTAAACATTTTAGTACATTTTTAGCAAGCTTAAAGTGAAGTTTTTGAAAAACTTAAAACTACGCATAAAATATCCCAAGTCAATTATCAGAATTCAAGTACAAATATTCCCTTTATAGACCGATATTCAAGGAATAAAATGCACAGAAGATCGTAAATAAAATTTTGAAATAATCGAACAAGAATAAGATGTACATAAAATAACTTTTGGTTCCAAAGTGATGAAGATGTTTTCATTAACAAAACAAGTCAATATTTCTCATGTAGCATGAGTGTCTTTGATTTAATTTCTGAATGAAAAGATAATATCATGACCCCATACATGGCTAATGAGACAAAGCAGTAGGCTAATTTTTCTTGCGAAAAAATTTCACTTCCTCATTACGGGGTGCCTTAATTAAATGCGGCATACAGAAGGCAAATACTGATCTATCCCGATGTGCAATATTATATACGGCAACATGTCTTGCTTTCATGAGTTTGAAACTGCTTGAACGCCTAACATGAAACTTTATCGACAATTTCTCTGTAGAACATTTTACTGTTTCAAATTTACATACGATTAAGTAGAAGTTAAATCCACGTCGCTATCGGTTAAGATAGTTCAGATTGAAGGTAAGTATGAAAATCGATGGTACAATGAACCAGCATGATGCGTGCCAATTTAGGCTACGTGTTGTACCTCGCAGAACAAAACAACCATTTAAAGCTCAAGTTGGCATTGCAATTATGCGATGCCCTTGTAACGCATTGCAAACCAGAGAACCAAATTGGTGAAATTAAGAACTTCCTATTTAGCTAATGAATATTTTCACCAAAATTGTACCTTTGTACTGATTACCAAACTTTGATCACTAGTTTGTATTTCAATAAACGCTTGCTACTACTACTAGCAATGTTTCATCAAAATTTGGCTCATTGAACCTATTTTCAAAAGTACTTTTTTGAAGCCATTACCACTTTTGCAAATTTACATGTAAGCTACGTGTCATTTTACCTAAAGCTCATCGATTTTCAATATGGGCACATCATCTTGTAAATAGAAGTCTATAATTCACAACATGGTCGTGGAACAGAATATTGGAAAGTCAAATATCATGTAAGTGTTGCATATAAGTACTTTTAGCAATGGCTCATTAATCATTTCCGTCTGTAGATGACATGTTTCAATGTTTAAGGAACTGATCGTGTTTTATATCACTTCAAAGATAAAGAAATGTCTCAGAAGAGCTCATCTCAAACGTATTTGATGGGAGTAAGTCAGGTGACAAAGACAAAACAGTTATAGGAAACTGCTAACAAATGCAACTCAATATACGTAGAAGTGCTACGATACGATACACCTCCGACAGGAAACCTGAACACACTCTTCCATGATCATCAAGTTGATCTCTGATTTCCAGATGTATTTCAAGAAGTCTATCGACGGAGTGAAATCACATCATCAAAGAAATAAAATTTCATAGATATCTTAATCAAAGTCACCTCATCATCGTGAAAGAAAGATTATAGCGAGAAATCGAATTCAATCAAAGCAGATGTGCACAATTAGATTGAAAGCTTCACTGTGATTTTAATACATAAAATAATACATAATACATAAAATAAATACATTTTAATACATAAAAGCGAAGATTACTTCATTTTCCGCATTTCCGGCATTTCCTTGTGCTTTTTGTGTTCACTTTGCACGTTCGCTGTATTACTCACTAAAACCATAGAAATAGATTGTTTATCTGAAGTTGACTAGAATGGAGTTGTTTCAAGGTCACGGCACTTCGGGAGGGGACTAAGTTGGGGCATGGATAAACAATCAAGAGTTAAGAATTGTACACGTGACTGATTCTAGCCCAATGATTCAGCAGTTGACAAGTATATCTAAGTGAATATGCATGCGATTTTTGTGCCACTTGTGTATTGATTGAAGCTCTATTTCCATTCTAGAGGTTTTATTGTTATCAATTTCTATGGTTAAATAGTGTGGGCTTGAAATTTTCTCTGCACAGCCCACAGAATTAGACAGGTCGTCTCTTCTTCCGTTTGACTATAAGGGAAGCATTGGAACATGTAACGTTAATGAAATGGCACAATCTGCTGACATGATGTCATAGCAATTGAACAATGAGCAGCCAGTTCAACATTAAACACGCCAATTTCTGCAAAGTTTCAGTGACTGTTATCAACCGGGTCACACAGCCAAGAGACACAGTGTTGTGGCTTGTGAACGTTTTTTCGTGCGCCTGCTAACTTTTTTAATAATGATCGGAGGACCCAACATTATCGAGAAAACTTTTGAGCAATGACCTGAATTCTTCGAATCTGAAGGAGTCGTGGCGATCGGAGCATTTTGAAGGAATTCAGAGCAATCCGCAAGCGACGCACGACTATTTTTCCTATCTCTGTAAGGTATTAAAAATTTCTTTTTGCCCACTTATTAAGTTCCTGCATGTGCCATCTGTTTGAATCAGTTTGCACTTCTAGCAAAGTGATACGATTAAACAATCTAATTCTGTGGGCACAGCCTCTCGATTTTCATTTAAGACATAATTAAGGATATATTTAAGTTAACAGTCAAAGCTATTCACAAGAGAGGTGGTTATTGATCGACGTATCAACTCTCAACAATGATGAAAAATGACGGACTCATCAGTCGTGGGCAAGTTTGAACCAGCGACGCTGGACGTGCAAAGCATGACATCGAAGCACAAGGCCACCGGACCATCTATTGAGAGCATAAATCAGCCAGGATGATATTGTTCCATCACAGGCACGTAGAGGTTGGATTTTATTGCAAAAGCACTTATTACAACCTACGAGTAATTCACAAACATCTTTTTCGACACTGTCATTTTTCTTGTGACCTCTCTACTGTCGAGAAATAGAACATACTGCAAGAATACCGAATATGCCGATAAATTTGCCATCGGCATCAATTACATCGCACGCCCCAATGACAATAATAAAATGCATGCATGAGTCAGGGGCAATTATCAGCCTCTGATATCGACTAAATAAACCCAATACTTGTCATACGCACTTTGTGTATGATGTTGATATTCTGAATGGAATCTTACTTCCTCAATAAAATTCTCATCGACAAGGAAATCAGGAGCATCCATTCCAGAAATAAATGAGTATTTGATGTCTCTTTCTATTTCGATTAATTCCTTGTAATATTTAGAAATTTCATCTCATCACCTGATTAGAGGAAAAGTCATGAAAATATATGAATAAACGGTCTAGCACATTTCAAGAAACCTTGAAAATTTACGTATTTACTTGATCTCAACTTAATAATAGCACTCAGCCAATTGTATGTGCGGTGCACAATGGGAAGTGTGAATTATTTGATTAAATTTGTCAAGTTCTAGCATGTGGCAGATTTCCGCACATTCAGTCATTCAGTTCACTTCGAAGCGCTTGTCGAGTCGCAGTGAATTTGTGACATTCAACTAATAAAGGCAATTCGAACGGTATCTCCTACCATTACTGCTCTCGTGTTAGCGATTCGGCTCAGTGGCCTTGTGGTAGAGTGTTCGATCAGCGTCCGGAAGGCCAGGGTTCAAACCTTGGTCGGGGCAAGCCAATAAACATGCCATTGCATCGCGAAAGGTCCTCAGAACGTGACTTGGCATTTGCTGCCACCATGCACATGTACACACTGTGTAGCACAGAATGCACCTATAATGTCCGTGTGCCATGAGCTATGCAGATCATGTAACCGTATATGTAGATACCTCATAGCAGAACGCGATATAAGTTATTTTTATGAAATGAATGCTAGACTTCAACAGAGGCTTCTTTGAATTACCATGCTTCAAGCTTTCACAATACTTCCATTGAAAAGAAATCGGCCTACCTGACATTTGCGGTTCAGAACTAACTTGTGCCGCATGCCAATCTCGCCTCTTTTATTGAGAGGATCTAAAATCCCTTCAATGCTGGTGAGAGGTTCATACAGTTACTTCTATCTCAAGCAGGGCTGACACTTTCACGATTCATGAAATCAGCATTTCACGAATTTCACGAAATTAGAAATATGTTGCAGAAAACAAATTCATATTCGCATCAAATAAATCAAATATCAGTGATAACTTCAATGACAATTTGTTCTTACTAACATTAACTGAATATTGCATGGGTATTCCTACAGCACTAAGGTTTTATTATTGTATATTTATATTATGTTATGTTATATTATATTTATAAGGTTTTATAAGAAGGTTTTAACAAACGTAAGCTGCACTACATTACGTCCGACAAAGAACACGTCTAACTAATAAATTGAAGCTTTCAGAACCAATCGTCTCAACACACAGCTTCCCGGGTTTGAGACACTGTTCAATCATTTCCAGATATAGCCATTCCTCTTCAATGAATTTCTCCAGACTTCGATTGCTGGATGCACTCGAATGAATCGAGCCATCATGTCGTATGAGGAGTTCCATCTCATCGGCTCATCCAGCACAGCCTTCTGCTCTTCGTGGACCATCGACGGTAGAGTCTCGGGATTTTACTGACATTATCAAAGATGGGTTTGATGGATAACTGAAGAGGCCTGGATATCTATGCTGATTGAATCAGACAAACGGCAGCTGTCGCTAGCAACTGACTAACCAACTTTGTCAATCCATGTTTTTGCTATTTTAAAAAGCTACGGTAGTGAATAGTGACAGAGTGATCGACATTTCTATATCTCAAGTTACATTTCATTTCAAAATCCTGAGTCTCCCACCATAAAATTTTAATAGGGTGTCATTGAAATTTCATTTTTATTCATAACTGTATGGCTTTTGTAGTGGGTTATTCCAATTTCAGACTGAACATCATCGGATTTCATTCATATCTGCTTTGTAAAATTTGGATAATATAATTTCGTGAATTGTCTTGAAATAGGCTTCCTTTCACGAATTCACGATTCACGAAAAAATGACTCGTAATTCGTGAATTTCGTGATTTTGCGGAATCAGCCCTAATCGCAAGTGTAGACTGTGAAAACGTCAGGTATTTTTATTTCCTGCTTAATTTAAGTGTTTCTGGAAAATGTTCTCTGAAAGATGAATAAGATTGCCGCAAACCTGTGCGCTGTACTGACTGTTTCTAGTTGACATTTTTAGCGTTTTGCTCCTGAAGAAGCGTGAATACGTGAAACGTCGGGCCTGTATATAGCTTTTATTACTGTTTTTTAGCCAATAAAGTTCTTCAGAAGACACCTCTGTAATTTATTGTTCTTTGTAAGAACCATGTGCCATAGTCGACAAACATAATTCTTTATAATTGTTGCATCAGAAATTCAAAATTCCAAAAAATGTAGTTAATAGGTGATAATTATAATTCAAGGAAATTGATGAGCATGTTCAAATACACACATCTTAAACCTCACCAGGGAAAACTCTCAGGTGAACGTCAAACGGTCAACATGAATCATGTTGGAAACAATCATTAAACTTTCAAGCTGACGGTATAATCGCCTCTAAATTATATTTAAAATATCTAATATGAATTGAAAAAAAAGAAATTGCTAATTGAAATTGTAAAATAAAGTAGTAACTGTAATGAAGCAATTAATCAAATTTTGAATATAATAATCAGATACTGCGGTATGCTCAAACTCAACCTATAGTCACCAAACAGAATATTTGCTAGTGTTCCACAATATACGACAAAGCGGGTTCGCACAACTTTTGTCATGTCGCGGGATTGAGTGCATTACCGACCACTTTTTATCAACTACAAACCATCGTGTATTTCATTGTCCACTGAGACCGCCGAAATTCAAATGCGCATGGTGATGTGCTCACAAATATTCATGAATCAGGAGGCTCTTTGTTGCAAAAACATGAATTATACAGTCAGTATAGTTCAAAGGTCATAAACGAAGTCTGTGTGAAAATGGTAGCATCAAATTCTGGAATTTCTGAGATTTCGTGTGCTACTGACATTTTGATTGACAATACAGTCTATAGTCCGGCAGCCAGAGCGAGTTTCTGCAGAGAACGAGGCCGAAAATGAAACTTTCACAGAATGATGAACGCGCTATGCTACGAATCTTCAGAAGCATGATAATAGCACATGCACATCGCATGACATAGCACATGTCACTGTGTTGCTACAATTTTCGATGTTTTACGATTAGTAAATTAAAATCATTGTTCTTTTTACAATAAATTTGAGGAAAAAAACTATTTTTTAGGAATTTTATAGGTGCCGGGCAATCTTATTGCACAATACTGTTCTAAGCAAAGTCATAGAAAATGTCATTTTTACAAAAATTTTGAATCTGCGTTCCATCTTTTTATTCCATTCTATCCGACAAGAGGAGGAACCAGGTGGAACTCGGCAGACGCGCAGATTCGTAGCAGGCATAGGGTGTACATCATTCTGTGAAAGTCTCATTTTCGGCAGGAACTCGTGCTGGCTGCCGGACTGAGGTGTATATCATTCTGTGAAAGTCTCATTTTCGGCAGCAACTCGTGCTAGCTGCCGGACTATGAGGTGTACATCATTCTGTGAAAGTCTCATTTTCGGCAGGAACTCGTGCTGGCTGCCGGACTACTGCTACATTGGCAATGATACGAGTATCTAGCGGTCCTAAGTGTCAGCCGACCACCGCAATTCCTCGGCGCTGTTGCTTCAAAATTAACCAAGAGATAATTAGAGTTCTTCACAGAAGTTAAGAAATTGATCTTAAAAAATCCCAAGAACAATCAAAAGGCCCGAACTTTGAAGAGCTTTTATCAAATATTATCTCCTCACCTGCAGGTTTCGTTCAAGGACAATTGCAGCAACTACAAAGATATTTCCGATGATTGTGAAGAGAATCAACAAGCCGAGGACAACAGCTGTCAGGTAGATATGCCACCATCCATATCTTGGCCGAAATCCGACGGGCACGGTCTGGTTTCCCCACCGCTCCAGCTCCAACTCCGTCATATTCGGACCCAGAGTCGGCCAAGTCGGCCCCAACTCATCGTCGTTGTGAGTTTCAAACATAATGCTCAACACAAATAATCGACGAAGAATAAAGAAGGCTCAAGGCCCTCACGAAGGAACAGAGACGGCAGTTGTTTAGACTCATTCTGAAGGCAAAATGTCATCGCGATCACTCGCACTCGTTAGGGAAAGAGATTTCGTCTGTGTCGTCATTTTATGCTAATGTTGGCTCATTGTTGATTGGCTGGAGAGGGAATGAAGCAGAAGGTGGAGTTGTGGTGCCTCGTGAATAGTTTTTGAGGACAAAAGTAGAGAAGTCTGACAGTGTTTTATTGTGCAATTCGAGCTGATTCTATCAAAATTACAACGGTTAGAGATCGTAAACGAGCGACATGAATGAGATATGAGAGAGAAAATGTCATTCTTATTCAGAGATTAAAATAATTATCAAATTTGCTCCATTCATTCCGTTACAATACAGGACAGGGGTCATCAGAAATCAACTGATTGATTTGTCTGCATTGATAGAAAAATAGTTGATTGACTGCTTAGCTTGCAATGCCGTCAGCACTCATCATCGTAGGGAAAGCAGGTCACCTTCAAGGAGTTATCTGAGATGTGTGTGATACAAATGATAACTTCTAAGACTCTTGATAGCATGTCTAGTGATTTCTGTGTTACACTTGCACAGACGTAGGGCGCAGTTCCGAGCCTGGTCCACATTCTTAGGTTCGTGGACGAATTTGTAACATTTGACAGCACACATTGAGTATTATGATGCACCGTATTACACAGTTCATTTAAAAATGCTCTCTAATATTGTATGTAATAATAGTATATTTAAAGAGCTGATCATAAAAAACGGATCTCATGTCTTCATATCGTGTTGCATACCAACATGCCATACACTGCAAACTGTAGGTCACGAAATTTTGCTTGAATTAGGCACGAAATTTGGGCATCAATTCTAACCAACACGGGGACGGGTAGGCACGAAGTTCATAGTGCCGAGTTCGTGCCCATTGATTTCTCCTTTCATTTCATTGGATAAACAAGTATTTGGTTTGGTGCATATTAGTGCCTAGTGGCGCCTACTGGTGCCTCGATGCACTAACTACGCGCTAACTGGCACGAAATTTCGACTTCGTGCCTAAATATGTGCCCTACAGTTTGCAGTGTGCATCATTCCAGAGCTTGCATTCTCAGATTTAAATGAACTATGATAGACTTGCATCCTTCATGGTATTTTCTGAGCATATGAATATCACTCAATTTACAAATTGCAGTTTTTCAATAAGAAGACATGTGAGTATGTTAATTATTCATACATGAGGAGAATGAGCATTTCCTGAGCTCATTTTTGACATGCGCCTACTGGTCATCATGTGAAAATCAAAACCCCTGTCCATAGAGTAATTAGGTAGAGTGGTAACTCTGGATTTATTAAATCCCCAATGTGCATACATTTTCGATTTTATGAAATGAACTCAAGGAGGATACAGTCGGAATTGTTTCCAAATGTGAGATATGTACATTTATGCAGTTTTGAAGAAATTACAACGGAATTGACTGATCATGATAGCATGAAACAGAAGGAAATGATATTATTTTACAGATCGTCCGTGTCATGTCAGCCTTGGTGAGTTAATGTTTGATAAATTGGCAACTCGATGACCTGCGCTATTGCTTTCATGCTGAACCTTAAGAGAATCTTCTTAAGCATGATTAGGCAACAGCTGCCACTGGCATGCAAAATCGCAGAATCAATTACAATGATTTCAATTAACTTTGAAAGATGTATATGGGTGCACATCACTATTTCAGGAAATGAAGCCGGTGAAAATTGAATTAAAAAAATTGACTTTTTCATGAAGACTTTCATTATAATACTATTTATGAAATTCCCTTGATAATCAGCTTGATTTTCGCTTAGTTAGGATGATTATTAGGCAAATATTCATTCCTTTTGATATCCAACGTGCTTTATACTACTTACAACGGGGAGCCATCTCGGTAGTATTTAAATTGGCAAAATTTAACTTTTTTCAAAAGTTCTCAAATAATTTTTGGACCACGGGAACGTAATCTCCACAAAGAACTGAATCCTTTCATATAAATATTTTCACTGTATACAGATACTTGTTTGAGTCGACGCTCTACCTATATATCTCTACTCTATGCCCCTATCATTCTTGTTTTAGCGACATGCTTCATCTGTTTATGTTCACTCTGCACAAAGGAATGTAATGCAAGTTGCGGTTGACGGATTTTTAAGTGCAAATCAAGACAGCAGAATTGCCACTTTCTGACACATTGACACATACATAGAAAGATGAAAAAACCTGACATAATCGATCTGTGACTGCGACAAACTGACACAATGAAGAAATCAAGCTGACAAACTAGGTAAAGTATTATCAGGATAACAAGGTAGTAGGTAAGGATAAAATAAATGCTAAGTTAAGGGAAATTAAGCAAAGCTTCAAGAAAACATAGTACAACAATATAGATGCATACACCATACAGGCAACAACAACGAATACAGCACTCTCCCTTTGTACGCAAGTGCCTCCATAATGCGGGGAAGTGTAAAATGTCTAGCAGAAAAAGGACACGAAAACTCATTCGGGCCACACTTGCTCACATGGGAAGGACTGTAGATGTTGGGTGATGGAGCCGGGAGGATCACCGCTTGAACGTGGAGGACGAATGAGTTGCTGAGGAACTTACGAACATGTTCGCTGATGCGATCGTGAAGTTTGCGAACCGTTTTACTGTTGAGTTATCAATCCTTGTTCAGGTTATTTTATTTCAAGTTCATGTATTTGACAACTACATTTTATTTTTCATTATCATCATGTTACTATAATTTCATCCCAAGTAGAGTCCTTTCATAGATATTCATGTACATTCATTGTTCATCTAGTTATTGTTGTTTCCAAGATATCAAACACTGTCGTGTACTGATTTTTCTGGTCACGGTCTAATACGTTGTTGAGATGTACTCTCCCATATAAATGCTTGCTGCATGCATGACATGTGCTATCCTGGTGAAATACAGTACAACTGCGCACGCACGAGACGCCTTCTCTATGAAAACCTCAAGAGGTTATGGGCCCAGCGGCAACGACGCGAATTGGAGGCAAATTATTTTCAATGGTTTGGCAGAGGCGTACACTATATGGGAAACAAGATTCCTGAACTACTTATACACAATCGAGCCGGCGTTACAGAAAGCAATCTTACCTTGCGAGCCTGGAGTGGCAGACGACAAAGACTTTGACGTGAAGAACAAGCGCGCATTCGCTGAATTGGTTCAGCGCCTTGACGAGCGGTCTCTTCATTTGGTTGTGGTGGATGCTAACAACGACGGTCGTGGTGCGCTTGCAATTCTTCGAAACTATTACCAAAGTACGGAGAAGCCTAGAATACTCACCTTGTACGAGGAGCTTACAACACTACGCATGTCACCAGAAGAAGATGTCACAGATTACATGATCAGAGCGGAAAGGGCGGCAACTGGTCTCAATGCAGCAGGAGAAACAATCACGGACAATCTTGTTATTGCAATGATCCTGAAAGGCCTACCTCAAGAATACAAGCCTTTTGTCGTGATTCAAGCCCATTTGGACAAGAAGAAGACGATCGCAGAATTCAAAGCATCTTTAAGAAATTTTGCTAGCAGTGAAGCAATGCGACAGTCTCCAATACAGTTATGCAAGTACAAGCAAAAGGTAATCAATACTCAAAGAAGACGAAATGCTTTTCATGTGGTGGTCAAGGCCATTCAGCAAGGAACTGCAAGAAGAAAGATTCTCTGACATGTGGGTATTGTCACAAGAAAGGTCATGTCGAGAAAGTATGTTTTGGGAAGCAGAAGGGAGAACCGAAAGCAAGCTCAAATCACACTGTATCAACAACATTCAGCTTCATGGTGTCACAAGAAGCCTGTTTCAATTCCCTGCTAATTGACTGTGGCGCTACTACTCATATCGTTAACTCAGCTGACTGCTTTATTCGATACGATTCGAATTTCGATGCTGCAAGTCACTTCATCGAAATGGCCGATGGTAGACGAAGCAATGAACTCGCAGTTGCGCGTGGAGATGCAGAATTCAAAACCAATGATTCGAATGGTGAAGAATGCAGAATCGTTCTGCGAAACGCGTTACTCGCTCCGAAGTTCAAGACAAGTCTATTTTCTGTCCGAGTAGCCGTTGATGCAGGAGCCATGGTGCTGTTCAACAAGGAATCTTCTGAGCTGAGAGCGGGAGAATCCATCATCAAATTCGTGGAGAAAGGACCACTGTATTATCTCCCTGTCGACTCCTACTCAAAGTGTGCAGTTACAAGATCTCTATCTCAATGGCATCAAGCTCTTGGTCACATGAATTACGAAGACCTGTTGAAACTCCAAGAAGTGACAAATGGCATGAAGATATCCGACAAAGAAAGACCTCCTCACTGCAAGACGTGTACACTGGGCAAGCAAACAAGAACTCCAAAATGCAACGATACAAGAATTCCTCATGCAACAGAACCATTACAAAGAGTGCATTCAGACTTATGCGGTCCAATCGATCCCATTGCTCGCGGTGGCTACAAGTACGTAATGAACTTTGTTGACGAATATTCGAGTATGGTGTTCCTCTACTTCTTGCGGTCCAAGGATGAGACAACACAAGCGCTCAAGAATTTCCTATCCGATGTTGCTCCAATCGGTCGACCCAAAGAAATCCACAGCGATAATGGTCAAGAATATGTCAATCAAGAATTTCAAAATGTCCTACAAGACAATAGAATCAAGCAGACGACTACGGCCCCCTACTCGTCCTACCAAAATGGAAAATCTGAACGCATGTGGCGAACACTGATGGAGACTGCACGGTGCCTCATTGCTGAAGCCAGCATTCCAAAGTTCCTCTGGTGCTATGCAGCAACACACGCTCAATATCTTCGAAATAGAAGCTACCAAAGAAGGACGAAGAAGACGGCCTATGAACTCTTCACTGGTATAAAACCCGACATACAAGGAGTTCATGCGTTTGGTTCTTCTTGCCAGATCTACAAAGAAGGCCAGAAAGGCAAGCTCGATGCTAGAGGAGAAGATGGAATTTATCTTGGCATCGATCCCAGGAGTCAAGCCTTTCACATCCTGAAGCGATCGACTAACCAGATTGTGTCCTCAAGAAATGTGCACGTATTTGATCAAGTTCCTGAGCCGATGGTTTCCGAAGAAATATCCAGGATTCAAGATCAAACAATTACAAACGAGTTGGATGAAACGGGCGAAATTCAAGAAGCTGATTCCACCGAGAGAAGGTATCCGGCAAGAGAACGAAGACCTCCTGAGTACCTAAACTATGATTGCTTCACGACAATAAATTACGCTTATTCGGCAGTTGCAAGCCTTCCTACTACATACGAAGATGCAATTAACAATGAGAACTCAGATAAATGGAAAGCGGCAATGGATTCAGAAATGCAGAATCACGAAAGAAATGAAACCTGGGAGCTCGTGAAGATGACAGCGGACAAGAATTTGATACAAGGAAAATGGGTATATACAATCAAGCAAGGAAATGACAAAGATAAGGCTGTGTACAAGGCTCGATACGTGGCGAAAGGGTACAGTCAAACTTACGGTACAGAGTTTGACGAAACCTACAGTCCTACAACCCGATTTACAACTATCCGCGTTCTTCTTCAAAAAGCTGCAAACGAGAAGTTACTTCTGCACCAGATGGATGTCAAAGCAGCCTATCTCAATGCACCTATTGACAAAGAACTCTACATGGCCCAACCTAGCGGATATGGTCAAACGGGTGCGAATGGTGAGAAACTCATCTGTCGTCTCAAGAAGTCGATATATGGACTCAAGCAAAGTGGTCGGAATTGGTTTTGCACTCTCACGGAATTCCTCGAATCGGTGGGCTTCGTCCAGAACAACGTGGATCCATGTGTATATTCCAAGGAAGACGAAAATGGCAAATGCACAATACTCTTCTGGGTGGACGACATCATTATTGCATGTCCGGACCTGTCTCAAATCATCGAAGTAAAAGCCTTACTCAATACGCGGTTCAAAATGGACGATCGAGGAGAGCTACGATGGTTCCTCGGTATAGACTTCAAGCGACTTGATGATGGCAGCTATCAAATGGATCAAGATCGTTACGTGAACGTTATCCTTCAACGGTTCGGGATGGAGAATTCGAAACCTGTGAAGACGCCTGCTGATCCTGCTATCAAATTACAAAAAGCAACCACAGAAGATATGCAAGAATTCGGCAAACATCAATTCAATTACAGACAAGCAGTTGGCAGTCTGATCTATCTCACGAGTGGTACGCGACCGGACATATGCTGGATAGTATCTCGATTATCCCAATTCCTGGACCAACCTGGCTACTCACACATGGTTGCCTGCAAGCGCGTACTACGCTATCTCAAAGGCACGATGGGTCAAAGTCAGCTGATATTCTCAACCTCGAACGGATGTTTGAGTGGCTACTCAGACTCGGACTGGGGCAACGATCCTGACGACCGGAAGTCAACAACAGGATTTATCTTCTGCCTGGGATCTTCACCAGTGAGCTGGAAGACGAAGAAGCAGCAGTCTGTTGCGCTTTCATCCTGCGAGGCGGAGTACGTGGCTATGGCGGAGGCTGCGAAAGAGGCAGTGTATCTACGACAACTCATTCAATCCCTTGGATTTGTGTGCGATCAACCTACTAACATTTTCTGTGATAACCAAGGAGCATTGAAATTACAAGCTAACAATGGTAAGCAGCATAGCCGATCCAAGCACATTGACATTAAATATCATTTTGTACGTGATTTAACTGGCATTACTTTTTCATATGTAGAGTCTGAAAACAACATTTCTGATTTCTTAACCAAACCCCTTGGTATTTCTAAATTTTCTGATGTAATACGTAAACTTCGGATTGAAGGGGGGTGTTGAGTTATCAATCCTTGTTCAGGTTATTTTATTTCAAGTTCATGTATTTGACAACTACATTTTATTTTTCATTATCATCATGTTACTATAATTTCATCCCAAGTAGAGTCCTTTCATAGATATTCATGTACATTCATTGTTCATCTAGTTATTGTTGTTTCCAAGATATCAAACACTGTCGTGTACTGATTTTTCTGGTCACGGTCTAATACGTTGTTGAGATGTACTCTCCCATATAAATGCTTGCTGCATGCATGACATGTGCTATCCTGGTGAAATACAGTACAACTGCGCACGCACGAGACGCCTTCTCTATGAAAACCTGATGTATCATGTAGGATTTACGTACATGGGTCATTCCACGACGATTCACACAATTTTCGGAACATTTTGTGGCACTCAGTCTCCGTTTCCCCTCATTCTCGGAGATATGTCTACTATCCATTAGAAAACATCAAATCTGAAATATCAACTTCCAATTTTGAAGATAGTTAGATCTAGAGCTATTTTTAGATATTTGATTTTTTCCAAAATGTGGAAATTCTCAGAATTTGAATTTTCACACCGCTGAAACTTTATTCTGTTTATTCGTTGATCAACCAAACTTTCCATGCAGCATCAGCTCAGAATAAAGGAATTCCTGCATGAATTTCAATGGGGAACTGACATGTAAAACGAAGCTACATAGATCCAAAGATGGTGAAAAAATTGTGTCCGCGAAAAAACACAAGAGATTTAAACTAATCTTACAACTCTCTATATTCTTGTTGCCCGTAATAACTATGACAATTGTGTTGCTGTATATCAGTGTGGCTCACATCTGTGATCTTAAGCGGTAACCAGAATACAGAAAGCAACACCAGGCGTTCAAAAACGTGATTTATCAAAAAATGCCGAAAATGGCTGTTTTCAAGCTGGCCTATCTTTTTCCTATATACCAGTTTTAACTCCAAATTGATACTGAAACTCAGAAACATGCTCAATTGCTTTTAGATGAAATTTGATCAGGTAGCCGATCGTTTAAGTTGTATAAATTGGCCAATTTTGATTTTGCACATTTGTTCAATGTATGCTGTCAATATTATACAAGCAGTATCGAGAAGTAGCATTTATAGTACAACAGCACTTGAAAACGTTAAGTTGGTGTGCGGTAAGAGAATTTTCCCTTGATAGATAGATGATAAATATGAAACTTTGCTTTCTTGCAATAAAGCAAAATATGACTATCGAAGTTCGAGTTTTGTTGCACTAGATATGCTTTATCAATCGACACTGTAATTTTGACTAGTAAAGTTTCTGAAAAATGCTCAGGATCGATTTATATTACTGTTTTCTAAGTAGTAATCAATTACTTTCTGTGATTTCAATTATTCTAATGGCGAGACATCATTCGCAACGAACCGGAGAAGAGCCCTAAAGCATTTGTAACAAACACTATTTCAAAGTTATTTTTGAAAGACATTGTGTAGAAAAGGTATGCACAGCCATTTGATGATTTGATGGTTTGGTTGCATGAAATATGTAGAATCTCTTTCAATAACAGATGAATGACTCATGAATTACCATGATCATCAGCTAGCATCGAAAGATACTTCATGCAGGAAGTGTATTTTTGATTACACCAATAAAAAGGTAGACCGAGACCTCAAATTGAAAACAATAGGACTACTGATATTTTATTATCATGATATTGTGAAAATGCTGATCATGAGAAGCCGCTCCATTCAGAAGTATTCATTATTTCAATTTATTATTCATAGTATCATTTTTTCAATAGTATTCTAAATTGATCACTTAATAATCACATTAAAGTGGTTATATGTAACCCCAACACATTGCCTTTGTGGACAAGAATGGTATTAAATTGTTACCTGGACAAGAATGAAATGCAATTGCATGCCTTTTTATTACCAAATATATGAAAAAGCATTACATTTTGCATTAATTTTCAAAGGTTGGGTAGAATCCCGCTTTAGCCTGTTTTCTTTTTATGAAACCTGTAATCCTGGATTACTTTTGTATAGCGTGCAGTTTTATGAAAGGCTTAAAAATTGATCTGGTTTAATTTTTCTATGAACAGGAATAATTTGCTTACATTCGATCGTATGAGTGATTTATGAATCAGAGGGATCAACAGCAGCAATTATTAATATCAAACGTGATCAATGGTTCACATGGAAAATTTATTATGATACCTAAAATATTTGTCCACGCCTGCTTCTACCCATTTGGGAATTATTCACTTTTTAATTTCAATTTACGTAAGTGAATACTTGAAATAATTATTAGTTCAATTACAAATGTAAAATTACATGAAATTCAGTCACTCAGTCGTCGCCGTGCAATATCTATGTATCTTACCTAAACAAGCCTGCATCTCCACATGAAAAGTCTGAACTATTTTATTCAGGTGCGATTCAATAATAGCGGTTCGCTAGATACATAACGATCTCGAATATGATGAGTGAAAGGCAGTGAGAGATTCTCAGTGCCATTTAAAAATACAGAACGGTAGCCTGTATTTGAGATCCTTGACTGATTGTAATTACCAATTAGTAGTAAGGCAACACTGATACATGGGAAAAGATTCCTGTAGCCTGTTACTACCGGGAAAAGATCAGAATTCTGTCGACAATACATTAGATAATCTATTAGGATCTAAAAGATTAATATTATTGGTTCGTGGGTCTCGCTCAGAAAACATTCTGCGATACTGAGTCAGTCAAAAGCTATACAGCTTACTAACAGATTATGCATTGATTACAACAATTGATACTGTTGCGAATGATATTGTTGCGAATGATGTCTCGCCATTAGAATAATTGAAATCACAGAAAGTAATTGATTACTACTTAGAAAACAGTAATATAAATCGATCCTGAGCATTTTTCAGAAACTTTACTAGTCAAAATTACAGTGTCGATTGATAAAGCATATCTAGTGCAACAAAACTCGAACTTCGATAGTCATATTTTGCTTTATTGCAAGAAAGCAAAGTTTCATATTTATCATCTATCTATCAAGGGAAAATTCTCTTACCGCACACCAACTTAACGTTTTCAAGTGCTATTGTACTATAAATGCTACTTCTCGATACTGCTTATATAATATTGACAGCATACATTGAACAAATGTGCAAAATGAAATTGGCCAATTTATACAACTTAGACGATCGGCTACCTGATCAAATTTCATCTGGAAGCAATTGAGCATGTTTCTGAGTTTCAGAATCAATTTGGAGTTAAAACTGGTATATGGAAAAAAGCTGAGCCAGCTTGAAAACAGCCATTTTCGGCATTTTTTGATAAATCACGTTTTTGAACGCGTGGTGTTGCTTTCTGTATTCCGGTTGCCGCTTAAGATCACAGATGTGAGCCACACTGGCACACAGCAACACAACTGTCATAGTTATTACGGGCAACAAGAATATAGAGAGTTGTAAGATTAGTTTAAATCTTTTGTGTTTTTTCGCGGACAGAATTTCTTCACCATCTTTGGATCTATGTAGCTCCGTTTTACATGCCAGTTACCCATTGAAATTCATGCAAGAATTCCTTTATTCTGAGCTGATGCTGCATGGAAAGTTTGGTTGATCAACGAATATACAGAAAAAGTTTCAGCGGTGTGAAAATTCAAATTCTGAGAATTTCCACATTTTGGAAAAAATCAAATATCTAAAAATAACTCTTGATCCAACTATCTTCAAAATTGGAAGTTGATATTTCAGATTTGATGTTTTCTAATAGATAGTAAACATATCTTCGAGAATGAGCGGAATCGGAGACTAAGTGCCAGAAAATGTTTCGAAAATTGGGTGAATCGTCGTGGAATGACCCATATGAATCTCTGTAAGATCGAACAGGAATGCGGTTTCCTGCTAAATGTGACCACGCGCTGAGAGGCTGGATAGATTTGAAATGTCTTCTTGATATTGTCGTTGAGGTAATATGTGGATTTCGTGCCGATAGATGGTATTCGGAATAATACTTTCTTTCTGTCAGGCTATACAACTGATCCTTGGTCTCTTTTGGAGGATACATGTGCTCATCCAGGGAAAGAGGTAAGTGCATAAGTGTCATAAAATCCATATTTTTGCATTCCATGGTAGATATCTTTAAAACTGGTGGATAGAATTGCATAAGACAAGTGCATCCTTTCAAACGAGGCTCTAGTGATGTATTGACGTCGGAAGGTTTTCATTCGGATTTTTCTTTTCGGTGGTAATAAACTTGCAATATTTACAATATACTACTTATGAGCAGTTTTAAAAGTAAAATCAAGTTTCCCAGATAGCGACTCGATGATTATTTTTGAAATTTATGCTACGTGTACTTTCCACGAATAGTGCGTTTTATTGATACAGCATTTGAAATTGAAATTCGGATTTCATTTTGATGATGCGCAGTAAGTACGAACTATATAAGTAGCATGACGTGCACCATTTCGCTATTTTTTCGTAAAACTGCTCGATGGATTTTTCTGTTGTTTTTCACATAGTCTCCTCTGATGATAGGGAAACCAACTGCAAAACGGAAACGCATTCGGATTTCATTTCATTTAGTTGACAATATTCACATGTGTTCTGACTGTAGTCTCTCAGGAGAACAGATGCGATATGCTCTGACAGTCAGGGGACGCACCGGTCCTATTTTGCACGAGCGTGGTGCAAATCTAAAGTATCTGCAGCACAGCAGTGCACGTAGGTTTCCGGTTTACGTTAGTTAACACAGTTCCACCTCTCTGTCGAATGATGCGCACGCTGTACACCAAGATAAGGTAATTTTCCTTCCTTTTCAGATTCACATGTGAATTCCATTGTGCAATGTGCATCGTTGAACGCTTTGAGCGAAGTGGAAATGACACCATCAGATGGGCTCACTATGGAGCAGTCATCAACAGAGCGATGATTTTGCATGTTTGTCATTAAACATATATATTTGAATGCTCAAAGATCAATTTTTAGCTCTTGGAGCCAATGTCTTAAGTCAACATGAGGATCGCGAAGGAGACGCAGGTCACCAGGAGATCTGTGGACTCCGTATTGCAAGATGAAGTGCTCCACTGTTTGAGCTGGATGACCACAAGCACAGGAGGCGGACTGTCGAAAGCCCCATCACTCGAGGGTGGCGTCCACACGTGCGGTGTTGGAGCGGAAGATAGCTGACGCTCCAATTAACCAACAAAGGTGTCAGCGAAAACAGGCCCGATGCAGCTTCCCATTGCTCACCCACCTGTCTGTGTGTAGAATGTACCATTCAATGAGAATTGGTTATTCAAAGCAAAGGTGCGGATCGGAGTCAGAGTCCCGGAGTCATATCATTTTTGCTGGAGTCGTAGTCCTGTCAAATGATAGGACTCCGACTCCGGCTTATAACTAGACCCGAAATATAATACAAGCAAATTATTTGTCCTCGTGCACAGCTGTCACTGTCTTGATGTCAACTTTCTTCGTCAAACAAAAGTACAGAGACAGAAGTGTATGCAGAGCTTATAATAGTTGAGGGAATGAACCGTGATAGTGAAAAACGATTGTCTTTTCACTCGGTGCTTTACTAGAGAAGACAAGCCTTCCTAGACTCGATCACACCTACGCACCACAGGTCACATCAGAGACAAAATGAAATACTAGTTTCTTTGAGAACATTACCTCTTACCCTCACGTTAATCGTGTGTGATGGCTCCTCTGAAGCGGATATTAAAATCCAGGGAATTATAGATTACATCTTTTGTTACATCCTGATTAAAATCGAAGGTGTAGTCACATTTTTTGAAGAAGGATGGGGATTTTCCTGTCTGGTAGAAACTGGAGGAAAACTGTGTGAAACACACATCAGCAAGATGGGAGGAGCCTAGTCGTATGCATCCAACTTAAAGCGACATAAATAATGACATAATTTATAATGTATGTCAATGATATCACATCTTGCCTTCAGAAAAGTGAAAGTCTCTTATTTGTTGATGATTTTAAGATTTTCAAAATAATCAATTCTCTATCTGATTGTATTGATTTACAAGGAGACCTGATGAATTTTCGGAACTGGTGTATAAAATGGAAGCTTTCTCTAAACATCCAAAAATGTTGTTTCGTTAAATTTTCTTTAAAACGTAAATTTGACATTCTTATGATTATCACTTTGATGCAATGTTATTAAAAAAGTTGATGAAATCAAGGATCTCGGGGTTTCTTTTACCAGCAATTTATGCTTCAACCGCCACATTTCTTTCATTGTTACTAAGTCGTTTCGAATGCTTGGCTTTATTAAGCGTGTTACTCATTCTTTCAAAGATATTTGTGTTTTGAAAGTTTTGTATAATTCGTATGTTCGGTCCAACCTGGACTACTGCTCACAAGTATGGTCTCCAAATGCAAAATGTGCTGTGAATAAGATTGAGCGTATTCAAAAAGCTTTCGTCAAGTTCTTATGTTTTCACACTCGCATCATGTACAAAAGTGATAACTACGCTGTATTATGCCATCATTTCCGCTTAACTACGCTCGCGGAGCGCAGGGAGATTTCAGACATTTTGCTATTTCACAAAATTGTCAATAGTGCAATCAGTTGCAATTATTTGACACCAGCTGTTTGTCTTAGAGTGCCTGGTCGTATTACCAGGAATACTGGTATTTTTACTTCAAAAAGAAAAAGTCGCTTACTCTTACGCAAACATGCTTTCTTTCCCGAGGACATTTTTGAGTGTAAACAAATTCAAAGAAATTGACGTTTTTAGTGCATCTCTTTCTACAGTAAAAAGGTTTCTGATAAAACAATTCACATAATTTTCTCGGTTCTTTTTATAAAGTATATTTTTTCTTATTATCATGTATTTTAGGTAGGTACTTTTACAGTATATCTGCTTTTTAATGTCTCACCTTCAATTCTGGTATTCTGTTGTATTTCATTAGTATTTGAAAAATGCCATGTATTTTACTACTATGTCTTTTATCAAGTATATTTGTTCATACTGTAACATGTTTCAGGTACGTGTATATTTTCAGTATCTGGTTTTCTATTGTCTCATTTTGATTCTGGTACTGTTGTAATCTGTAATATCATTCGCATCTGATGACTGTAATTGGCATCCAGCTGTTGTCATCATTTTGAATAAATACAAATAAATACAAATACATTTGATAGAATCATCGCAAATGATTGATAATTGATACAGGAATGATCACTAAACATAATTTCAGGTAAGCCTATAATGAACTATGTTGTAGGTTACCAGTTTTTTTCAAAAAACTACTGTAGGCTATATATGCTTGCCATCCGGAGTCGGAGACGTACCAAAATGATAGGAGTCCGCATCCCTGACTCAAAGTACACAGTTGCATAAATGATCGAAGTATTTTATCTTAAACTTTTGGGAAGCAGGTCATTGACTCAATTGTTTCATTAATGATGATAATTTGATATAAAATATATTTGTTCACAAACTTGTTCGTCAAAGAAAATTATTGACACCATTGCATATGAAAATTGCCTGGTCGAAGGGCATGTTGCAAAATGATGAGGTCACGCGGCCTCTGATTTGTACATTACTTACCTTGAAATCCCATGTGGTATTCCTACATTGAGGCTCTCAAAATCTAGGCATTATTGTTATAGTGCTGTCGGCTCTGAGATGAATGGAGCTCCATAGGAATCCCAGTTTCACCAAATTAGTGTCAGTGGAGTCACCACAGATAGCTTGTAAAGAACAAGAATATAGTTTCCAAAGTTTCCATGAATATAGTCTTTAATAATCACTTTTGACACTATTATTGAAGTTTGTGAGTTACTAAACTTTCGCTGAGAAGTCTCGTCTGGTGACTTTTTATTGCTTTTATTCCCGACATCTCCTAGACAAACAAATTTGAGTGACATTCAATCTCATTTATGACAGTATCATGGAAATCATCCTCTCTTCAAAGATGCTTTCATCAAATGATTAAATGTTTCCACAGGTTGATTACTCATGTTTATAGCAAACTTTTCATTCAACTCTACGAATTGCAGTACAAATCCTCATCATCCTCACTTAATTAGTTCATCAATGAGGTTATGAGAGCAAACTTCTTCATACCAAGAGATTTCCAATTTCAAGATTCACTCGTCATAATGTTGAAGACATCACTCATGCTAGTGTAAGCAAGGATCAATAGTAAGGAATGTAGATAAAGAATGGCGCAAGTGCTCTGCTTCCAAAATCCTGAGGAAGAAAATAGCGTAAGTCAGTGCTCCTCAATGGTGATGATCTCGGATGTAGTTTGCCGAACTTGTTGAAATAAGGGCCTTGTTTCACTAGGTGACACGCCACGCGTAATTACGGAGCACCCCAAACATCCGTGGTTAAAGTCATTCTATTCTTCTACGCATGCTGCACTAAGAGTCAGAAATCACTTGATCTGATGCTGTTAAAACATGGGGAATGTATATGAATACGCGCGGGCGAGCGATTATAGTTTGTGCGTCCTCTACGGTTGTCTGCGTTGCCGCTTGAACCACCGATGAACCGCTACGTATGTTCTGTCTTCCCTGAGCATGAAATTGAGGTCCAATCACATTGTTTAGCCTCTGATACATGCAGACACATGAGACGCAAAGTCTATATAACAGGACTGCCGACAGATGTTGCAGCAATGTCACGCATAGCCACGGATGTTTGGGGTCATGTGTAATTACGCGTAGTTTGCGCATGAATTGCGCGTAATTGAGCGTGGCATGTCACCTAGTGCTAGGGCCTCGACATAGGGCTCGGTTTCTATCCAAGCTGTATCTGTCTTATATGAAGTACGTGTCGTGACTTATTTAGATAACCGCATTGAGTTGCAAAATGCAAGCTTCATGCATATAAGTTTACATCATATAAAAGACATTTTTGTTGTTGACCATTTTGGGCCTTTTAGGGTCGGGTCGGGGTTGGTTTGGGTCGGTTTCGAGACGGGTCAGGTATGGTGATGCTCAACCATTTTCATGGTAACAATTCAAGCGTTTTTAACCAATTATTTTTCGGTACTATTGTAACCGAAGTAACCGGTTGAACATTACTGATATGAAGTATCAATGGTAATAAACCTCTATATCAATTTATAGATAATCACAAATATCAATTAATCACAAATAGACATTTTAGTAATGGGCAAAAGACCGTTCCAGCGACACCATAAAATTCAAAAAAATAGTATCTTTAAAAACGACATAAATTCATGAATTTGAACCCTTTTTCAGGTTATTAAGACTTAAATACATGAATTTAGTCCATTCAAAAAGTACCATTTTTTCAAAAAATGACATTTTTAAAAACGACATAAATTCATGAATTTGAACCTTTTTTCAGGTTATGAAGACCTAAATTCATAAATCGGCTAAAGCCAGAGGAGCTTCGCTCCGATTTGGGCGTTTTTAAAAATACCCAATTTTCAAATTTTTCAAAATCTCAAATTTGAGAATTACAATCGGGCGAAGCCCTGGAACCTTCGGTTCGATTTTCACCCCCAAAATCATGACCGTTCCAGGACACCGAAAATCATAAAAGTTAAGAATCTCAAATTTGTGATTATGATCATTTTCTTGCTCAAATCATGACCGTTCCAGGACACCGAAAAAATCATAAAAGTTAAGAATCTCAAATTTGAGAATTACAATTTTTACCCCCCTTAAATCATGACCGTTCCAGGACACCGAAAAAATCATAAAAGTTAAGAATCTCAAAATTTGAGAATTACAATTTTCATTGCTTAAATCATGACCGTTCAAGGACACCAAAAATCATAAAGTTAGTTTTTTTAAAAACGTCTTTTAAATCCGTTTTTCAGGTTTTTAAAATATATCATGTGACTAATAATATTTCTTTAACAGGTAGCGGTTAATGCAAAATGAAAACACATTCTTTTTTCTTTTTGAAATATTTTATTCACATATATGTGCAAGTAGTTTAGATTACAAAGTAAATATATGACATCTAGAAAAATGTTACATTCATAAACTGGGAATGGCATTCCCATTTTTCTATTGTTACATAAAATGATTGACAATACACACCACTACGTCAAATAATATGCTAGAAGTCACACAGTATAAGAAAAAATAAAGAATGTTTCATTTATAAGCTGCGAATGCTCATTCCCATTCTCTTATTCCGTCTCACAAAATAAAATGTTAATGCATGCTACTCACATAATATAGCAAAGTCTTACAATACAAGAAAAAGCAACCACTGTTTCATTTATAAACTGCGAATGCTCATTCCCAATTTTCTATTCTGTTACATAAAATGATTGACAATACATACTACTCATTTTGTGTTTGGCGCTCCTGTATATGTTGTGTCTCTAATTGCTGCGTTAGTCCAGTTGTCATATCAGATGTTTGATTGGATTCTTGGGAAGAAAATATCCCTGAGCTAATTTGAAGCAACTGTTCCTCTTTTTCAAATTCAAAATAATCTTCAAAATACTTAAAGTTTTTGAAAACAAAGAATATACTTAAAGTACATGTTTGAAGCTTTGTGTTAGCTTGAGAAAGGCGATATAATTTTATCAAAAACGTTACATACCTTCTTGAGAATTTAATGTTATATTCACTCTCCAACTTTTGAGTAAAGGCTACCATTGACAAATGTTCCATTGATTTTAATTTAGATATCACAAATCCTTGGCAAATAGCAATTGATAAGGAAGAATTATTGTGTACTTTTTCTTGATAAATTAGAGAATGTAGAGTTGTAACACAGTTTTGGATAGTGCATGTCGCCTGTGCACTCACGTCGAGCTGTCGTTGGATTAGTTGTCCTGATGAAAATGAGTTTCTTATTTCAGAAAAAATCTCATTTTTCTTGTCTTCTTTTTCTGGTTTTATCTTCTTTTGAAAATAGAATTCATGATTTACAATAAGAGTTTTGAAAAAATCTTTCTATTACTGGAAGTACTTGATCACAAAATTTGAGGAATTCGCGATGAATAGAAGCACTCATTTTTGACACAGCTTCGATATTTTGGGTCTCGGATAAATTGTAAACAGTCAACAGTCTCGTAGAACGCTCACAGAACGAATGCACGCAGTAATTAGAGCACGCAGTAAGACTAAAATTGTAATACTTGGAATAATGGCAGCAGCTGTTTCTGAGAGAGAGAGAATCTTTATGACCTTTGCCCCAACGAAGCGACTAAAGCATACCCGCATTGGCGCTATTGTCTGCCACAAGCCGCCGCAGCTGTCACCACTTCAATGTTCAAACGTCAAAACCAAGTCAAGCGAAACAAAACGAAGATTATCGACTTCTTCTGCAGAAACTAATTAAAATGTGCATTAAGATGCATTTCTTCCCAAAAAGGATATTTTTCGTGGAATGAAGAGTAGTTTTTTATCCTCATAACATGTACGATTGCATCGGTATTGGGCAGTAGAGCTATACTGGAGTAAACAAAAATTCAATTGCTAATCTACGATTCATACTGGCAAACAATTCCTTTGTTCTCTCTCCCTCTTCGTCTCATCCTCTCCCAGAGCTTTTGGTCTGACTGTGTTCTTAGAAATATACGGCAAACAAACAACTGCGTATTTCTATTTAAATCAAAATTCAGAAGATTGTATTCAAAATATTTATTCAAAATATTTCTTTAAAAATGGAAGAAACAAAAATGGAAGAAACCTCAAGAATATATCCTTCTTTGTCTCAATTAAAAATAAGTGAATTAAATATTGAAAAACACAAAGATAGAGTTAGGTATATGAAAGATAAGGAATCTCAATTATTATTAAGATTAGAGCATTATAAAAAATTAAGAAAGAGATGGACTAAAGTTAAGAATGTTACACAAGGAATTGGCATATTCTTAACAATAAGTTTAGGTGCTTTGACAATTGTTATATCTTCAGGTGTTTTAGTAATTCCAGTAGTTGCTACAGCTTTAACAGGTACGGGTGTTTTTGCAACTTCACTTGTTACAATGTTAGATAAATCTTTAATAACTAAGAAACGAAAATCATTAAAAACTAAGCATTTACATATTAAAGAAGTCTATGATAAACTACATTACTACTTTCAGAGAGTATGTGATGATAATGTTATTACGTTAGATGAGATTGAAAAATTTGATCAAATAGCTAATGAAGTAAATCAAATATCATTTCAATCACAGACAGAAAAAGTTGATGATAAAAATAAAAAGGATGGCAAAATTTCTAGTGATGCTAAAATTTCTAATGAAGAAAATGACAATTTTTAATGAATAAAATGATAAAATTTTTTTAGAAGAGCTAAAAACTTTATTAAACAAAACTTTATTAAACAAAACTTAAAACGAGAAAATTTTAAACGAAAAGATGTCAAACAACAAAGCAATAAAAAAATAATTTGTTCAGTAAAATGTTTTTGCTGTATTCCAATGTTACCACAAAATTCAAATATTATATTTTAAAAATGGATAAAATTAGAGCTGATAATTTTAAAAGAATAAAACAATTAGAAGAGTTAATAAAACAAAGAAATATTATGAAAGAAAATCATCTTCAACATAGAATGATAAAAGCTGGTATTCAATCTGATATGTTTGAAAAAATGCAGCAAACCGAGCAAGTAAAAACTGATTTTGAAAAAACTATGAAACCATTTAAAACTCTTGAAAAAGAACTTACAAATAATGATAAACAAATTGATATAACAGATCCAGAGCACAAAACTATATTAGATGACTATGGATTACTAGAATCAAACATTAATAAGAAATTACCAAAATCTATGCAATTTGAACATTCTATTTCATTTATAGATGGAAAAACAATACCTAGATTTTATCTCGGACAAAAAGAAATATTTCCACAACCTTTTCGAGGTTTAATTTTTTCACCAGATAAATCTCCTTTTAATTTAGATAGAAATTTTGTTAATCTTTTAAGAGGAGCAGATTTAAATAATTATGCTGTAGAAGATCTCATAAAATATAAAGCTATGTTAGACAGAGTTGGTGCAGTAAAATCTCTTAGACGTTATAAACAATTAGAAAATTTATTATCAACGGGAGTTAAAGTAGGGAAAGGTTTATCTGAAAAACAGAAAACTGAAACAACTGTATTCTTACCAGATGATCCACAAGAATTACTAAATAGATTAAATATTTTAATATCTGCAATAAAAGAAGGTCATAATTCTAGTTTCAATGAAATTCATGCTATATTGAAAAGACTGTTAGAAAAGACGATTCTAAATGAAAAGGATTATAAAAGTGTAACCGGACATCTCTGATGTCCTCCAGGGCTTCGCCCGAACCGGACATCTCTGATGTCCTCCAGGGCTTCGCCCGTAGCTGAAATATGTTGTTTCTAATTTTTATCTATGATTTTTATCTATGATTTTTATCTATGATTTTTATCTACCATTTTTATCTATAATATTTATTTAATTTTTTTAGTTTAAAAATGTGTTCAGCAGATTTAGACAAAATTAATAATCATTTAGAAAATTTGACAGAGATTTTGGGTTCATCAAAATTTAGTACGACGTTAAAAATTATAACAACTACTTCATCACACACTTGTAATTTAGAACCCATTCTACATTTGGAACAAAAATAAAAATTATCAAATTGCATTGACTAGTTTCTCTACATTTAACACTATTCAAAACGTTATCAAAGATGTGAATGATCAATTTAGATATTCTACTGATAAAGGTAAAACATGGAAAATACTAACTTTTCTTCCTGGTTCTTACGAAGTTGAAACAATATCAAATGAAATTAAGAGACATTTAGGTATATCATTTAAAGATAAGAAACAATTACATTTTGCAGTTGAACCGGCAGTTAATAAATTTTCTCTTACTTTAGACGAAAATCATCAAGTTGATTTTAATCATGATAGATCATTGTCAAAGCTATTAGGATTTAATAAACAAACCTATAGTCAAGGTTATCATTTAGGTGAGAAGATTCCAAAAATAACTGAAATAAATTCAATTGTTGTACATTGTGACATTATTGAAGGTGGATATATAAATGGTAAATTATCAAATTTAATATTCAGTTTTCCAGCTTTTACTGTACCCATTGGTTATAGATTAAATGTAATTCCACAAACATTAATATATTTCCCTATTACAAGAAAAACTATTAACAACATTGGCATTAGAATCACTGATGAAAAAGGACAAGAAATAAATTTTGGAGGTGAAGAGATTATGATAGATCTTTTGGTTCGAGAGGTATAAACTCCCGTTCGAGAGGTATAAACTCCCGTTCGAGAGGTATAAACTCCCGTTCGGGAGGTATAAACTCCCACGCGAAGCTAGAGAAGTTTAATTTTCTTCTTCTTCTTTAAAAACAAAAATAAAATAAAAATAAATTTTTTTATTAAAAAATGAATGAAATGACTTTAAATAAAAAAAAACTTAAATTTAATCATCATCCAAATTTATCTAATAAAGTTTTGTCAGTTATTTGTGGAAGATCTGGATGTGTAAAAACATATCTATTATTTAAATTTTTAACGACTCCAAATTTTTTGGATTATAACAATCTTATAATTTATACAACAACGGCAGAACAACCCGTCTATCAATTTTTAAAATATGGATTTGAAAATAATCTTAAAAAAACAGCAATTGCTTCATTATTCAAAGAATATGAAAAATCTGAAGATGAAGAAGAAATAAGTTCGTGGTGTGAAGAAGCAGCAAAAAATAATCAGTTAGTAGAATCTAATAAAAATAACCATATAAAGATACAACTAATAGATGATAGTGGTAATATGCAAGATCCTAGTAAACTAGATAAAACAATGAAACATTGTGTAATTTTTGATGATTGTGTTAATGATAGAAATCAGTCAGTTCAGAGAAATTATTTCACAAGAGGTAGACATAATAACTGTAGTGTATTTTATTTAACACAAAGTATGTATTCATTAGACGGAAGTGTTATTAGAAAGAATGCAAATATATTTATACTATTTGAAATAAATGCAAGAAACTTAAGTGATTTGTTAAGAGATCTATGTGTAAGAAATAAAGATGAATTTAAACAATCGTGTAACAATGCTTGGTCAAAAGATTATGGCTTCATTACAATTAATATTGATAAAAAAATTCATGAAAGAGTTATCGAACAATTGTTCTCTGACTGAAAGTCGATAGAAAATATTTTCGCGGAGTGATAAAAATATACAAATATAGTGTTATAATATTTTTTTATTTTATGTATATATCAAATTTGTCTATCTTAGAAATTAGAAAATTAAAAAGGTTCAGTAGTTATTCCATCAGGTAAAATTTTTCTTTTATCATCAAATGGATCTAATGCTAATTTATGTTCTTCTTTTAAATACATGTTATGTTTTTTTGAATTAAGTCTATAATTACATGCTGTTTTTATTTCATTATTAAATAATACATTTTTATAATCTTGAAATGTTATTTGATTAGCCACTGATGCCTTTGAAATTCCTTTTAATGTTTTATGTGTTTTAACGGGCGAAGCCCTGGAAGACATCTCCGATGTCCTAATATTATTAGTTGTATCATAACAGTAACATTTAGATTTTAAAAATATAGCTTCTGTTATGAAATCTTCATTTCCTTCTAATTCATCTTTTACTTTACATAAATCAGAAGGATGAATGATATCTTTTATTTTATTAATTTCTTCATCAAGTGTAGAATTATACGGTATTGTTAATTCTAAGAAAACAGAATCGGTATCTGTAAAGTGTAATTTATAGTTTTTGCCATAAGCAGGTGCTAAATAATCATATATAAATCTATACATAAATAGTTTAGCTAATTCTAATATAGTGAAACCAATGAAATTAAACTTATCATGTTTTACGCTGATTCGACGTAAATGTACAGCACATAGTTCATCACTAAATCTAGTAGTTCTTTTATATGTAGGTTTCCTTGTTAAATTTTGAAACCTATCTTTATCATAAAATATTTCAATATTTTGTCTATTACGCACATTTTCTAAAGTCTTACCATAAAATGCATTATTCATTAATTTGAAGAACACGTTTCCAAAATCATCTTTATTTCTTTTAGCTATTTTGCGTTTTTCAATATTGAACTCCATATAATTTTTTAACCACCTAGATTTTTGATAAAATAGTTTTCGATGTATTTTGGTGAGAATCATTCCATGATCTAAATACCAATCTAGCATTCTTCCTTCAACAACATACTTTCCTTTATTGCTTTGTGTTAACATAAGTTTTTTTGTTGGTCTGTATTTTTTAGGAATTAAAGATTTTTGATAATCTGAAAAATCTTCTATATTGGGAATTTTGTTTTCTGGACAGAAAGGATAATATTTTGTTGCGTCTTTTATATAATCAGGATATACTAAATCAACTTCATATACATAACCAAAATTATTTTCACCATCATATGTTCTTTGATAATCTAGATCGGGCGAAGCCCTAGAACCTTCGGTTCGATTATTACACCATGTCATTTCACCTGTTGGTAATTCTTGTATCATGCAAGAAGAATATAAGCTATTAAAATCATAATATAACAAATAGTTTTCTCTCATGAATTCATCAATTGCTTTTTCACGTTCTACTCCTTCTCGTTTCGTTCGAAAAATTTCTAATATTTTTTCTTTTTCTTCTGGAGATGAAGGTTTCATTATTCCATATTCTTGTGGATTTACTTTCTTATTATAACATTTAACATATCTATTACCTAAAACTGATGAAACTCCACCTCTAATTCCAGATTCAAAAAATAATTATTTATCATATGTATTTTCTTTATAATGTTTAAGTTTAACATTTGTATGTTTTAATCCTGCTAACCATGTTAAACCTGGTGTAGAATAACAATAGCATGGATCTATTCCGTAATATTCTAAACACATATCACGAAAGTTTTCAAAAAGATCAGCTAGTATTAATACATCTATCTGTAGATATTTCATTGTATAATCATACATTGTTTTACAATTTAACTCTCTCCAATTCTTTTCAGCTTCTGCATAGTCTTCGTCAGATAATTTTGATTGTTTTAATGTTGATTTAAATTTATTTATTGGAGGAAGTTGTTCTTCTTCCATAATTTTATTCACAGAATTAAAATCAGTCTTCGACTGTGAGCCGCAGGCTATGTACTCATACGGAAATATTCCTTTTAAAGGTTTTAAATTATATTTATTTAATATTTTACATTGTTCAGATTTCAAAGTTTTTCCCATAACATCTAATGAATAAGGAGTAAAAAATCTAAATGCATCTAAAATTCTAATACAACCTAATTGCATTGAAAAATATTCTTCTTCTGTTTTACATAGTACATTTATTTGTTGTTGTTGTAATTTTTCAGATGAAAATAAATCTTTCATTACTAGATGGAAATCATATTTAGAACCATTATAGAAATATAAAGGAACAAAGTTATATTTAAATTTATTAGCATTAAGATTACAAGAATTATGTGCTGCACCTTTATATAATCCATTTAGATGATCATGATCTTTTACCTTGACGGCAGAGCCGTCGGTTCGCCTATCAAGATATCTACCTTTGCCATTTTTATAATTTTTTGTAAATTCTCTTCCACAGTAATAACATTTTGTTTCATTAATAAAATTTAATTTTTCTTTTTCTGTTAATGGCATCATCGGTATATTTGTTTCAAGCAATTGTGAAAAATAATTTTGTAATTCTTCTACTTTCTTTGTAAACATTTCTGAACTATCTTCACCATAGTATTGATAATATTCTGATTTAAATAATTCAGGATAATTTGAATGAATGTACATTCCCCAACATAATGGTTTTTGTTCAAATAAATATTTTTCTTTACTTTGTTCAGGCGCACTTTTTTCATAATTAAAAACCGAAGGTTTCTAGGCTTGGCCCGTACCATTTTCAGAATTATCATTTCAGAATCGGGTGAAGCCCTGGAACTTTCCGTTCGATTTTGTGTCATATTAACATTATATGCTTCAAAATCACAATAAATAGTAAAGGGTACTTTATTTTTAAAATACCATTTATTATATTCTAAATAATCATCTTTAGGAAAAGTATTTTGAACTGCTTCGTTTTGTTGACAATTCTCCAAATGTCTATTCATTTCTTCTAAAGTTCTAAAACTTGTCATACATTGAAGACAAGGAAAATTTTTATTATCTGAAGTTTTTGTAAATATAGAAACATCTTTACACAATATAAAATGACCCTGATAATATAATATATTCGCTTGTGCTGGTTGTTTTGACTGTTCTAGTTTTTCAAATTCATCTTTATATATTTCATGTGTTTCATTAATTTCTTTTGTAATATTAAATGTATTTTGATAATAATTTTGATTTAATATTTGTAGCTGATAAATATATTCTTTATCATATTGTTCTTTATATTGTTGTAGACATTTTTTTAAACATTCATTTAATCGGAGCGAAGCTCCTCTGGCTTTAGCCGATTTTTTATTTTCTTCATTATTTAATTCTTTATTATTTAATTTTTTATTATTTTCTTCATTTAATTTTTGAATTGTTTCTATCTTATTTTGATATTTATGGTGATATTCTTGTAGTAACATTTTTGTTTGTTGTTGATAATCTATTTTACATTTTTGTAAACTTTCATTTAAATTTTCTAATTTTTGTTGATATTCTGAAGATAAAGATGAATATTTGTAATTATAATCATCAGTACGTCCTTTATAATTATTATGATTAATCATTATTGGTGATAGTGTTTTAACAAGTTCAAATTTTTCAGTACATATTATATTTCCTTGGTAAAAAATATTATGATGCATGTAATTTCCCTCTATCATTATATACTATTTCTGATTGGCATAAATTTTTATTATTCAAATAAAATTTTTTTTGAATCTGAGTAAAGTGGAGTAATTTTACCAATAGAAACATAATTCACATTTAATTCAAAAACATTTACTTCTATTAAATTTTTATTCTTTTTATGAAACTTTTTTAACCTATTATAATCATATGGAAATTCATCTAAGCCATCAGAAAGATCAAATTCATTTATGTATTCTTCTTTATTATAATGACTTAGTCTTTCTTTATGATATTCTGCAGGATGTAAATGTGCTATAATACTCCACAGAAAACAATAATCATCTTCATTTTTTATGTTGATTATTTGTGGTGAACTGAAAGGTAAAGGAACATAACTACCACCAGTATTATTTTTATATTTATCAATTACTATTTTCTTAGATAGTATTTTAACAAATCTCCAACCAGATTCACGTAACTGGGCTTCAATTATACAATTTTCTAATTTAAGTATCATCGATTGAAATATGGGTTGTATATTATTTACATTATGAATTTCTTGTGACTTTGTAAAATGTCCTTGTATTATTTCTTCAGGAATTCCATCAGGTCCATTTTTTGTATAAAGTACTTCTACATTCATATAACATTTGAAAGATTTCTTAAATATATTATAAAAGTTGGTTAGAATATCAGAAAAAGTTTCATCGGTTTCATTATATTCAAAAGACTGATTAAATAAATATTTTATATTTGCTAAGGCTTCATCGTTACGTTCAGCTTCATCAAATTCATCAGTATCGCTAAATAAATATCTTCCATCTGTTACGGGCGAAGCCCTGGAAGACATCTCCGATGTCACATGTATGGTCTCATCTTCACTATTAAAAACTTTTTTATATTCCGAATGTGAATAATCATCAAACATTTTTTTAACTTTTATATCAGTAGGCAATGTTTCTAGATAGTTTTTATAACTATTTAATTTTAATATATTTCCTTCATCAACTCGTTCTACATTTTGTAAATGCAATTTACTATTTAAATGAGATTGATAACTTCTTTTTGTTTGCAATTTTTTTTTACATAAGTTACAATAAAACTTGGTATTTTCCATTTTTTTTATTTTTTTAGAGAAAATTTAAGAAAAAAATTTGTGTTTTAATTTTAGATATAAACATTCTAATATCAAGGACTTGAGTGTTATTTTATATTATTATATATTTCACGTTCTTTAGTTATTTTTTTCTTTATCACATGAAGTTGTATCATATTAAGTTTTATCATATTAAGTTTTATCTTATTAAGTTTTCATCATATAACGTTTTATCAAAAGATAATTTAAATTTTTTTTCACTAAATATTGATTCATCATCATCATCATAAATTGTTTCCTTCTTCATCATCATCATAAATTGTTTCTTCATCATCATAAATTACACTTTTTGGTATAGGATGCCCTTCCATGATAGGATACCATTCTCTTATTGGAATATCTAATTCTAAATTACATTTCTTATCTGATAATAATATAATAGAGAAAAATATTGGTCTTTGATCTCTTTTGGAAAATTTAATAACACCACTATAATCTGAATCAGTTTTAGTTTTTATTAAAGATGATAAAATTTTAAATTGATTAGATGTAAATCCTAATTTAAATTTTGTAGACCCGACACATAGTTGTCTAACAGTATCTTCAACTATACCATCATTATTATTTTCAATTGTAAGAAAATGAAATTTAGATAAATTTTTATAATTACTAATATTTTTATAATCTTTTTTACCATTTACACCTTTTTCAGATGTTACAGAATCATCATTATTATCACTATATTATTATCATAAGATTCTTTAAGATCGGGCAAAGCCCTAGAACCTTCAGTTCGTTTATTATGATTATGGTCATTGTTAATAGTATAAGGTGTTGTCCACATATAAATTTTCTCTTGTTGAGCTAAGCCATTTATGTAAGATTTTAACAAATTAATATTTAAGTTTGAATATAATCCTATATACGTATCATCATCATATCTTTACGGCATTTCTAATGTTTCTTGTTTATAAATTGTGTCTCTATAATATACCTGACAAAATAATTCTTCATTGTTTTTTACTCTCTATGTGAATGTTATATTGATTTTGTTCATCAACAAATAATCTAATTTTTTCTTTGGAAAAAGATTTTAATTTTTTAACTAATTCTTTAATATTAATATAATTAATAATTTTAGTTTCTATCCAATCAGTATTACTAATCGGCAAAACTGCTCTAATAAAACCATAAACATTATTATGACCTATTATAACCATATTTTCTTTATTTAATTCCACATAAGCTACATCATTATATTTACTAACAATCTCCATAAATTTAATAAATGGATCACCTGGAAAAATACAATAATTGGTTTCTATAGAAGGTAAACCTTTAGTCTGTTCTCTAAATATTTCGGCTTGTAATTGAAATAAAATATTAACATCTATACATGGATTTGTAATAGTATTATTATTATTATTATCAAAACATTTATTTTCAAATCCCGTTGATCTCGTCGAATAAGAAGAACAGGATATGCGGACGAATATAATTTTTTTAAATTTGGATTTTCCATTTTTTTATTTTTATTAGAAAAAATTTTATTTTTTATTTTTATTAGAAAAACTTTTAGAAAAAATTTTATTTTTTTTTTATTAGAAAAAATTTTATTTTTTTATTGTTAAAAAATGATGTTACCAAATGTTGGTGGAGGTGCATATATCCCGAATAATCGTGAATTAGAAATAGAGATAGAAAATTATATTATGAAAACTGGAGACGTTTTATCTGGTCCATTGCATCTTTCTATTCTTCCACAACAAAATACAGAGTTAACAAATAAACAATATGTTGATGCACAAATAAATGACTTAAAAGAAAAATATATAAACGATGTTTTGGTTCCACTGATGAATGAATTGAAGTTGCTTGAACTTAATGACAAATCATTAAACGAAAAATTAATTAAAACTTGATAAAAAGGATAGAGAGCTAGAAGCAGATATAGCAAAACTTTTTAAAAAGATTTCAGAACAATCAAAAATTTTAATATTACTTTCTTTAAATTTAAAATCTGCTTTAATTAAAAATAAACATCAGATAAAAATGTTAAAAGAACAATTAGAAGATGAAATAGAAAATCTACCTGAAAGAATTAAAGAAAATTTAAAGCAGTTACAAACTACATTCCAAAAAAGTGTTGATGAATTGAGTTCTAAAATTACTCAACAAATGAAAAAGATGAATAGAATAATAAATGAAGTAAACTCACTTAATCAAAAAGTTGATAAAATGAAAACTCTTAAAATCAATTTAGAAAATGAATTAAAGAAAAATTTACAAGAAAACTCTAAAGAAAATAAAGAACAGTTAGATGCTGTTAAAAGACAATTAGATGTTCTTATAATTAAGTTAAATGCTCTTAAAACGGCGTTGAAGATTAATCAGCAGAAAATGCAAGTTAATAGAAGAGAAATTAAAGTACATCACACGCTGCTTGACGCAATAGATAAAGTGCAACAGGCAATTAATAAAGTTATCTCGAAGTTGTTGTCCATTCACAAACGTAAATCTTAAACGGACCAAAGGTCCTCAGGTTACTAACCAATCGGAGCGAAGCTCCTCGAGGCTTTAGCCGATCGAACCAAAGGTCCTCAGGTTTCTAACCAATCGTAAATATTTTTTCTCAAAAGTCAAATTTAATCCTAAAAAATGCCTATAATTTATAAACACAATCTTAAACATTTTGCTTCAAATCAAAAAATTGCTCATGAACCACGTATGAATCCTGTTTATCATTATGATAATAGAGAAACAGTCGGAACAGAAAAGTTCCTAGGCACCCGCAGGTGCCGTTCACACGGAAGGAGCTGGGATCTTCTCTGGTATGGTTAGTATCGTTAACTTAATTAAAAATAATAAAGATTTGATTACATCTGCTGCAAAAGGAGCAGCTGCTATAGGTAGTACACTAGTTGCAATATCAAATGCTGTTAAATCACAAAACGAATTAAAACGACTAGAAGCTATTCGTAAACTTAGGAATGATTCCGAAGAACTAAAAAAATTAAAAAAACTTTCAGATGAAACAAAGAACAAAATTGCTAACATAGCTGTTGATGGTGAAACCTTGAGGAGCTCCGTCTAATAGTAAACATAAGAAGAAATCAGGCGTAGCCATAAAACGTTCAATTGAAGAAATAAGAGGTAATGGCGTGAGTAGCAACCTTCGGTTTAACCAGCAAAGCTGTAGCGGAGCTGGTCTAGCAAAATTCTAAAATATATTTTTTAGTAAAATTTTTTTCTGTCTGGGAGAAAAACAAAAAGTCAAATTATTTTTTATAAAAATGTCTTCGCTAAAATAAATTTGAATTAGATAAACCCTCCGTTCACCAGTGTTAGTTATAATCAAAAAAAGAATGACTATATAAGAATTGCTATGAATCCCGGATCTTCTAGTAGAGTAAATACTGGAGGAGATTTAATTTTTGAAGTTGATAATCAGCAGAGCTATATATATCTACCTGATTCATTTTTACACTGTGAATATTCTTTATATAGTGATGCTAATTTTACAACACCATTACCAGATACCGATAATATTGCATTAGAGAATAATTTTTTTCCAAGATTATTTACACAAATGCGTTTAGATGTTGCAACTCAAAATATAGAAACAATAAGTGATTCTCCATGTGTAATTGATACAATGCTTAGATTTATAACAATTGGTGAAAATAATAAAAAGTATGAAATCGAAGGTTGGTTTCCTGATACTAATGATGGTATAATTGTTGATGATTTAACTCACGCTGGAACAGATGCCGCAGGAATTGCGAAAGATGTAGAAAATATTGCAAAACATTTAAATAAAACAAATAATGATGCATATAAAGAAAGACGTGAATTTAACAAGAAAAGTAAACAGACAGTTAATTGGTCATTGTCTCCATTATTCGGATACTTAGATTATGATAAAATATCATATCAATTAAAATTTAAATTAATAATTCATCGTACAGCAAATAATGAATTAATCTTTTTTGGTAAGACTGGGAAAAAGCATATTTAAAAATTGATAGACTTGAATGGTGGATTAAGCATATTACTCCTAGTTTAGAGGTTGAAACAGCTATTGCAAAAATATTAAATACTAACAAACCAATTCCAGTAAATTTTCTAAAGCGTACTGCTAGTTCAGTAACTTTTTCCGAACAAAGATTTAACTGGCATTTTACTAGAACTGCGAATACTCCAAGATATTTATTACTAACATTTCAAAGAAATAATTCTCCAAGTTTTGATAAGAACAACAATATTTTTCATATTAATACAATTCGAAGTTTACAAGTTTCATTAAATCAAACCCGATATCCAATTGATCCATTAAGATTCGATGATACCAATAATCAATTTATGGAAGGATATGATTGTTATCGAAATCTTTGTACAGAATTTGGAGTTGAACCACAATTAACTCCTGGAGATTGGAGACATTTATATCCAATTTTCTGTTTCGATTTAAGTGCACAATCTGAAGATATTATTAAAAATGGTTGTGATGTAACAATTAATATTGAAAAGAAAGATTCCACAAACTTCATTGATGGCTTATGGTTTATTGCTAGATGCAAAATATTCTATTGAAATTCTTAATTGAAATTTGGTTAGGATATGCTAAAGCGCTAAAGCCAGAGGAGCTTTTCTCCTATAGTTTAATTAAAATTTTTTCATAACTAGAATAGATTAAAATTTTTGGTAACTTAAAATTTTTTGGTAATTTAAAATTTTTCATAACTAGAATAGATTAAAAATTTTTGGTAACTTAAAATTTTTCATAACTAGAATAGATTAAAAATTTTTGATAACTTAAAATTTTTTTATTAAAAATGTCGCAAGCGAAAAGTAATAATAATAAAACTGTTGAATTAAAATTACGTAATATTGTTGACAAAAATACCCCTAAAACTATTACGATTAACAAAAAAAAAGTATTACATAAGTAAACCAATGATAGAGAATATTCAATTACAAGAAGAAAAGAATGGCGGGATTCTCCCATTAATTCCACTAATAATAGGTGGCATAGCTGCAGCAGGAAGTGTTGCAGGTGGGACAGCTGGTATTGTCCAAGCAGTAAATAAAAATAAATCAGAGAAGGCAGCATTAGAAGAACAAAAACGACATAATAGAGAGTTAGAGAAAGTTGCTAGGGGTGAAGGAGTAGTAGATTAATTTTATTAGTAAATTAAAATTAGTTGATGAAGGAAAACGAGTTCTTAAAAATATTCTCCACAATGTTGATGATTTAATTGAAATTAAAGAAACTAAGGATGGTTCTGGAATATATCTAAGTCCTAGTATGATAAGGTAATAACCTCAGAACCTTTGGTTCTTTTCGGTAAAACTTTTATTTTATCTTTTAAATTTTTTTTATCTTTTAAAATGAATTCTACAAATTCCGAAAATTTAACTAAATTAAAAATTTCTAATTTAGATTTATTGAATTATCTATTAAGCAAAAATAAAAACTCAAATTGTCAGCATATTGGAGGTGACAAGAACAAAGTTCCATACCACTTCGGTGGTGATATACAAAAAACATTAGAAAACTTTCCTGGATTTATTTGGAGTAAATATTCGAAAGAAAAACATCTTCCTGGTCATTTATATACTGGTCCAGGAACTCGATTAGATATAAGACTAGATGAGAATAATAATCCGAAACCAGGTGAAGAACCAATAAATAGAGTAGATGCCGCAGCTTACAGGCATGATTTAGCTTATCGAAATCATGATCTAAGTTCTCGACATGCAGCTGATAAGAAGATGATTCAAGAATTAGATAGTATTCAAAATCCTACATTTAGAGAAAAAATTGAAAGAATGTTTGTTAAGAAAGCTTTACAAGCTAAAATATTATTCGGACAGGGTTTAAATGAAACGACAGCAAAGCTGTCTGAGAGCAACGCTCGAACCTACGCCTCCGAAATTCATAAAGAATACAGAAGGCCTAAATATTTATTGAAGGTAAAAGTATTTAATAAAGATGATATTTGGAGTGCTGATCTTATTCATATGCCGAATGAAAGGGACTACAAATACGCATTGACCGTTATAGATTTATATACACGATACGCTTGGGTAAAGCCTTTAAAAAATAAAAGTGGTCTTTCAGTTAAATATGCGTTTGAAGAAATCTTTAAAGAAAGTAATAGAAAGCCAAAAAAATTGTTTGTTGATAAAGGGTCGGAATTTTATAACAGAAACGTTCAGCCACTATTTGAAATTGTTTATTCAACTGAAAACGCTGGGAAGGCCGTAGTGATAGAAAAATTCAATCGGACGTTAAAAAATAAATTATTCAAGAAATTTACTGAGCAAAGAAATCAGAAATGGTTGAAGATATTACCAGGAGTTGTAGAAGAGTACAATAATAAAGTTCATTCTGGTATTGAAGAAACCCCAAAGAATGCTTCTGACGACCCTGATTTAATACGAAAGAAAATATTCGAGAATAATAATTCGAATGAGAGTAATCCGAATTTGCAGAAACTTAAGCCGAAATTTAAAATTGGAGATAGAGTTAGAATATTTAAATATAAGAACAAATTTGAAAAAGGCTTCGTCGGATACTGGACGAAAGAGATATTTGAAATTTCTAAAATAAATCAAAGTTATCCGTTTTAATTATGAAATTAAAGATTTAGATAATGAGGATATCAGAGGCCGTTTTTATCAAAATGAATTACAACGAACTGAGCTTTAGCTTTTTAATTATCATTATTATTATTATTATTTTTATTATTCAATTCTAACATAATATCAAGAAATGATACTCCTTTTTGTAATTTAAATAAAACATAAAGACATAATTGACCACAGTAAGTAGTTCCCGGTTTTTGAATTTGAAATGTATTATAAGTTCCATTTTCAAGTAATTTTTTAACTTCGTTTGTAGGTGGAAGACCGTATGAGTCAAAATAGTAATTATCTCCATTTTTATTAGACATACCTGCTGACCAATGTACGCCTTTTTCATCTGACGTATGGAGATTGGTTACGAAATTTACAGTTATTGATGGAACTTTGTTCCGGGAACTGAAGGTTCCTGTTGGCTTATTTTTTAGGAATTGTAATTCGTCTCTCATTAGAACATGAAAATTCTTTATTCCTAATTCATTTGCGATTTTCTTTAGGTCGAAATTTGTCGTAGTTTGCGTTCCATATAATTTAAAAAACTTATTTATGTTGCTCATTTTATAATAAAAAAATTTCTTAAGGGACCCCTAGAAGACAGAAGGGAGGGGGTAGCAGAACTACGTTCATATGATATTGAAGGATATATTCTTGCTGTTTCTTCCACTTTTGTTTCTTCCCCTATTAAAGAAATATTATTAGTCACATGATATATTTTAAAAACCTGAAAGATGGATAAAATTCATGAATTTGAAATTCTCAACTTTTATGATTTTCGCTGTCCTTGTACGGTCATGATTTTGGGGGTGAAAATTGTAATTCTCAAATTTGAGATTCTTAACTTTTATGATTTTTTCGGTGTCCTGGAACGGTCATGATTTGAGCAAGAAAATGATCATAATCACAAATTTGAGATTCTTAACTTTTATGATTTTCGGTGTCCTGGAACGGTCATGATTTTGGGGGTGAAAATCGAACCGAAGGTTCTAGGGCTTCGCCCGATTGTAATTCTCAAATTTTGAGATTTTGAAAAATTTGAAAATTGGGTATTTTTAAAAACGCCCAAATCGGAGCGAAGCTCCTCTGGCTTTAGCCGATTTATGAATTTAGGTCTTCATAACCTGAAAAAAGGTTCAAATTCATGAATTTATGTCGTTTTTAAAAATGTCATTTTTTGAAAAAATGGTACTTTTTGAATGGACTAAATTCATGTATTTAAGTCTTAATAACCTGAAAAAGGGTTCAAATTCATGAATTTATGTCGTTTTTAAAGATACTATTTTTTTGAATTTTATGGTGTCCTGGAACGGTCTTTTGCCCATTACTCATTTTTGTAGGTGTCGTTTCGTATAATCCAAAACATAGTATAAATATATAACTTATATATATTGAGTTGCTTGATAACTTTACTTTTATCTGATTAAATGCTTGCTACTGTATATCTGTCCTTGCATTGTGTATTGACCGGCTCTCCAAAACGTATTATTAAAACCTATAAATAAATTGTGATTGTTATATAAACAAGAAATCAATCCAGAAAAAGTTGCAAAATCACAACTAAGATTTATTCATTCATAAGAATACTAAGACGTGAGATAATGTTAATATCATTGAACATACATGTTTTTCAATATGCAAATAATTCATGATCAATTTTGACATTAACTTGTAATGCATGTAATAATTTACGCGCGGCCTTTTCTTCCGATCCGCATTATCATTTCACTGACTTGTAAATCTCATTCTCCATCCATCATTCATTGCATATAGACATTTTTTATCATTTTATCACTCATCACATCAATGTTATGTATATTTGTACTACGTTTTCCAAGTTGGAAAAAAACGTTTTCACTTTTGACTTTTGAAATGATAATGAATGGGTGAATACTGATCATTCAATAATGTGTGTCCATTCTAGAAATGGAAAGAGCGAGACAGCAGTTTACATGCATTGTAGGCTAATGAGCTATCCGAAGAAGTCTAACTTGTTTCACAATCCGAGAAGTTTTCAATCGATTTTACTCCATCAATCAAGACACTCATCAAGAGGCGGAAAGTGTTAAATAACATACTTACTGACAGATGAGAGTGAAGCCTCCAATAACCTGCTTGTGAGTCACATAATATGCTTAATTTCAAAAACGATACCTACTGTGCAACCATATTGACGTATTATATAACACATTGACAACAGAGGTCTGTCGTAGTTCATTGAATATCTAAAGAGAATGACAGCTATTGAATCAACACAAGACAACAACACCCGACCGCACTCGCCCCAGGAATCGAACCGAAGTCCGCGGTGGAGACGAGCTCGAACCTTCTTCACTAGGCCACGCTGATGGTTCAAAAGGAATGCGAGTGAAGGCAGAAGTCATCTCTGAGTGATATCGACAGCTTGTTGTCCTATTATTATTGATAGAACGCTAACAGCGTTCCTATTGTAGCGAGACAGCATATCAGCATGTCATACGACTACATCACAGTGTAGATTGACAACAAAGGTCTGTCGACTTCTGCCTTCACTCGCATTCCTTTTGAACCGTCAGCGTGGCCTAGTGAAGAAGGTGCGAGCTCGTCTCCACCGCGGACTTCGGTTCGATTCCTGGGGCGAGTGCGGTCGAGGAATCAAGGGTGTTCTCTTTCGATATCATATAATACATATATCACATAATTATATTTGCTTTCATGAATTATAATGTGCTTTTACTTCGGTTTGGGATATTATTAAGTGAGTTGTCGCATAAAAACATACCAGACCTATGTAAGCATGAGAATTTCGCATCAAAAGTTAGTTTCCAATTTTATATGAATTTGGTATTAATTTTGCAGGTAAATTTCGCATCCAGCGATTACCCATTTAACTAATCACTTTTTTGTTGCCATTTTGAACAGTAACAATTTAACCAAAGCTTCCGCTGCTACCAGTTTAACCAGTTGAACATTCCTGGTCAGGAAGATGTCCGATTGGAGTGGGGTTGGGGTCGGGTACAGACAAGTTTGGGTATATGTCGTGGTTTGGTTTGGGGTCGGGTCGAGAAGGGGTTCGGTTGAGGTCGAAGTCGAGACGAGGTTGGGGTCGTGTTTGGGTCGGGTAGGGACGGGGTTGGGTTGGGGTCGAGACGTGTTTGGGTTGGGGTCGTGTATAGATGGGTATAGACGGGTTTGGGCATGGGTCGGGTCTAGACGGGGTTGGGTTGAGGTCGGGTAGAGACGGGGTTGGGTATGCGTCGTGGTTTGGGCATAGTTCGGGTCTAGACGGGGTTGGGTATGGGTAGTGTTTGGTATGGGTCGGGTCGAGACGGGGTTGGGTTGGGGTCGGGTAGAGACGGGTTTGGGTATGGGTAGTGTTTGCGTATGGGTCGGGTCTAGACGGCGTTGGGTTGAGGTCGGGTAGAGACGGGTTTGGGTATGGGTAGTGTTTGGGCATGGGTCGGGTCTAGACGGCGTTGGGTTGAGGTCGCAATCGAGAGGGGTTTGAAAGACACACTGTGATCAGAAAGGCATCATGATCTTTTACGTAAATTCGTGGCAGTCATGTTTTCATGGTTAGTTTGAGCTATATTTGATGATTTTTTGTCCACACATCCTACAGATCCTCTTCAATCTCGACAAACGCTTGACAGTAATTTTGCACTCTGTCTGACATCTCTACCTGTTGAATCGTCTTCGAGACGTCTGGAAATAATCGCAGAGAGTCAAGGTGAGGAAAGTGCAAATAATGAATTAAAGACGAAGCAGAAAACATCAGGATTGACATTTGAAGAGTAAGTGATTGTTTGTGTGATAAGAAAGAATGTTTTTATCATCTAAAGAAGCTCAGTTTGAATATTCTACGATTCCAGCCTATTTTTATAATCATTCGGGGGATTAGTTATGACACTTGATAAAGTCTGATTGAAATTTCCCTTTGATTTGAATTTATATTTAGCATTTCAGGAGTTTGATTGCAAAACGCGATAGGAGCGTAATTTGAAAAATCGACAATGATCTACAGAAATAGTCCTGGACAGACGGATATTCTGGCTAAATAGTTCAGTCCAAAGCTTTTACATGCATGCAGCATTGACTTAAATATTCAGTTTTGATGCAAAACGCCAGGAGCTCCAATGGGCACATCGTTGCTGTCATCGTGATATCTCATGTGATTTCAAGGTCATGTTGGTTAATACCTACTACGCGTCAAATTACAAACTTTTCAGCAGAAGCAAAAACTGTCTGCAGATTGCACTTCTTACTGAAAACAAAACCCATCTTAGCAAGTACACTGTAAATCGCTCAATACCAATCACATACGAAGGATGCATACCAAAATACTTCTTTGGTATATTTCTCTATTTATTTGTATGCTTTTCGTATGTTATTTCAAGTGTGGCATGCTTTGCATGCTAAAGCCATACCAGCACAATGTTAAAGGAAAGCATCAATGATGTCTAAAGTATGTTGATTTAAGGCCTTTCGTCAATAAAGATCACACTAATGTTACTACTGTTCTGTAAGTAGTGAGATAATGACATTCTAGAGTCAGGCTTACAATACTGAATTCGATTTTAATACATGCAAGTCTAAGGCATTTCATAAATTATCAATATGTATTCAACCATCAACAACTATGCATCACGTAAATTTGAAAATAAGCATATTATCAATCCGAAATAAAAACACATTATAATTCATGAACGCAAAAATAGTTATGTTTGAGATATATAAGTCAACATGGTCGCACGAGGGATTTCGTCTAAATGAATTGACGTTAATCATCTTGGCTGGTAAAATAGAGCTAACACAGCGTCCTGTTAATGTTCTAGACAAGCAACAATGACAACATACTCACACGTATGCATGAGGACGAAGTTGCATCGGGTCAAAAAAGCTCACGCACGAAAGTAAGTGAGTTTTCGTATGAAGAACATAGCAGATCTCTGTAAACATACGAGAATCTCCGCTACTGTTAGTTTCAAATTGTACGTGAATTTGGTATGTTTGTATGTAATTTTCTTATCCACCGATTTACAGTGTACGAGTCTTAAACTTGCTCATGCATTTCATCACATTCTCGACACATCAGAAAATGACGGTCTTTTCAAAATGGCTATTACATGGTGATAATCGAGATTTGCACACAAACTCTTCATTTGCACAAGTTTTTCATGTAATATGTTTTGTCGTCCATCTAGCATCTCTATGACTGGGTATTCAAACTTCGGCGGTGAACGTAAGCAGTCCACATTTTCTTTATAGACAAAAGATTTATTAAATTCGGATAGTAAATTGCGTACTAGTAGAAATCCGACAAGACCTGACATGTGGATTGAAAGTAAAATTGCGTCCTCGTGGACATTCACTGTCATTAAAATGGTATTCAAACATTGGTGGCTTCTAGTGGATAATAGCTGCTCAGGAAATAAAGACATCATAGTGCCTAATGGCTATGATTAACATCTTCTTTTATCAACAAGACGCAATCTATGTATTTAGACGATTAATATGGAAAGAAGAAATGTCATTATAAACACAATACTAACAACAGCTTGATAAGTAATACTGTTCGCCTCCTAACTATGAAATGGACAGGCAGTCATGCATCACAGTCTGTTTTGTGCTATTGCTCATGTAAACGTGAATGTTCATACAACCTCAATCGAAGAAGGCTAAGCGTTACTTTCATAGTCTCTATATATCTTCAACAGTACATATATTACTTTATTCCCGTTATAGGGCCTGTTTATTTCAGACACTTCCAGGAGGTCGAGTGTTGCAACACATGGTCCTCCGGCTATTGATGTAGGAGAAATGTCCTTGTTATGAAATTTCATCATCGATGCCGGTCAATAATGGCTTGATTTCGATTTTCAGGTTCATATCTGTCATACCGGCCCAATGTCGGTCAGTCGTATGCATAATGCGCCGAGCCCGACAGTTTCCGGTATATCGGTACCACCTCTGCCAGGACCCCTTGGCTTTTGCAGCTCAAAAATCGCCCCCGGCAATGGCTTATTATTGAAAGGAGCTTCCGAAATGACTAAGTGTGATTTGTTCTAAAGAATAAATTCTCTACAACAGCATGTATTGCGAAAATGACCACAAACAATTGTTTATAGCTTTCTCAGAGAATGTTTTCCAAGTTTTTGAAGCTATTTGCTAAGTCATTCGCAGGGGATGTAGGTCTAATGGATTTTCCTGTTTCAGTTTGTTCTCGGTATGCTAACAAGTATCATGAACTAATTGAATACATGCGGCTAGAACGAAGAGTTAATTGCTTTTTGATTACTTTATCGCCTTAGGAGGTCAAATAATCGCGTGAATCGCACTTCAAATAACGTCGTAAGAGTGTTTAGAACATAGTTTGACAAAACGTAAGTTGAGTTCTTCAGACGAATAGTGCTTAATAAGACGGTGCTACTATGACATAACGGTTGATATGCAAGTACACTGTAAACCGCTGGATACGAAAATTACATACAATTTGAATTTGACATTTGATACGAAATTCTCGTTTGTTTACAGAGTTCTGCTATGTTTTTCATACGAAACTTCACTTACTTTCGTGCGTGGACATTTTTGACCCGATGCAATTTCGTTCTCATGCATACGTGTGAGTATGTTGTCACTACTGCTTGCCTAGAACATTAACAGAACGCTGAGTTAGCTCTACTTTATGAGCCAAGGTGATTAACATCAATTCATTCATACGATATCTTTCGTGCAATCATGTTGACTTATATATCTCAAACAGAACTATTTTTGCGTTCATGAATTATAGAAATAGAAAATCTTTATTGGTCAATACGAAAGCGGTATATGACAGGGATGGAACGGAAACATGTACATCAGGCATCAAGAAAATGAGAAAAATTAACAAAAGAATTCCGGTAGAAAGCTCGATTCCTCCTCTGAGGCAGAAGAACACGTTGGTGTCGCATGTCACACGAAACATTGTTGCGTACAATAAAAAATTGGGAGAGAGGATGAGTATATTTACATTTGGAAATTTTTACAATGAGGCGTCTACAAATATTCTCAAGCATACAGCCGAGAGGTTGCTTGTCCGAGACACCAGCCCATCGACGGGCAACACGATCTAGCCTCTCTAACATACGTAAATTAGCAACTTTCATATCGCACAACAATGGCCAGCAGTAAGCAACGTGACTGAAAACAAAGGCCATATAGGCCTGCCAGATGGTTTGCGGGTCGCTACAATTACTCCTTATCCTTTTTACAAGAGAAAGTCCACGGCAGCATTTTCTAAATAAAAAGGGAAATTGATGATTCCATGAAAGATTATTTTCGAAAAACACTCCCAAAATCTTCAAAACATTCACACGTTCAACAGCACAACCATGGATGAAAACGGGGACAGGTGTGGGACTGTGAGAAAGACGGCAAGCAGTTAAGCATTTAGTTTTCTTTACATTAATAGACGTCTTCTTGGCTTCTGACCAGGAAACAAAGGAATCAACCACAGACTGAAACCTATTAACAGAGTCAGGATCGCATAGATGAAGTAAAGTAATATCGTCAGCGTATGCAACTAAACGAGTGTCGGGGAGTTGGGGAAGGTCATCAATCATGAGGATGAAAAGCAAGGGGCCTAGGATGGATCCCTGAGGAACGCCGCTGGTCACGTCTTTCCAGGGAGTCAGAATGTCGTTAGTAGAAACTCTCTGCATGCGGTTTGAAAGAAAGTTACGAACAAAGCGAATGACAAAAGGACTGCAGTCAAATTTATGAAGAAGAGTCTCTAGCAGAGCCTGATGGCCAATCGTGTCGAAGGCTTTCCGGAAGTCAACAGCAAGTTCGACGACTTGAGGCTCATATGTTCAAGCATAGTTAGACGGATTGATAGAAGCGCGTTTGTACAGTCACCGAAGCCTTTGGAAATGAACCCGAATTGACGGGAGTCAAGCTCGTGATTAAGGGATGGAAGGAGGACAAGTTTCTTAATCAGTTTCTCCAGGATTTTACTGGGAAATGGTAATATAGAAATAGAGCGATGATCCTGGCTGTCCTTCTTAGGTATAGGAACGATGTGGGCTAATTTCCAGGGTGTAGGGAAAATTGCACTCTTCAAACACAAATTGAAGATAAGGGTGAGGGGGATGGAGAGAATGTCGGCAAACATCCGAAAGAAATACCCAGGAATGCCATCGGGTCCACAGGAGTTTGACTTGGAGTTCTTTATTAATCTGAAAACATCTTCATCACAGACAGAGGGGAACTTGGTAGGCGGAGATTGTTGACGATTATCCACAAAGTGATCCATGTCGGGCTGCTGAAAAACTTCAGAAAACTGGCTGTTGAGCCGAAGAGCATACCCGATTAACCAAATTCAATGGCACTCTATGGTATTCTATGACACGCAATGGGAGTGCCATAGCACACCTTAACGTTCAATCGAACTCTATTGGATCCAATTGCAATGGAAGTGGGAAAATATGAGTGCCATAGAAGCTATCCAAAAGAAGCAGACGCGCAGCGACAGTTTTGACTCCGTAATCTGACTTTGTCCAATCATATTGCAACATTTGCATGTTCAGTATAATTTCAGATGCTTTTGGCATGTGCAACAGTCATTGTTAATCACATCCTTTGGTCGTGTCTCAGTGTCTCGTATTTTTATGAAAATCCGTCGTTTGTTGGATTAATCATCTTATCCGGTTTGTCTCAACCATCACACCAATGGAGTAAGTTCAATTGAAACGAATTTATCATTTGTATAGTCCATCAGTCAAATCATCAAGTCCTCATTGTTTCAGCAATTCATTCGCGCACTGTTTTATTGAATTATGCAATTATTCAGATTTTTTGAGGTAGGAACTAGAACTACTGTATTATAAGTTTATGTAGACAGTCTTATCTATTCCTCGTTCTATTGTCGTATGTGTAAAGTAGACAGTTCAACAATACGTTCAAGTGCTATGCGATGTGTGCTATCACAGCACAAAAATTATTGCAAATTTGAATATTTTTATTTAGATATAATTATTCAGGATATTAATTAAAAAATCGTAGAACTTTCTAAGCGAAGACCTACGCATACATTTATGCTATAAGTCTTGAAGATACGCTGTAATCACTTAAATGATGCAGCAGTTAGTTACATCGAAATTATAACAGAATTTCTCTTAATTTAGATTCCGGGGATATCTTTTGATTCCGCTTGTTTCATAGCTTTCTCACTGGCCCAAGCATATCATCGTAAGTTATCTAGGGGTCTAGCAGTTAGTTCAAACAGCTGTGCAAATATCATCCAATGCTATACGCAAAGTTTTTAAGTAAACAATTTTGATTATGTTTTTAAATTTCAGTTAGGGTTGATCGGTTTCTTTCAACGAGTCTGCTGCGTCTTCTGAGAAATCCACGTTTGGTGAAATCCTCGAATCGGTGTTTTAAGCCATGAAGTAAGTTATCAAGTCCTCGGTGTTCTAACAATTTATACACTACTATCTGAAAGAATTATAGTCCAATTATTTTTGGTCTTTTAGCTATCATTTAGAAAATCGCTTAGAAAAGTCACTTTCAAAACCTTTGATATGTATTCTATCAGGTTGACTACACTGTTAATTCTAAAGATTCTAAAGATTGTAAGATTTCCAAATAGCAAGTTAGTGAAATTTCGACGGGCATTCATAAAATATCACTTTAAACACACTGATGCTGGCACCTGCAATAATTAATATGATAATTATGAAATTAAATATTTAAAAAAATAAAAATTTAATATAAAAACTGCTTTTTGCAAACACAATGTAAATGGAATTAGAAAACATTGCTTTCAATATTAAAAATCAAATAGGACTATTTAATTATTCTATTTACATTGTGTATGCAAAAAGAAGTTATTATTAATTATTGCAGGTGCACTTACTTAGGCGATTTGCCAGCAGTGTGTGTTTTAAAGTTATATTTAATGAATCGACATTTCACTAACTTGCTAATTGAAAATCCCAAATTTACCCAGGCATGGCTGCAACCTTAATTAGGGAGTTGTGTCGATCTTGAGAGATGTGAACTAGGCTTGCTGATGATTCCTGATTTTGGATGAAATAGCAGCTATTCAGATCTGTTTCAATTATTTTCAACTGAGGATGCAACTCAATATTTAATTATTCCTACTCCCAACTTTAGGTAGATTATAATTATTGTCATTATTCCAGTTCAGTCATAACATTTTGCGATAGATACTGTGTTATAGTCATATTTCTCTGTTACAACATTAACAGTATTTTAACATAAGCTGTTCGCAATTCGTACATGTATTCATCTCAGATCGACTAATTTCAGCAATCTTTTTTTAATAGCATGATTAAAGATCAGACATGTCTTTCTTTCATATAAAAGAGACCAATTTTTTTAAGCACGGTGATAGAGTTGTCAATGCGGTGCGTATCAGCAAATCCAATGTGCTAAATCAATGTATTTTTCTGAGAATTTACTTTTAATGAGTATTGGAAATAGTAAAAGAATTATTCAAAAGTGTGTTTGTGTTTCGATTTATTCTCAAGAGCTAATTTCATTTCATAAAGATCAATAAATCATTTCAAGAGCTAGATGCAAAAGATATGGTTATTAGTGTCTAAGGCTTTGCCTTTCGACTCAGGTATTGACTGCAGGCTTTAAATTTCAAATCAAGATATTAATCTTTGTTTTATATTTAGTTTTGCTCGTTTTTGCCATAGCTAATGTTTTTAGATCAAATTTGTTGCTTGACATGTTTGGTGCTTGTAGATAGCTAATTGAGAAGTGTTTCAATTTCTTTGTTCTGATGTGAACGAGGCCGCTTTATACTGCCAATCCAAGTTTTGAAAAAAATCACATTTTTTCCTTCATAGAAATGAAGAAGGAAAAAACAAAGAGGAAATGATATTTGCAAGCATGGAAATTATGTGTTAAAAATCAGTTCTGTGTACCTACTTGCTAAAAACATAATAATATATGAACTTACAGTGATTACGATTAAGCAATGATTCACATCTATATCAATCACATATCGATATGAATAACTCCACGTTTAAAAAAATGTTTTTCATCAAAATATTGACCTCTGTAAAAAATATTATCAAAACTGAAGACAAATGGATCCATTTTAGTTCGAAAATTAAAACCTGTAGTCAATTGTCAGATCAATTGTGAAGGGCTTGAACTAATTTTATACGAGTATGTGTTACGCAATATTTTGACTGGGAGTTGGGGAGAGTTGCGAAGTCAGCAGCCCATGGCTTGAAGTCTCCCAGGACTTTGGGAACGAAAATTATATAATTTCATTTAGTCGCTTTCAGACATAGTTTTGAAAGAATTTCATATTTTCTCCAGCAGTCTGATGAAAGATATCTTTCCACATGAATGTCACTAATAAGATCAGGACTACGATTCAGTTCTGTGATCCTGCAATTATTAAATTAATACTTTTCATCTATTAATACATTTCAAGACGGCTGCCTTAAATAAAGGAGTGTAAATTCCGATATTTAGTTGTTCTGATAGGAAATAGATCACTATCAAGCAGCGTCTGTGCAGTGGTGGTCAGAAGGGGGGGATGCCGGGATGCACCTCCCACCTGCCCAAAGTATTGTGATATAAAATATGAGCACTCAATTTATCAATTTAACATCAGCATATTCTACATTTTAGCTTCCAAGCAATATTTGGCAATGTATCTGCACTGAAATAGTACAAAAGTCGGACGGCGAAACGAACTCTATCTCGTTACATCATTTCCGCTTATATCACTGATTTAGAGCTTATCAACTTAGAGACATGTAAAACCAAGGAATGTAGCGGCCTCCGCAATAGGTTTGTTTATCCTAGGCAGCTCAGATGTTGATGACCCGCTGTGATACTGCGTATCCTACATGATGCACTTGAATTAACAGATGTTCTGCCCATCAGCTCTGTGATGCAAGAAAGTTGACCAAGTGCTTTCAAATCCGTTCGACCCACGACCGATATTTATTTGTATTGGTGAGACCGGAATTGAAATTAACAGCATTTGTCGGAAATCGGGATGCGACCTTGCAATAGAAGATGTTAAGAATTTCCTACTGTGGAGGTCATTGTGGGAATAGCGCATGATGAATAATGACATAAAACACATCAAAGCAGTGAATACTACAAGCTTATCTTAGCTTATAAGTTAGCACATTCGACAGATACTTCTGTCCCACTTTGTACTTATAATTATATTTCGGTTTTGCATCATCAAATCTTATTAATTGATTAATTGAATAAGTGAAGAAATAGACCGTTAAAACGAGAGACTCTACAATTGAGAGTGTGTGTCGATCGCCAGCAAATAAGTGATGCTTCCTATATTTGTCTTTATGCATGTATGTAATTAAGTATGCGTGATCCATTAATGTATTACTGAGATTAAATATGTACTAGCCATGATTCCCCTTTCTTTGTTATTCCCATGCTACAATTCCCATCAAACTGAGGTGACCGACTTTTCAAAGAAACAAAGAAGAGAATCTATTCATAAGGATGATAAGTTGCTCTCTAAATAAGCATGTATGGACCAAATGTAATGACAGAAACCTAATATCCCCGCCACCACAGTATTTTAATTATCTATGAAGCTTGAATCCATGGTCCATAATATTTGAAATTATTTTAATTATGTATTAAAATTAAAATTCACACTTGAATTTTAATACAAACATGATAATCACCCTAATAAGTTTAACCTCTTTCCTTTTTAACTGATGCGGTTTTAGTAGGTGAAAGCATAAGAGCATAAATCTTATCTCTAATAATAGCAGTGCTTTTAAATCCAAAATTCTACCAGTATCGCAAGATGCTTACAAAAAGTTAGAAAAGACAATAACTTTACATACTTACACCTTGAATATACGCATGCATGCATGGAAACCAATATGGTCTAATGTTCCATAAAGTTTCATTTTACTTATTGTCATAAGTTTATTTGTCTGCTCTCACTAGGTGTGACACGCAGACTGAATCAAACTAATTGAAACATGATTCCTGCTAGAGTATCGATCAAGCAATGGACAGTCACTGGACAAGTAATCACGAAATGAATAAGTAGTAGCTAAAAAGTATATATGCAGAAAAATTACTAATAGGAAAAGAAGTGCATCGACAACTTGAATAAAAAGAAAGGACCGTTGTCTGATCGATATTCTGGCAGGAATCATGTTTCAATCAGTTTGATTCATTCTGCGTGTCACAACTACTGAGAGCAGACGAAACGCAGTTGTGACAATAAACAAGTAAAATGAAACTTCTGGCGATATTTTTCATCTGCAAGATCACAGCGGGGTGCATTTGCATTATTATGTTATAATCCTATATTAATAATATAAATCTCCAATACAAGAAACATAGCAATTATCAAATACTCTTCAATTGCAATATTTTGCATTATTTTTCATTTAAATGAAGTTTATCTGCCTATATGCAGAACGTCTATGTTCCATCATCAACTTATCATTTATCGCATATTTATAATGTATTTTTTTTTTGCAGATCAACTCCTAATACATTTCCCAATGGAAGAGAAAGAAATATGGTGAATGACTTCTGAGAAACTTTTCTGAGAGCAAGTGTTCAAAGGGCTAAAAAGAGAAGATATTAAAGATCATTGGCTGTTTTTTGAATTTAATGGCGTTTTGTGAATGATCATGAAATTAGCTAAAAAATAATGCTCCATAGAGAGATTGATTCTCAAACTATTTTTTTTTTAAATCTGGGCCGGACTTTCACCGACATGTCAAGAGGATCGAAAGTGAAAAGTGCAAATACCTCATGCATATTGTCTTTAAATTGACATTGTCACAATTGCTAAACTAAACTGATTATTCTTTACAATCATGATCACATAATGCGTCAATATGTTGCGGAAAGGTTTAGACACGCTGTAGCATTAGGAGCTGCCATGAAAACTGAATTTCCCAAAATTCTATGGGACAGAAGTTCGATAGAACAGGATTTCCCGAAATTCGATAGGACAGGATTTCCCACAAGTCTATGGGACAAATTAGTCCCACAGGCAATAGGATCAAAGTTCCCCAAAATTCAATGGGACAAAACATTCCAACAGTGCCATAGAATAGAGTTCCATAGCAATAGCACTACCGGCTATAGGAAAATTACAATAATTCCGTAGGACGTTTCCTATAGGAGTGCCATAGATTTTGGTTAATCGGGTAGGGTTCATCTAAGCAGATGCGAGGAGGAGTCCGATTAAGCTGGGAATTAATGGACTTCCACTTGTCAGTGAGGCCTATGGAAGTGGACGACAAGTTCGAATGATATCTCAATCTAGCTTTATTGGACTCACTAATGAACTTTTCCCGGAGCTGAATGAATTTGGGGGTATTCCCACGGGATAAGGCTTTATCTCGACTATCATAGAGAGCCTTGAGGGAGGGGGTCAGCCATGGCGGATCAGTTGACCGCATGCGAACAGCTTTTTCCGGGAAAAATGTTTCGTAGCAGGTGAGGAGAAACAATTGAAAATTTTCAACGAGAAGGTCAATGTCATCAGTATCAGAGATGTAGCGATCCCAATCAATAGATCTAAAGATGGACCGACATTGAGAAAAGGTGGAAGGAGTGCAACTGCGGACCTTAATTTTAGTCGTGAGAATCGTTTTCGGGACAATGCTCTGAACAAAAACACCCTTGTGATCAGACCTCCCAAGAGGGGCAATACAAATAGGGGGAGCAAAGAGAAGTTTCTGATTAGTAATAACGATGTCAAGAACATTGTTTTTACGGGTAGGTTCAGTAACTAGTTGACAGAGATCATTAAGCACACAAAAATCATTATAATGCAACCTCAAATCATTTACATCACCAACAATAAGAAAATGATTAGATTGAGAGCTATCTATAAAATTCTGCAGATGTTCAAGCATAACATCATGGGCAGGGACCTTACCCCAGTAGGGGTGATAAATAACTACAACAGTTGCGTCGAGTTCGTCAAACCTACAACAAATAACATTTGATTTGATGTCAGAAAGTCTCACACTGCTGATAACAGGCGCGAGGAAAGCTGCTTTATAGAACAGAATCACTCCACCACCGTTGGAATCACGATCCTGCCTGATCACACGGTACCCAGGCAGAGAAATGGAAAGATCGTCTGTGGAGGCGTCAAGCCAGGACTCAGTGACGCAGACAAAGTCAGGGTCAAATTTTGCTACTCTCACCTTGAGATCGGTAATCTTTGGGAAATTTGATCGGGCATTGAATAGAAGAATTGAGGGAGCACGAGGTTTGAGACGTTTGGCTTCACGCAATTTGATTCTCGCAGCGGCGGGGGCATTGAAGTTTGCATCACAGGGCTTTGAAAGAGATGTTTGGATAAGGGATAGGATGGAAGGGACGTAGGAGGCAGCAGAGGATGAATCGCGATTGCGCAACAAGTTGTGGAACCACAAGCGACGCCTTTGTGTGCGAGGTAGAGTGTAGGGCTGTCGGAGATTGAGGATGTCGGCTCGCGTGTATTGCAGTCTTACAGGCGATGACATAATACCAGATCGACAAGTAGGGAAAATAGCGGTCGAGAAAGCAACATGGAGGCGAAGTTGCAAAGCACACAGCAATTGAATAAAAAACAGCAAAAAGTCGAATGACGATCTTAAAACGATCATCAAAGTTGCACCAGAAGACAGAGAATTTCTTGATGATTCGAATGATGTTAATTTCAGTTAGTGAAAAAGACGTAAAACGAAGGAAAGGACGAGATGCCGTGATGTACAGTTGACTAAACGAGGAGGACGAGAATACGACCAGCACGCTGCGCCGTTAGGGAAGTTGTGAACGTGTTTTTGAATGTGTTTTTATTTCGGATTGATAATATGCTTAATTTCAAATTTACGTAATGCATAGTTGTTGATGGTTGAATACTTATTGATTATTTATGAAATGCCTTCGACTTGCATGTATTGCAATTGAATAGTGAATTTTCTGATCCACGAGACATTCGCCATTGCTACTTGTCTAGCAACATTAGGAGGACGTTTTGTTAGCTCTACTTTATGAACTAAGTTTGTAAATATCAATTCATTCAAGCGATATCTTTCGTGCAGTCATGTTGACTTATATATCTCAAACATAACTATTTTTGCGTTCATGAATTATAATGTGTTTTTATTTCGGATTGATAATATGCTTATTTTCAAATTTACGTAATGCATAGTTGTTGATGGTTGAATACTTATTGATTATTTATGAAATGCCTTAGACTTGCATGTATTGCAATCGAATTCAGTATTGTAAGCTTGACTCTAGAATGTCATTATCTCACTACTTACAAAACAGTAGCAACATTAGTGTGATCTTTATTGACAAAAGGCCTTAAATCAACATACTTTAGACATCATGGATGCTTTCCTTTAACATTGTGCTGGTAAAATTCCCAAAACAAAATTTTGCTATAAAATGATAAATGATTTTGTACATACTCACGGTGGTGCATAATGAGTGATATTCACGTATTCAATGTTTACATCACGCTCGTACAAAATGTGAATATTTTGTTTTCGCACATGATCGTGCATGACTGGTGGGCCTACATGAACAAATCAGCACAAATCAATGTTCAAAATGAAAGCTGTCATTATATTTATAGTTCAACACTAATAACAGACTGTTGGCAAAGTCTTCACAGCAGTAATTGATGAGTTTCAGATCTCCACAGCTGTTTTGAGGGTCTTAAGAGTAATTATGGCTCAGTTTAGGCCTATTTCCGATTGGTATGGATAAATTTTACAAAATGGCCAAATGTGAGGGCTATGCTACGTGTAATAACCCAATTTCATTAAAATCAACTATCTGAGGTTACAATGCGACAGCAAACATCGTAAAACGTACTATTTGTGCAACTGATACTGCGCTAAATGTCTCTGAATTACAAAAACAGCACATTTTCTCATCTGTTTACTGAGAAGACTGAAAGACATTGAAAGGATTAATCATATCGACTTACTACCCACAAACATCATTGTATTACTTGAAATCAACTTTCCTCTATTATTTGATATCGATTTAAGCAGGTAGACTAAGAATATGTAAAAGGGGTCCAGTGGACTCCCCTCAGGTGTTTGTGAGTTAATATAATTTTGCCTCTAAGTGAGGTGATAGAGTTAATAATGAAGCATTTAATTCAGGTTATTATTTCAGCAAAACTATTAGACCTATCTACGTAATACTTCAAGTGTCATATATTTTTCTGACAACCCTCGCCCCCCCGGCGAAATTTTCGAATATCTTTCAAAACCAAGCAAGCTTTGGCCACCAGACTACTAATAGCTTACATTCTACGTATTGTGCAACATCTGACAGCGGGAAAATAAATTTGACGCCATACCTTTGGAGTGAGAGCTATTTTAGAATTTGAATGTTTGAATATTTTTGCTGATTTCGGTATACTGTATATTCACTCCTGATGTGCTTGTGGCATTGATGAAATAAGTTGAGATTACATAAAGGATTCTTCCGTATATATATCCATGTATAAAGACATTCACAAATGCAAGATCCTGGAATTTGAAATTATCTGGTTTTTATGTATGCATGCTTGAAATTCAAATTTCAAATATAATATATTATTATTTTTGTATTTTTTAGCTCTTCAGTTATTGAAATTTTTCAGAATGATATTGCTTTTAGCTTCACTGTCTCGCAGTCTCTGAATTGGGATGTTTCTTCACCTGCAGAAGCTAAATACTAAAATTTGCGATTTTAGTGATATTTGAGCAATTTAATTATTGCAATACAGTGCATGTAGTAACAACAAATACAGGAAAAAACGTAGATTAAAGTTGATCGCGGTTAACTTGACAAGTAAAATAAGGAAAAAATGAAAGAGATTGCAAATGTGTCTTTGATAAGAACGCATGGTAATGTTGGGATCGCCGCAGTGTACTTGGGAAAAGATGAGTCAGTATAATATCCGGATTGTCTCTGATTTTGTAGAACAATCTCTTTGAAATGGATAGTCTCCTGGATGATATACCATTTGACGAACACTGACAAGAATCATAGCGTCTGCCGAAAACATAATATTGTGCGCCCTTTTATCAACGCGCAGTAGTTGATGTGACAGCTTCCTACTTATACCACAGAAAGCTGGGCAGGCGAACTCTAAAATTGAGCGCACATATGGCGTGTAGATTGAGTGCAGCTCTTTCGCAGAAACGTGAGGCCTAGTATTTAAGAGAAATACTAGTCTCATAATGATTAAACAGTGGAAGATTATAATGAGAAATGAAGCTGAAATAGTGGGATCAGTTTGTCTATCTTGGCGGAGAGGTCTCTGAAAATGGTCAGGGGCATGCAGAAGTAAGAAAATGGATACAGGTCAGACCTGGGGCATGCATGAAAGTGGCAGGAGTGCTGGTGGACAGAAAACTTGGTAAGTGGATGCGAGGGAAGGTTTTGGAAGCATGTGTCTTGCCATACGAATTAGAAACGGCGGCGCTAACCGAGCTGCACCAAATTGCAAGTGTGTAAAAAGAGCTGTATAAGGTGCATTGGTGTAAAGGTTTGTGGAGAAACGAAGAATGGCGAAGCTGACGGAGGAAGTAGGATTGCAGAAAACGGTGACACAGAAAGTGTTGGAAAAGAGACTGAGGTGGGCAGGGCATGTGGCAAGGATGGGCGACGAAGGGGCACACTGTAATCTGTCACCTCCTAAAATCGAAAGAAACCTGTATCCTAAAGCGCCACACACTAGAATTTTCGGAGGTTACGTTTAAATAAAATGTTGACATACTGAAGAAAATAATAACCCTAGTGCGCTAGCCTCCTAAAACGCCTTGCTTTAGAATTCTTTTATTAGTTACGAATATTGTCTTGCTTTAGTGTGTGATTTAAGAGCTGCTGGTCTGCAGAGTATTGAAACAAGGAAGAGATGGATGACACACTGACAATAAGAGGACGACGGCCAAGGATTCTCTCGAAGGACTGCATCAAGCAAAACCTGGAAAGCACAGAAGACTGGAGGACTTGGAAGGAGAAGACGAAGAACAGATTGAAATGATGGCAAATTGTTTAGGACGCGTCAAAGGGTGTCATGGAGAAGACAAGAAGTGACTACACTGTAAATCGCTGGATACGAAAATTACATGCAAACATATACCAAAATCACATACAATTTGAAACTAACATCTGATACGAGATTCTCGTATGTATACAGAGATCTGGTATGTTTTTCATACCACATCTCACTTACTTTCGTATGTGATTGGTATGCAGCGATACGAGCCATTCTATCTGTGATTGGCTGCTTTACACTGAAATACGAGTCTGTTGGTATGTTTTATATACGAGACCCGATGCAAATTCATCCTAATTCGTATGCCTCTCGTATGTAGGACTTTAAGTCACATAGCAAAAAAACATATGTATTACAAACTACTGTCAAATAACTTTTTTCAATTATACCAGTCGCGAATATTTTTTGTTTGATAGTGATATTTAACTAGATTAGATTTATTGTGAATTTTTTGTTCCTCGAGTATGTCGTCGTTGCTACTTGTCTGTCTAGCAATAGTAAATGGATGTTCAGTTAGCTCTACTTTATGATCCACGTTGATAAACATCAGTTCATTCATGCGATGTCCCTCGTGCAATCATGTTAACTTATATATCTCAAACATAACTATTTTTGCGTTCATGAATTATAATGTGTTTTTATTTCGGATTGATAATGTTCTCAATTTCAAATTGACATAATGCATAGTTGCTGATGGTTGAATGCTTATTGATTATTTATGAAACGCCTTAGACTTGTTAAAATCGAATTCAGTATTGAAAGTATGACTCTTGAATGTCATTATCTCACTACTTGCAGAACAGTAGTAACATTATTGTGATCTTTATTGACAAAAGGCAGTAAATCAACATACTTTGGACATGATTTATGCTTTCTTTTAACATTGTGCTGGTATGGCTTTAGTATATAAAGCATACTACATTCGAAATAACATGCGAAAAGCATACAAATATATACCAAGAGAATACAGAAATATACCAAAAAATATTTTGGTATGCATCGTTCGTGTGTGATTGGTATTGAGCGATTTACTGTACTGACTGCGTATTTGGTAATGAATTGTTATTTTCATGTGTATACCATTCCCTCTACCACGTTTCTTGGGAAAATGGAATTGGGAATAAAATATAGTACAACCTTGTAAGAATCTTTAATAAACTGATTATCAAGAAACTTTAAAAAAAGTTTAAATATGCTCAAATAGATCGAAAGTATTCATAAACTTTCGACAGTTTACAATCCAATCACATACTATAATTTCTGGAACTTCCAAATTCTCAGGACAATATTATACATTATCACAGGCACACCTTGCTTAGACATGACCGAATTGTTAAAAAAAGCTTGTTTAAAAGAACTGAAGGCGCCGATAGAAAATTAGAATGACACATTGTAACAGTGGAGATGCGATCATGGATTCACACATTTATCATGAATACTGCGCCAGGGTTTAGCTTCAGTACGTGCCAGGTATCTTGCCAACAGAGATAGTTCTCAGATAGAATCAGTGGATAAGGAGCTACATTACGCTCTTGGGTAGGAAATTTTGCTGATAAAATTCTCTAAGCACTCAATGTCATTTAAAAAAATTCATTTCTGGTTTATGAAGGTCAATACCATCAAACGTTGGGAACTCTCAGGCATCGAAGAGAATCACGTTGTGTTGTGATTGAAATGTCAAACTCACATTAGTAAAAACCTGCAGATAAAAAGTGACACCTTCGTTCTGATGCTGTCAATTGCAGAACCAGAGTTTTCTATGAAGATTTGCTGAATAAATTAGCCATCCTGTCAATTTAAAGAGAATTTGCAATCATTTCTCTGTCAGAAGATCATTTGGTTTGTAATTATCCTTTCCATGACTCATCCAAATTTATTCAATTTGAATAGAGGGTGGCCCAATCGAATAGCAATCATCGCATCATCTTTGATGAAAAGTGTTGTCTTAGAATTGAAGTCATGGAATTGTGGAAGAGGAAGAGGAAAGATACATGTATAGCTAGGAATTAGGGACAATAATAGAGCATATTCTCTCCTTTGACAATGTTTTCATTTTGTCAACAGAAAATCTTTCACCCAAAACCGCAATATCAAAATTTAAAACCCATCCAAAAAATCACTAGATGATATGCAATTACATTTTTGTATTCTTTTTTCACTGGAGATGACTCATATACCACAAATAGGAATATAATGGAAGGAGAGGAGGTAATGACAACTATGTGATATTTGTACCATAGCTATTAGTTATTCTTTCATATGACATAGAAAAATAAATTTCCATAATAAATAACTGAAATACATTTGTAAGAACAGTTCATTTATTTTCGCACTTGATGATAAAGCATGTGTCTAGCAATACCGCTTTTGGTTCGATTCATTTACTAGAAAAAAGGTGATATATACCATACTAGAACAGTGAATGCTACTTCGATTATGTCACATTGCTACGTGGCGCTGATGTGGCGATAGAATGCATTTCCTTGCTCCATTTGGTGTTGATTTGTTTACAGACCACTTCTTTTCACTCTTCATCGGTGTATCATTAGAAGCAGCCAGCATCAGGCTTTTCGGATTTGAGTATCAAATTGTTCAGTTAATTCATCTTAACCTGCTAATTTGTGTTTCTGTTTTGGTTATCTTTGATGGCTTATTACTTAGAAGTTATGACTGCTCAGTTGAGAAACAAATTGCATTTCTTTGAATTGTTGGGAATGTCCATTAAATCGAACACAAGGATGTCTTTCAAAAACAAATTTTGCAAGAGTCAATTTTAGAATACAATTACACAATTTTAGGGTAGTTTTCTTGCTCAATATGGCTCCATCAGTTTACCATCACTATATCTGCAGGTCATTGATTGGTTCATCCGTGTTTCCTCTAAATTCAAAAATGATTCTAGTGCTGCCTTCTTCATTGAAATTTCTCAGGTTCTAGACCTTCGTTATTCATCACACATGTTCAGATAGAAAATTGAATTGGTGCTGAACAAATTGAATCGCCAAACAACTTTCCTCGACTTCTTTGACAATGTCCTGGTGTGTGGTTAAGTCTTCAATTAGGCCTACTCTTTTATCATACTTTGGCTTTGTTGATTTCTGTCATTCATGCGTCAATGTCACAACTATTAAATTGAATACAACATAATTGCATCTTGAACTAACTGTTTTCATGACTGAATTAAAAACTGTGGAAGTAACTGACTTTTGAATAAGAAGGTCAAAATCATAGAATTAGGCTATGATTTGTCATTTCTTTGTGCTGATAACTATGGTACAAAATAGTTATGGACAAATGTGGTGTATGGAGACTTTCATTATTTCAAAGCACTCGTTAAAGCTCGTGATCTATGGAGAATACTCATGTTTTGAAACTATGAAAATAAACCTCCATACACCACATTTGTCTATGGTATAACTATTACATATCACAATGTATTGTTGAATATAATAATAATGATAATAATTTATTCAACGTCTTCACGAAAGTTACAGACAAGTGAGATGTTCTGATTATATGCACATAATAAGAAAAGAAATCGAGAACGCCAAGGTTCATCATAGCTCAGTGCTGTGACAATACTGTCCGATACACCATCTTCCTGTCGTCTGGGTGTTCGCAGCTGAGGGGGAATCTTGCCCATTGCTGTCTCTATCATGGCCATAAGGGAACCACCACAAAAGTCCATCACTTGACCAAAATATGATCCATGGATTTGATCCCCTTTAAAAAAACGTGATAGACGATGTATCATAAAGTGCCTCAGTCGATGCTCGCTGGCAAAAACATGTGAGAATCCACTTAGAATTCTCATACCATACATATACACTGTAAATCGCTGGATACGAAAATTACATACAAACATATACCAAAATCACATACAATTTGAAACTAACATCTAATACGAGATTCTCGTATGTTTACAGAGATCTTGTATGTTTTTCATACCACATCTCACTTACTTTCGTATGTGATTGGTATGTAGCGATACGAGCTATTCTATCTGTGATTGGCTGTTTTACACTGAAATACGAGTCTGTTGGTATGTTTTAGATACGGGACCCGATGCAAATTCATAATTATTCGTATTCCTCTGGTATGTATTTGGTATGTGCAGCTTTAAGTCACAGCAAAAAAATATGTGTATTACATACTACTGTCAAATTACTTTTTTCAGTAATACTAGTCGCGAATATTTTTTGTTTGATAGAGTGATATATAACTAGATTAGATTTATTGTGAATTATATGCTCCACGAGATTGTCGTCTTTGCTACTTGTATAGCAACATTAACAGGACGTTTAGTTAGCTCTACTTTATGAACCAAGTTGATTGGCATCACTTCATTCATGCGACATCTTTCGTGCGATCATGTTGACTTATATATCTCAAACATAACTATTTTTGCGTTCATGAATTATAATGTGCTTTTATTTCGGATTGATAATGTTCTCAATTTCAAATTGACATAATGCATAGTTGTTGATGGTTGAATGCTTATTGATTATTTATGAAATGCCTTAGACTTGTTAAAATCGAATTCAGTATTGAAAGTATGACTCTTGAATGTCATTATCTCACTACTTACAGAACAGTAGTAACATTAGTGTGATCTTTATTGACAAAAGGCAATAAATCAACATACTTTGGACAGGATTTATACTTTCTTTTAACATTGTGCTGGTATGGCTTTAGTATGTAAAGCATACTACATTTGAAATAACATACGAAAAGCATACAAATATATACCAAGAGAGTACAGAAATATACCAAAAAATATTTTGGTATGCATCCTTCGTGTGTGATTGGGCGATTTACAGTGTACATTCACTTATACGTATACATTCACTTAGTGAATTTATATTTAGTGCACGTAGCAAGGCAGTATGATGAGCAAACTTTGGAAGTCCAAGTGCAGCGTTAATACTTGCAGCTTGACAAGCATCTAAAGCATCAATGTCACTGCTTCGAAGAGGCGCAATATCACAGCCAAATGTTAAAGATGGTAGGACAATTGTTTTCCATGAAAATATTTTGTCATGAGTGTCAAAATTGCGATTGAGGATGCCGACTGGAGATAGACCAAAGAATGATCGACGAGCTTTCTTTATCCGAGCATCAACATGATGACGACCCCTCCAATCCGAACTGAGTGATGCCAAGATGAATGGAACGATCATGCTTATCTGCCCACACAGATAATATGAAGGTAATTTTGAAAATAATGATTCACCAAAGAAGTTTTTGAAGTATCACTGGGGCGGACAAAAGAAAGTCTCCATTCCTCAGCAAACTGCTTATAATAATAATAAACATTTTCCAAATAGATATCAAAATTACAAGTCGCAAGTAATAAGTCGGTACAAGTCATCAACGCATAACATCACTATTGTAGAAAGATACACATTAAGCAACAAAAGCAATTCTCCGGTATGCACTTCTAGTAATGGGGAAGAGAAACCTGTCTGTCCGCTTCGATCTCTGCAGTAAAAGTCGATGGAGGATGTGTATTGGAGAAAGGGTTGAACGAAATAGTTTCATTGTCTGCATAATATGTCTGTATCTAGGCAATTTAACAAGAAATTCAACATTCTCTATGTTAATTAACTGTCATAGATTTTAGCATTAACTCAACTGAAACCGTTAATACGATGTCTACAGAACATTGAAAACATTGTAGAACGAGCGAAGCGAGTTACCATACAAATTATATTCTAAGCAGATCACGTCAATGAATCATACCATAGATTTTCAGAGATATGCACTATGGATCATCAGCAACATTTAGCTGAAAGTGATATTAAAAAAGTAATGTTAAATATCTAATGTTGAACGGTTTCAATTCATTCACCGCTAAAATCTATGTCAATGAATTAACATAGAAAATCTGAAATTTTTCATTGCATTGACTGGATACAGACATATTCAACAATAGATATTGAACAATACCTTCAACTAGATGTCGCTGATCAGTGATATTTCTATGCCTAAGATGTTCATTTCATCTTCGTTACAAGATATCTTCGTTACATGTATCTGTAAATCTATTGTCTGATTCATTGATATGATCTGTTTTGAACATAATTTCCATGGTTAATCGCGATGTCCATATTCAACAAAAGCAATGTTAATACTCGTCTATACTCACTGAAAGTGTACATGACATTTTCAATGTCGTATAGACATCGTATTAACATTGCTATATATTTAAGAGAGATGACTACATATTTAGGCAAATTGGTCCGTATTAAGAAGATAAAAGGGCCCGTATAACAATTGCCCGAAATTCATCAGACTGAATTTTTTTCCTTGTCAATTATTTGTTCAGATATGACAAGAAAATAATAAATTATGTAGACAAAAGCAAAGAGATATTGCCAGAGAGATGCACTTCTGTATAAAATCTGGATTTAAATGGCACAAATGATGGTCCCAAGTAACAAGTGCAGTCGGTATTCTGGATGGTACGTATTTGAGGTACAAAAGAGAAATGGGTAAATGAACGTATGAGTAGTGCCGTGGTCATACTTCATAGGTGCCAAAATACCTCCTTTGAAAATTGAAATGACGGATAAAGTTATATAAGGCTCATTTAATTATGGATTGAATAGATAATTATCAAATGATTATAAGAACTTGAAAAATCTGCAGAAAAAATCAACAGTTATTATTTTTTATCATAAATTCAGTTGCAAGCATTTTGTAAAGCATTTTGTATAAATTGACAAATCAACCGAGGAATTGTAAGACAAATTGTACTCTCAATGTGAAAATCATGACAGATTCCGTCATATTGGCAATAATAATCGTTTTTATTTTTTGAATGAACATCGGATGACGCACAGATTGAAGTTACAAAGTTATCCCTGGAAAAGTGAATTATATAAGAAACAGATGTACAGAATAAAAGTATTAGTGCGCCTTTCAGTTCGTCTTGTTGGAAGCAAAAATTTGCCGGACCATGATATGACTGGTAGAATATCACGTAAAACATGTTGTCCATCACACATTATCGATCTGAGAAGCTTTAATGACTGAGAGTGCCGTCTACTCGCGTGGCAAATTCTCGCATACACAATGCTGCCCGCATCACAGTTTATAGAACCTTTTCTGCAGCTGCTCAAGTCGTTGACTGTCCGATGAAGATAATCCCACGATCAAGGGACCACAATACTCTGCTAGTGATCTTTTTAGGCCGTAATAAACAACCTTTAAATTTGCTGTCCTAGAGGAGAGGCCTTAATAAGCGGAAAACGTAATATCTGCGTGAAGCACTTCCGATTATGTTGTCAACATGAGTTGACCATATTCCTCTATGATTGAAAGTTGCTCCAATAACAAACAAGTCATCAACCGATTGAATACCTGGGAGTGGAAGCTTGCCGACATTAGGAATTTTACATTTTGTTAGACTTTTGGATTTGACCACTCCATAAGCCCTCATGGGCACGAAGAATATGACAATTATTGCTCATTTTGAATAAAGGCAAACAAAGTGTCGTATCGTCGGCGTATTTTACCAAATGACAGTTGCATGAGTCGACGCCAAGGGAGCTGGTTGTAACACTGTACAGGAATGGTCCGAAGATTGATCCTTGTGGCACTCCTGATGTAACGTCAATCAGGTTACTTGATGTCATGCCGATTTTCACGAATTGTTTTCGCTCTTGAAAATAGTCAATGACCCAACGAATAAAACCAAAAGGGAATCCAAGTTCAATCAATCTCGAAATTATATGGTTTGACCTAAGAATATCAAATGCCTTCGAGTAATCATACGTTATTATCATAACGCCATCCGTATTAGTGTCATCAAGGCAGGTGGTCATTCATATAGTCGTGCAATGATATTAAAGCGCAACATGTGGAAGATTCCTGGCGAAAACCAAACTGAGACGGCCCATAATTCTCCATTATTTGAGATTTAACCGATTGCAGGACAATTTTCTCGAGCAGCTTGCCTGGTAATCTTATCAAGGATATAGGTCGGATATCATTTAGGGAAGGATTCTTCACTTTCGGAACTGGACATATCGATGAAACTTTCCATTGTTGCGGTACTTTGCGTGCAGCAATCGATTCACTTATCAAAGTGGCTAATGGACTCGCTAGTAGGAGGGCGGCGTACTTATACAGTGTAGTAGGTAGATCAGGAGACGATTTGCTCGTTGGAATTTTCTCAGTTAGATTTAGGATTGTATCCAGGCTTGACGTTGGGATGGATTTCCAGCCCAATCCCAACCCAATCCAAATGAGAATTTCCATTGGGATGCCAGTAGATCCCAATCCCAATAGAAATACCAATAGCCTGCTTTAGAGCAAAAAACGTGCGCAATTTGACCCCAAGCTGCATCGCGGCATACCGCCTAGGCCTGCCGTATGTGCTACTTTTGAATTGACGAAGACCATGGACGTAGGCCCCTCTGTACAACCCGAAAACATTTGTAGCGTATTGACTTATGTCAACGATTACATGCATGTTTTCTTGGTAGAGGACTTATTGGGATCTATTGGGACCTATTGGGACCTATTGGGATCTATTGGGATCTATTGGGATTTGTTGGGATTGGGGTGAATTTTTGGTAGCCCAATCCCAATAGCTATTGGGATCCCAATCAGATCCCAACGGCAAGCCAGATTGTATCAGCAGTCACAGTTACAGACCAGTCGGATTCATCAGTGAAATGATAGTCTAGAGGATTGACTCAATTCCCTCTTGCAGGGAATGGTATTGTCTCAACAGTGACATCATTAGGGTTGATGACTGATCAACACCACGAAAGCTGTTCACAATTTTTTATGGCTGCGCTGTCTGATTTTTCTCAAACCATAGGATTATTGATTTTTTGATTTCTTCTGTTACTTTGACTTTAAGATGGTTATACAACGAAAAATTCTTTACCGGATATGCATGCCAATGTTGATTTATCAAGTCTTTCACCAGAGGAGCAATCCAAGGTTTATCTCGAGGAGAAAAACGAATAAACGTTTGAGCTTAGCAATATTTTCAATATTTTCTAGTTGTGAATGAAACAATCAATCACATTTAGAGTCTATAGATCTTTCCCCCTCCACAAAACTCCAGTCGGCTCCAGCATGGCTCAGCGAGCATGCAATCGAATCGAGCCATCACTTCTATATGGAGTCATGAAGACGGTGCATCAAGTCTCCAAAGGAAACTTTAAGGCGATGGGTACTAGACTTGAATCACACGCGATTTTGGACTGCCTTTAGTGATCGACTGCTTCCTCTCTCTAGATAATCATTCCTCTCATAGATGATATTCTTCTCTACTGTTATGTGTGGCATCGTTGCACATTGTGTAGCATCGTCACATTTTTGCTCAGTAAAAAGTGGGTGGACCGGCTTCATTTTTTAGTATATTTTTGAGAAAACATTCAAGTATCAAAAAATTATTAAGTCAGCTGAGGCGAATTTTTGCTACCATAGATATATAGGTGCATGAAATTCAGGAAATTTAAAAATTAAAAAATATGTTATTAAAACAAAAATATCGATAAAATAGAATCTAGCCGACAAAATAGCTTACTTTGAAAGAATTTATAGTACAAGCAATCTACTAGACCAACTTAAATGATAACTGTGCATGGCACATTTTTTTAAGTTCCCTAAATAAAGAAATTATATTATATTCATTAAATACACATGCGGTGTTACAAAAATCGATATAGTGAGGAAAGCAGTTGAGCAATTAAGCTCATATTTTGACTAGATACCAATGAAATGATGATAAATAGATTCCCGTCATGTTTGCCTTTGGCGCATTTTTGTGTCCTATTTTTCAGGTTATACTACTTGTAAGTAGTATGAAAATTAAGGAAAGTGAGCCAATTTCAAAAAACAGTCGATTGATTTTTCTGTAAGTTTCTGAACTGAATTAAGAAACATATTCTAAAGTCTTCAGACTTGGCGCAAAAAAATGACTTTTTCTTATTTTTCCGACATGTGAGCAAAGAAAAGGATAACAATATCAAAATGTCCTTGTTCTATTTCTATGTTCTGAAATAAACGTTTGCATACAACGGATACATGATACACACTGCGATAAAAGATTTTGACAGCCATGTAGCGATAAATCATTTGATGAAACCTATGTACAATGATGGCACATGGAAAAATCTATGGTTTGTAGATCAGATTCGATCTAAAACATTGTATCCATAGAAATTAATAATACCATAGAAAGTCCTAGAATGGAAATTGCATGAAAATTATGACACACTCCGGGGGAACTTATTTGGGGCAAAAAGCAAATTTTGCGAGCTGGCTTTCTTGTTTTCGGGTTGAAATTTGTATTTGTCAAGTTAATTTGTGATCTGGATTGTTGCCCCTAGTCCAGAGATCATGTACACAAAAGCAAAAATGAATTTGCAAAATAGTGCAGCGACAGGATGACAAAGAAGGAAATCCTGTAAAACGTTCTGTACGTTTATCAGCTTGAAATATCGCTCCTATAATCAATCAAGAGTATAATCAGACACATACGCAACTTGTAATGTCGATTTACAGAGCATGCATTGCTCCAGCATGAAATCAGAGGCCAAGAAATCTCAGAGTATTCATTTTACTTAAAAGGGTTCCCCTGTTCATTATATTTGAACAATTTTCAAAACCTTCGCATGCTTTCGAATATGAGCTTCCAAAATATCATCACACTGTATCACATAAGTCATTTAGTGATTAATTGAAAGGATCCAGCGATATTTCATTTATCTGAGAAATGACTGTCGGTATAGAAACTATGTGTTTATTCCAGAAAGCGCTACGTTTCATAACCGCTAGGAGAAGTTATCCAATAATTAGAATTTTTGTCTTTGAATTCTTGAGATATTCTCACAAATAGCACACCGACCACTTTCGATTATGACTCGGGACCAATTTTTGATTCACATTCAAGTATCGAAAATTGGAAAATAGTTGTCAATGTCTGCTACAAATGGACACATTATATTAATCCATTGAATAGTAGGCTAATTCACATGAAACAATGACACCATTTAACCTAAAGTTCTCTTGATGAATATCCTGCAATTTGCTGTTAACAACTTCCACAACCAACTTGGCAAATAGTTGCCATAAAAAGTTTCATAAAAATCAGGAGTGCTGCCAACACCACCGCAACGAAGTCAGGAGGCTATGGAACATGAAGTCCAGTTAATCACATGTAGCAGTTACATTATTGTTGATGAATAATGGTGCTATACTGGCTCTGATTGACCGATTTTCTTTATTTTTGTTTTGCTTGATAGCTTTTGGCTTGTATAACAACATATTACATAACAAAGGAAACAAATGTAATTTTATAAGAGTGAGTTATGACTTTGTGTAACATTGCTAAATGAAGATCAAATTATCTACTACTTTTTTATCTATAACAGGAAAACAACTCAATATTCATCCTTGAAATTTCCAACAATGATATTAGTAAGCACAACTGACATATCTTCCAAATTTCAGAGAAATTCATTCAAGTTTGGCGGAGTTAGACAAAGTTGAAGTTAAGGCGATGTTTAAGGGTGATCCATTTTTTATGAAACAATCTGTATTATACCTTGGTGTCCAGTATTCGGTGTATTCCATTAACCAAACAGCGACTTGAAAATGAGAAGAGCCGCAGAAATGATAATGAAGAAAATATCAGTAGTAAAACTGCGGAGACTGAAGGAGTGAATTTTTTCGAATATTGTCAGCTATGTGACAGAAGTCCAAATTACCGGTAATGTTGACAATTGTTTTATTAATAAATCGTTTACCAAATTCATATTTTTGATTCTTCATTAGGTCGGTATAATTCAATGTAGCGTATTGTAATGCACCTATGTTTCAAATGTTAGATTTAGGCACTTGTCATAGATATTCAACGCAATTACAATCAAAATAATAGACACAGAAAATACAAAGAGAATGAAGAGAATGCACTTTTCACCACAAAAGCTGACGAACTGAAAAGTACTGACCGCAAAGTTGAGCAGGGACTGAAAAGTAATGCTCATACGCTCTTCATGAGTTGATGGTAATATCATCAACTTTTCATCACATGTACAGAAATGAAGAAATGACAACAACTGTGAATATTTACGAAGTTCCCTTGTTTTCAATGTTTTTGTCCGTCATAGAAATTGACAATAGCAAGACCTCTAGAATGGAAGTGAAGCTTCATGCAATACGCTATAGTGGCACAAAACTCGCACGCATTTTCACTTAGATGCACCTGTCAACGGCTGTATTGGATTAGAATCAGTCACATGCATAGAAATTGATAACAACAACAACTCTAGAATGGAAATGAAGCTTCTTGCAATGCACAATAGTGGCTCAAAAATCGCACGCATTTTCACTTAGACACACTTGTCAACGGCTGTATCATTGGTCTAGAATCAGTCACATGTGTAATTCTAAATTTTCATTGGTGGTTCATGCCCCAACTTAGTTCCCCCGGATGTGCCGCGACCTTGAGTCAATTCCATTCCAGTCAACTTCAGATAATCTATTTCTATGACGTCCGATCTAGTCCCTTATCATTATCACAGCGTGTCGGATATCTATGGCTGTAGCAGTTGAAGAATAGTCATGATCCGGATTGCAGGTTGAATTCCATTCTATTAACTCTCATCAGTGCATGTGATTTTACATCCTCATCGTGCATGATGTGGCTAGTAAAAATGTATCAAAGAATTTCTAAAACGTTCATAATTCTGAAGCCGACACACTTTATTATATATCAAAGGTACATCTAAGGTTACCAAATTCTATTTCATCAGGTATCTACTATTTTCAGATAGGTTTATAATAACTTGCAGTTAGTTTTTCATTGATCTAGAGGAAAATTTATACAAATAAGTTTTATACCGTAAATCATGACTAATTACCGTAAAAACAACTAATATGATATTTTTCAATTGTTTTGTTCAAATATTCAAAACACACATCAGCTCAATTTTATCAACAAAGCTGGTTGTTGGTACATTAACCGCAGTTGGTATTTTTACCTTGAATGAATTCAATTTGCTGACACATCTGCGACAGGTGTCACAGGACAATCGAATTGACTTCCTGCACATCGTTCATCGTCTGGCATTGCTGCATCCACCTGGTCTATTCGGTGCTGTTATGGGATCAAGGCCCAAAACCATTCCCGTGCAATATTTGTTGTTGTAAGAACCCCCTTGTTGTTGCAGACTGTTCAACATATGAGGCATTCCAATTTGAATGGTCCTGCCTCCTTTCGTGTGAAATTGAATCGATAATTGAAAACGAAACTTGATACCATAGAGATTGCACTAGCGCAAAGCTATAGTCATATCTTTCATGAAACACACACAGTCACGCGTGCATAAACACGCGCTGAAAATCCAGTCTTCACTTTGAAGGGATGCATTCTGCTGATAAAGTCTCGTTTCAGACAACTAATGTAATGTGACCCCACACTGATGGCGTGAATTTCTAACTAACTAACTGTAGCTTTTTATCTTTCAGTAATGTTTTAACTTTCAACACAATCATTATTGATTTTCTTCATGAAATTTAATCCTATGAAAGGATTTACTTTAAAAGTTTGACAATTTTAGATAGTTGTAATACATCATGTAATCTACACTGTTAACTATAAAGTACGAAAGCTGGGTGATTTTGACTACGAAACTTATGTACAAAATGAGAATAACAAAATGTACGAAAATGTTCGTGCTCATACACTAGGAAAGCGATTGACTTTCCTATTGGATGATTAAGATAATCCAATCGGGGAAAGCCAATCGCTTTCGTAGCGTATGAGCACTAACAATACTGCTTTCGTACATTTTGTTATTCCCGTTTTGTACATCGCTTTCGTAAGTAGCTTTGGTATTGCACAGTTTACAGTGTAATGTACCCACATGCACTGATTATGGTAATGCAAGACTTTCTGTCACTTAAGAGGTCCACATCAAAAGAAAGCTCTCATCATGACCAGTCAGAGAAAGGTCATTGTGGAGGTCAAATTTAAGGTCTAAGGACAAAAAGATGATTTTTTTACTATCGTTATTACTTCTTGCACTACCTCAGAAAACATTTGACCAAATTAAAACAAAATTCACCAAATGAAAGGTCTTATGATGACGAGTCAGAATATCATGATAAAAAATGTAAGAAGTAAAACGTTGAGATCAGAAATATCAAAAAAATATAATAAGTTTGTATTTTGTAATCCGCTCCAATTACGAAGATGTTGCGATTCTATATTTTGAATTCAAAACGTCGAGAATAGAATCTACAGGGAAATTATCACTTTCTGTTCAAATTGTAGTGAGAACTTTTTCTTTTATAAATAGTTTTAATATGAGGACGCCTGAAAACATTCAAAGGGAAAAAAGTGCAAAATTCGACAAATCTGTGGTACATTCGACGTTTTGAAATCTCATTATGACAAAAGTATTAAGGCGATGTTATTCACAATTAGTGGAAAATAAACTATCTAAAATTTGGAGTTCGTACCTTTCTTCGTTCAGGAGCTAGATAAAATAAAGTGGCATGGAATTCACCAATGCGTTTGGCATACGCTGTAAACAGTAGACAGAGAAAAATCAGACAAAATAACAGCCAAAATGATCAGACAATTGCAACAGACAACATGAGACAATGAACAACCAAAAGTGGCTGTTCAGAGCAGACAAGATGAGACAATTATTCGCCAAAATATCAGACAATTCTGTCTACTTTTCTAAAAGTATTGTCTCTCAAACTCAAAGTGTTTAAATATGATCAAACTATTCAACATCAGCTAATGGAAACTAGTCACTCCTAATCACACAGGTTCTAACTCTGCTCCACTCATTCATACTCGCATTATGAACAACTCTGATACTTTACAAGTCCGCTGTGTGTTTACCCTTAAAAGCTGTAAAAAACATTGTAAAAACAGAATTAAAAGATGGCATCAATACGTCAAATATCCAGACCTGTTATTGCCATGCCTCAAGGTGTATGCCTACTTAAAAAGAACCCTACTTATTTACAACATTGTATATTCTATAATTGAAAATTATCAAGGATACCATCCAATTTCAATAAAAGTTTATACTGTATATTAGTCATAAGTAGTATGATAGGCAGTAAACGCAATAATGTAAATTAGTTCGTGCGATGAGACAAAAATTGTCTGACAAGCAGGAAATTTGTCTGATAATACGCAGTAAGTGCCAAAATACTGATGTGGCTCACAAATTGTCCGATAAGTGGCTGTTTACAGTTTACAGTGTATTCAGCATTATTGTCGTTTCTTTTCAATTTTCTAATGAATGGTTCTGCAGATCAGTGCGTTGAACTATTTTGACGACGTCTTTGTTCTTCCCTTGCCGTCACTCCAATTTTATAAACTCCCTTTGATTGTTCTTTTTTAAATTGAACAATATCAAATCCCAGCGGCAAGTCCATTATTTGAATGAGTATTTCATCCACGCAGTAACTTGGCAAGGTCATCGACGGAATCAGCCAAAATTTCCTTTACAATTCCGCAGTCTATATTTGAAACCCGAATTGATTTACTGAGTGAAGTACTTTTGATGTTGCAAGATATTGGCATTGATTCCGCTGCCAATGCTCTCGCTTATCAGAGACCAGCAGGTCCTACCACATTATTAGATTGCATCCATTATGGGCAGAAGGACGGCACAGTTGTGAAATGAAGAAATATGAGGGAGGAAAAAGAATTTTAATTTACAGCAACCCAAACCGGTTTTCACCTGTGCTCCAGGCTTCTCAAGGGCAACTGAGCAAAAATTTGAATGACAAAAATGATCAAAGTTACTTGTCTAAACATGTAATGAGTAGCGCCTGCGTGAAGCGCCTCAATCTCGGATGCGGTATTAGGTGATTGCAGAATGCAGTCCGCCCTCCACGTGCCTGCGTTAAAGCAGTGCCTTCCTGGCTAATTCACGCTCTCAACAGATGGTCCGGTGGCCTTGTGGCTAGAGGGCATGCTTGCACGTCCTCTAGCTCCAACGTCGCTGGTTCAAACCTACCACGACTGATGAGGCTCAACAGGCCGAAACATGTCTCGTGGTGGTTACATCTGTTGAGATTTGATAAAAATGATCAACATAGCATAATAGACATATGACACTATTCATGTACTGAAATGAAAACAGACATCATAGATTCTCACTTTTCAATGAAAGTGATTTTGACTAACACACTCCCAGGAAAACAGAAATTTTTAGTCTCTTTGTTAAAAATTTATATTAAAAATTACAGCAGGCCTTAGGCGTCCTGCGCCTTCTGAGGTTGCTGTTGGCGTCAGCAACCCTTGTGTGAAGGTGCTTGTAAAGAAACACGATGTTTTCAATACACGATTTGAGCACACGGAAATGCGAAATGAGCCGGAGTACCGCAGACGTGTTGGTGTCAGATGATGAAGTGGATGTAAGGGACTAAGGGCAAGCTGCTTAAACAGCTTCAGTTCCATGATCGTCGTCGATATCCGAGAAAAATGAAGAAATGACGGTCACATTTCGACGAGCCACAAACAATTCTGTGGCATCTTTTTTGAACATTTTCTAACATGTTTTCTTGATAAATTCTGAGGTCAGTAAAGAGAGGAGCGCAATATTCCAAGGTGCTCCTGATACACGCATTATATATTTGAACAGTTTGTTGTTTGTTCAGAAAAGGTTCAATTCTGCGTAAGATGAAGATTTTAAAAGAGATACTTTTACAATTGTTTTCAACGTGTGAACTCCAGTCCAAAGTTTTGCTCAAAGTAATCCCAAGAAGTCAGATTTCGTCGAACAAGGGAATGTCATCAATTTTCCATTTCACAATGTCTGCATTTGACCTCAAGGAAAAGAACATCTGTTGACACTTTCCATGCTTGATAGTGAACTTGTTCTTCAACTAACAAATCTTAATCAAGGAATATTTGTCAACCAATGGGCTGATCTGATCAAAGTGGTTGGTAGCAGCTACCAAAGTGAGATTGTCAGCATATTTGACTAAGAGGTCACCATTAACTTGAAGGTCTGAAGTAAAATGGTCAAAAATGTAAGGACCAATGGATGAGCCTTGAGGCACACCTGAATAAACGTGATGTAGTTCACTTCTAAGACCTTTCCACCTCGTTCTGTAACTGCAGTCACTAAAATAATTTTGGATGAAGAATACGAAAAAGGAATGAAACTGTCAGAAAGCATTTTGTCGATGATCAGTTTATGCGACAAGCTGTCAAATCCCTTTTCAACATCAATTGTTGGAACATAGCAGCACATATTAGTAGGAATAGATAAAGCCTCACTGACATGCAACTAAATCAATTAACGCACAGGTTGTTGAACCCCTTTTCCTTATAGCCGCACTGTGAAGGGTCTTGCCTATTGGAGAATTCGCGTCGATATCTCTTTCTCTAATAACCGGGCAGGAAATATCAACAAAGAAGGACAATTCCAATTGTTCGTACGTTGCATTTTGCAACATATTTCTGAGGATATATTTTCATAGAAGAAGCATATTTATCAGCAGCTATTACCATGCATCTGCAAAACGCGTAGTTAATGCGTGCATACTTGATTCTTTCAAATATACATTTATTATGGAGAAAAAATGTCTGAAGCCATCGTTCGTACGTTTAACTCAAGAGACACGAAAAACATTTATTATTTTGCTATCAAAATTTTCTGCTCTCCTACAATTGATAGAAAGCTCATATTTCCCAGAAATATAATTGATGATCCACTTTACTACTTGAATGCACAGTTGTTATGATCAAGCAACTGGATGCATTTTTAAAACGTTCGTACGTTACAGTGAGATCGTTCGTACGTTACATAGTGAAGGTTATCATTTCGGCATTATCCCTAAATTCATTAATTGCTTCCCAAAAAAGCATTGGTCGCATTCCCAAACAAGTATGTGAATATACATGCATTACTTAAGCATTATTTAACATCATGTTATCTTACAAGTAATGTATATCAGTAGTAACTATAGGAACACTCCCAGTAGGCCTATTTCTCAACATCACGCATGTGCATCAACGCATTTAGCAAGTGTTCTCATTCATCCATTGCATCCATCAGCAGCATCCATTGGATTCTTTGAGAATCACTGAATATATTGCGGACGAAATTTACAGAGATTCCAAAATCCTATTTCGAACTTTTAATTTTAAGGAAGGTCATCCACAAACATCCTCAGCTGGCCTCAGGTTTGAGTTCACTCATTGGTCTGTCACATAAGCGTCTGTCAGTCCATGCTACTTGGACGTGCTTGCATTTTATTTCCTTTGTCAACTTATGAATAACTCCTGACAACAGGATCGATAGAAAATGCTTCATGCAATTCAGCAATTTAACTTTCCGCATTTGACATCGTTGCATCGTTGGTTACCCGTTGTTCAGCTTTCATCTAAGAGCATTTGCATTGACTTCATATAGAATCGAGTTTTTCGTTTTGAACTTCTTTACTAGTTGGTTAGTTAAACATTTTTAGACATGTTCTCCTATTTTAGACTGTAGGCCTATACTTTTCAAGCTTATATAATTCCGTTGCATGTGAGCTTCTTTCTGTTCGGGATTGTTTCGCTTCATTCAAAATCATTTTCCACGCTCGGATAAACTCATTCATTCATTAACACAATTAATTCGATAAGCATGGTGAAAACGGGCCATATATAAGACACTTGCTGTGTATTTCATAATAAATATTTGAATCGGTGAGTGTTGCTATCCAATAAAGTCATATAACCTATCGAATCGGCGTCATTCAACGTCATAAAACGTCATCTAGATATCTCATGGTCATGGCTTGCACAAATATCTTCAAAAGAGATTGTCAGAACGCAGTAAACCACGGCTGTAGGTGCAAGTTGTTTTTGAATAGGCCTATAATCGTTCGTACGTTGCACAATTGTGCTATGTCGTATTGCGACGAAAGATGTGCGAATAGTTGTATTTTTTGCTAAGGGGATAAACTAAGATATCCACAATTCTAAAGAGAAATGGTCAATTAATGTATTCACAATTCGAATAAATGATAGTTTTGCGTTCGTACGTTACATTTTGGAAGTTGCTCTTCATGCGTCCTTGGATCGACAGTAAATGGCAATAGCTGATATCAACTACTACCATAGTAACGGGTGATACATAATACAATATTAAACGCAATATCTCAATAAAACGTTGAACATTTGACACAGTCCAAGTGCAAGTTATACGACTTTTCCGACATTTTCGAGGATCATAATATAATCTAAAAATAGAATAATTTCTCATCAAAATACGCAATAATCGACCCCAGAAATAAAAAATAAAAAGAAATAAAGTAATTTTGATAGCCTACAGAAAACAGTAACAGGAATCCATCAATGATTTATTTGATTTTTTCACTCCACGTCTAGCCGCAGAAAGGTTGGGAGGATTTGTTTTTGGGACTGCTACAATCTCTGCGCATTTCCATACACGCGACATATCTACGGATTTTAGGCATTCATTGAAAATGATGCTCAAGGGTTTCGCCAACGAAGGAGCTAATTTGAGCCAAAAAACTGATGAAATGCGATCCGACCCAGGCGACTTTTTCGGATCAATTTCCGTCAACATATTCTCTATCTCAGATTCACAAAAGATGTGAGAGACAATCAGAGGCCGGTAGGGTACATGCTCCTTTTCAGTTGGCACAACGAACTGCACATTTGAATCACGTGGAAGTTCTTGAACTGTTTTGCTATACGATCATATTTCAAGAGCCACTTTCACATGCACTACAAACGAATAAAGGATTTAGAGCATGGGTACGCAACCTTTTACGTTTTCGGCCGCCAATTCGAAAACCGAAAAAATCACGGCCGCACTTGATATGTGTGCAAACAACTAGGTTAATAACCAATCCTTTTTGTATTCCACCGGTAAAATTAGCTTTCTATGATGAATGACGCACTGAAAATCGCATAAAGGCCTGCTTCGTAAAGAATGAATTAGCAAGTTAACCCATATGCGACCAAAGGTCATTTTTGACCCGAAAAGATTTTAAGCTTAAGGTGTTATCAGCACTTGAAAAGTTGAAAGCATGTTTTTTCTGAGGGCCACCGAAGGAGAAAGCACTTTACTAAGCTATTGCTATAATTCATAAAGGAATCACGAGCCATACAAAATTCATTCATTCATCACAGGGCCGGTGATCTAGCAGGCATCCTTATTCAGGGCATAAAGATGTTCGACAGTTACAAGGTGACTAGCATGCCACTATAGTTCCCGATTCTTTTTCGATTGCCTTGAACTCCAGAAACATTTGCAATATACATGTACAATATTCTTTTTCACTTACTTCTCACTGTCACGGCCGCACTTTGCCTCTGCTACGGGTACGGCCGCAGGTTGCGCACCCCTGATTTAGAGCATCATCATCTAGTGGCACTTCCTTTACGAGAATTCACCATTATTGTGACGACTTGACTCAGATTACAATTCCTGAAATAAAACACTATTTGGCCAGGCGAACACTGGACCGATACCTACCGGATTCGAACGCAAAACTATGCAGAAAAGCAACCGCATTTGTCACGCTTTACCGACTGCTCTAATGTACTAACGAATAACTCCAGATGGAAGAAGTTATAGAACCTAATCTACTAGCGATTTGTCAAGATAGTCCAATGGTGGAGATCAGCTCACTAAGTTCTGCACATGCGCACAACGACACTGTATCATAAGTAGTGAAAGCATCACAATAACTCCGTACAGTTACTTCGACGATCGGTATAAATTACGCAGAAAGAAGCAGCATCATACGACGAATCCAGTGATATAACTTTTAACCAGTAAAGGGGAGTCGGAGTCGAAGTCCCGGAGTCCTATCAGTTTTCCCGGTAATTCCCGATCCCGCCAATGCTATGCTTTTGTACCAAATGTTTATATAAAGCGCTGCGCTGTTCGTTGAACGGCTACTTACATTATGTCTCACTTGTGTTCGAGATGTAAAATCCAATGCAATGTGGCAGGTGCATTTGTAGACTAAATAATAATAATAACTACAACAAAAGAAACACAGTACAATTGGCTAACAACTGTCAAATTAAAGATTGAGACCGAATCACTGCTAACAGCCGCACAAGATCAGGCTCTGAACACGAAGGCAGATGAAGCACATATCCTAAAGATTTCAACCGACCCGAAATGCAGACTTTGTGAAGCAACTGACGAAACTGTCTCTCACATTCTGGTTGGTTGTTGAAAGCTGGCAGGAACGGAATACCTCCGAAGACATAACGAAGCTGCCAAGTCTATCCATAGAGCGATTTGCAAGGACAAAGGAATTGATGTGGTGGATCAATATTGGAAGCACGACCATCAATCGGTGATCGAAACTCATGATACAAAGATCATCTGGGACTTCAAAGTGCAGACTGACCACTGCATACAAGCAAGAAGACCAAACATCACCGTGGTGGATAGGATCCAAAGGTCTTGAGACACTAACCGATCTGAATGTGTGAGATCGTGTCCAGAAAAAAAATTCGGCGCTTGTCATTCAAGATTAAAAATCACAACATGCACAGAGACTCAGTTACAATGGTTGATGCGTTCAACTTTGTACATATGATGATGAAAAGTTCAGTTTAAGTATCTACGAGTTGTACAAAGCACATGACATAGGTATGAATGAGTTCTAGCGACGTGAAGCTAGGCAATATGACAAGAGAAAATGATTTGTTAGAGGTAAACGAGGAGGCAATAAATGATGAAACGGGTGACATACATTTGAACAAAAAGTTACAAATGAGGGTATTACGGCGATCTTTAATTCGGATAATGTACGGCAAGAACAAGATTCATCACAGATGATGCGATGTGCCCGTCTAAAAATTAGATCGAGTTTAGCACTGACTGAACATTGCAGATTTCCGAAGACCGGAGTACAGTACGACAAAAGGAATTCGATCAGACATCGAAAAACGCATATTAGCTTAGGATGATCTACGAACGACTTTAGTTCTCGCATTATAAATAGTCAGTGGTTCACAGCTCTCACGGTCTTTGAAAAGTGAACATCCCACTTGAATTTATTTGTCCACGTCACTCCAAGACTACTCTATTCTATCACTGAACAATAGTGATCTTTGTTGCTTCCATGCTGAAATTGAATGGCTTCGACTTATTCATCCTTTCCTAAAGATTTCTTATTACCAAACTCTTCGTATTTTCCTCCGCTCTTTTAACCGGTCATAAATCCCCAAACGTTTGGTGCAATAGGGCATTCCTATCTGAGCTTTTTTTATCTCATCAGCAGTGCCCCAGAGTAATTTTTCGTCGCACTTTCTAAGCGCAGCACTGTATGTCATGTGCTCTTGATAATATTCGTACGTTGCGCCATCCAACTCGCATTCAGTTTGGCTTGCTGCCGTAGAGGCATAATATAGAATCGATCTGTAAACTGTACGAATACCAGAGCTATTTACGAAACCGATGTACAAAAAGAGAGAAACAAAATGTACGAAAACACTATTGTTCTTGCTGATGAACTGCGAAAGCGATTGGCTTTCCTATTGGAATATCTTTGTCATCCAATGGGAAAGCCAATCGCTATCATAGTGTATGAACACGAACAATAGTGCTTTCGTACATTTTGTTATTCTCCTTTTGTGTGCACATCGGTTTCGTATTCAAAATCAACGAGCTTTCGTGTTCTACAGCTTATAGTGTAGAGCAAATGCCAATTATAGTTGAAGCATCTAAAACAAAACAGAGGATCCAATTTACGAAATTGCAAACACTTTCGTGAAATGTAACATTATGCACCGTAAATCAAACAAAGCATCTGGCGAGCATTGAAAATCGACACTACTTTTCATCTGCGAATTTGGTCGAATATGTCTAAGGTCACCGATGATTCGCGTGAACATTTCTGTCTCCGACAGCGAATCATTCTCGCAGTCATTCGTGGAAGTATTTCAGCGGTTGGTCAGATTTCTTCCTTGAAGTTCCTTATTTTTCTGTTAACTTTTTTGACTTAAATTCACCTGAATCTTTGAATATATTGAAAATATCACTGCTGTTTGTCCTTCTCCATGTACATGTAATTGACTAAGTGATTTCTTTAATTGGAGTAGACTATCATCAGCATAATAGTTAGGCGCATCTCGCTGAAGGCCTTACAGATCTATTCAGCAAATGTTGACCCAGAGTTTATTCAATCCCAAACTTTGATAAATGTGTCCGAATAATCACCACCTCTCGCTTCCATTATTAACTAAAATCTATTCATGCTGAGATAAAGTTATTCTCAGTGATCATGACTTTCATTTAACATTTGAGGTGTTAAGGACTGACCAAACTGAATACAAACACGCGCAAGCGATAATGACGGACATCCTATCACGTGAAGTGAACAGGTCTGCACAATGTTTGGGATGCTAAGGTTTCCAAAAGATCTCGACTTTACTTTCAACAAGGATTACATCGCTGTCGGCTTAAATGTTGCCATGAATCGCTAGAGGACGTGCAAGCATACCCTATAACCACACGGCCACCGGAGCATCTGTTGAGAGCGTTGATGGCTCGGAGGCCATATAGGTAGAGGGCATGCTTGAACGTCCTCCAGTTCCAACGTCGTCGGTTCGAATTAACCCACGAGTCACGACTGATGGATTAGGCCCAACAGGCCGAGGTTCGTCTCGTGGCCATATCTTTTGAGATTTGATAAATATTGCTCATTCATCTATCTCATTAAATAGACACGTCTATTACTCAACTGACTTATTTCAATGCAATTTCGTCAAAAAAGTAAGTTATTTAATACACTTCTATTGTGCACTTACACACCTTGTATTCACCTTGCCAACGGCTATCTCCACGGTCCAATAAAATGATGATGATGATATGCTGTCTTTTTGGCATTTGTAATTCAGTTGAATTGGGAAACTGACAATGCAAATCTCCGTCATCAATCGAAAATTCAATCACAACCACTTCACAAAACAACTATTTATTTATGCATTAGATGCATGTATTAGGCTATGTAATGTAATCAATTCCATAGAATTCTAACTAAATCAGAATCACATGAATACATAATTACTTGATAAAAAATATAATCAGACGGGTTACTTTGATGGCTTCATACCTCCTAAGATTTAGCGGATTTTTTAGTCAATAGCGTTAAGCTTCCTACGAATTTGGGACTACAGCTATGGAGAATCCTATCTTACAATATGAAAACTATACCCCGAAGCCAAAGCGTATTTATGTTTGCTGTCACCCCAAGTTCATACTTAAAGTAATATTTTGTCGGCAGTGTGATACATGGTTGAAAAAATAACTTTAGGATTCACAGCCAACCCTCACGAAAATTTTTCTTGAGAACTCATAAAATTTAATGCGGATTCATGAGATTTTTATGAGAGCTCATGAGATTATTATGAGTCTCATGATATTCTCACAAGAAAATATATAACTCATGATGTTCTCATGATGCTTTGATCGCGTTCATGAGAAAATCATGAGCATTTATGAGGTCTTCGTGAAAATTAGCTTATAAGTAGTAAGTTATGCATGCTAGCCGCGAAAGGAAATAACCATAAGAAAGCTTATTCAATCGATCAAGATCTTCAAGGTTAGTCTATAAAAGATAAAAATAAAAATATATAGGATGTATCATGGCGATGTGCAACAGCATTTTCGAAATGATGTATGTATAATTTGACTTCGCAATTATCATTACTATGCAGGATGTTGAAAATAGACATATATACAATCACAGTTAAACATAAGATCATGATAAATAGCAATCTATGTTTGCGAATACTGAAATAGCATTGTAGACATGGGATGGCAATGCTTTAGGGCAATGTGGCTAGGCCAAGAAAGCTTCAATAATAAATCTATGTGGGAGAAAAATAATTTCTGAAGCATGAAAAAGCAGCTGTTAATTAATTAACGAGATTTTCATGAAAAAGCTCATTAAATTTGATGAGATATTTCATGCGAAAACGTTTCAAATCCGCATTAAATTTCATGAGATATATATGAGTAAAAATATCATAAAAAATCATGAGGAATTTTCGTGAGGGAAGCGCTATTGAAGACATAATTCAAAACCATGGTCACTGGGAATTATAAGAGAACTTCTAGCAAAAAAATCCTAGTAGGCCTGTGCAGAGTTGGAAGTGGGCCAACGAAACTTGACCCATGACCCACCTTACCCACCGTATGTGTGACCCACGACTCACTTGACCCACCTGCTGCAAGGGTGAATGATGTGAGTGCAATTTCCTTTTCTGGTATCATCTTTAGATTCATTTTCATTCAAGATTCTAGATCTATCTAGGTAGAGGCCTCGTAGTATCAAAATTATTGTTAATATTTGTTATGAAGATTCAAGTGCATCAGATCAATTGTCACATGACAAATGAACATGTAACCTCATCAAAATTATCTTATAATCAAAGTTCATGCACCACAAATGCCTAATAAGGTTCTAAAATAATTTAAACGATTCTGTTTCTTGTTATAATTCTTGACTATCCTTTTTAGTGTCACATTTAACTCGTAGAGAGATGATTAGTTAAGTTGAGGGCCCTACAGACCAAATTTTACATTTCTTAATCAAATGAAATTAAAAAATAAGATTGCAGTAGGCTAAATCATTTATTCATACATTTATTATGTTAAATACTATATATGCGAAAATTATCCCAGTAAAATCGTCTACCTAATATTTTGTTGCTTCTGATGGCAATCGATTCAAATTTCATTAACTTCCTTTAATGTTAGATTTAAGTAGAAAGTTGTATATTTGATGTAATAAGAATATGACATTTATTGAAAAACAAATGGAGCATGATGATAATGTAAGCATGCGCAAAGCGTGAATAGGAAATTGCACGAGGAAAAGATTTTAATTCAAGAATTAGCTTACCATATACATATAGATGAACTGATATATTTGAGTGGCGCTACATGTACGAGCATGTTGTGATAACAATCACTAGCGACATCATGTAAATATTCCTATTTTTGTCGATACCAAATCAAAGCGAAACTTTTTATTGATACGAAGTGTCAAAAAATATCTCCTCACAGAGCTCTGCCGCTCTCAAGTCTATATCAATGACCGTCGCATGAATTATTATATTTCAGATTATCATGTATCGAATGAGCAATCAGATGCATGGAACATGTATGATGCGAAAGTAGATTGAACGGCTAAATACTTTATATATGAAGCATGTATATTGATATTTTGATCAATTACATGTAGGGCCTACATGTTTCGAAAATATTTAGGCTCTGGTCAATCTTTACCAGAGATTTACCGTTCTAATCTCTACCACAGGATATTTTCTTCGAAAGACCAACAAAATCAAACGAAACAAACAAAACGATGGTCAGCTGGCATTGCAAGAAAATTTTCAAGATTAATAACACCTATGAATACCTGACTTCTTCAGTAGCTGTATCTCTGAAATCAAGGTCACACATCATTGGGTATCGTCAGACAACGACCGAGAATCGAGCATACTGTAAGCAATTGTACTCAAACAACTTCTCTAGGCAGCAGCAATTGTTTTCGAGCAGTGTTTTATCCACTCCTAGTGGTTCAGGGGGGAAATTTTGATAAAGAAGTCTCAATGTTTGTGTATCCCGACATCAGGCAATGAGAAATTCCAACTACTTATGTCAAATATAAATGGCCCTCTACACATGACATTTCACTGTTCATGAATACTGCAAAACATGCCTATTATACATGTATATTTTAGGACTATAATTTCGAGATGGTGAAATGTTTCAAATTGTAACTTTTAGCTAATCACTTGTTCCAGATTAAATGGTTTTACTTGATCGTCACTACATTTCACATCAATTATTCATCATTATCATTACATTACATCAATAATTACTTTCACATGTACGTATATATGTACACTGCCCCAGAATTCCTTAGTACTTTTACATAATGTAGAAAATAGCCATTGGACTATAAAAATTCACTGTCCAAAAAACAGGAAGAAGGATGAGAATTATGAGTGTTATTGTTTACTGTCTGGAATTTGCAGTCGTCTGGTCTTGCTAGAATGCCAGAGTTTCACAATTGACGTGAAATCATCAATCTTGGATCCCTCAATGCTGACCAGCATTGCATCGCGGACGTGATGCGGCAACAATCTTTGCCTTAAGCGAGTTGTATCTCGATTCATAGTGGAAAAACTCCTTTCCACGGACGCTGTTCCTAAAGGTGCGGTCTGCAGTCAGCGGAGAGAAAAAATGCCAAAAGCTATTTACGATCTTAAAAATTTAAAGCTATACATCCTTTATCAAGTGTATGATTTTCGTTGTTTTCCTTCATAGGGAGGGAATTTTGACATCTAGGGGGGAAACTTCCCCCAAAACAGGGCTGGATAAAACACTGGTTCTCGAGTCTTTAATTTGTGTGAATTCCGCTCTCTTTCGAAACTGTATGAGGCTTGTGAAAGTCAATAGTGTTGCATATTTTGACTGTGTGCATCCATCACCCCTTTCAGTGACATTGACACAATCATTCTTCATGAATGATAAGAATAAATGAAGTAATTTGCTGTATTTCAGATTGTCAAATCTATCATGTGTCAAACTGGTAGGAAGTTGGTCAACGAAGTCTGACCCACGACCCACCAACTTTTCGGAAAAACATGACCCACGCGATTTTGTGACCAACTTGACCCACCTGACCCATGACCCACGACTCACTTCCAACTCTGGGCCTGTGTATAGTCGACATGAAGCAGAATGCAAAAGGAATTGTAAATGGCTGGAATGGTATTTCAGACCATCCTTATCATTAATTTGTCTCATGACAATTTAATCTCCCTTACAACGAGGTCTACAATGCAGGGATGTGGAGTCGGAGTCCTATCAAATGATAGGACTCCGAACTCCGGCTTATAACTAGACACGAAATATAATAGAAGCAAATTATTTATTCTCGTGCATAGCTGTCACTGTCTTGATGTCAACTTTCTCCGTCAAACAAAAGTACAGCGACAGCAGTGCATGCAAAGCATATAATAGTTGAGGAGGGAATGAACTGTGACAGTGAAAAAAGGATTGTCTTTTCACTCGGTGATTTAGTAGAGAAGACAAACCTTCCTAGCCTCGATCACACCTACGCACCACAGGTCACATCAGATACAAAAATTGTCTGACAATATTACCTCTTACCCTCAGTTGATATATTTATCCCGTTATTCCGCTTTGAGGCTACTTCCAAGCGGACGTGTCCACCGCTTACACGAAAAAATGGTGCCACATCTACTTTGGCCATGACTAAAAGTGCTTGAGCGCGACGATTTTTTTTCTGCAGTTCGACCGGAGAAAAAAACCGTTCTGCAGAAAGAAAATTTGTCGCGCTCAAAATAATTCTATCTTGGTGGCAAATTTTTGCGGCACATCTCCAACGAGCACTGTTTCAATTCGACACATATCGTACATTAATTAATTCGCTATTAATACGAGTCTATGCTATTCAATTAATTTGGTTGCTCTAGGCCTACCTATTAGCCTTTTGCTGCATGAATTATTTTCAAAATTAAAGTTTTTTTGCTGAAGATGAAAAGACAATTCAATCTCTTGACAGCGTTGTACTTTTTACTTAGTCTAACTGGTTCCCAATTGTGATTGGATTACTTCATTTTCATTTTCATTGCTATGGAATATAAATATTTAGTTATTCACTAATGAAATATTCAAAGTTGTTATTTATAATTCAATGAACTCAAGAACACATTGCCATTGTATTTGTTACAGTCACACAGATCACTGCAGAATCAATTATATCCAAATATGAGACTTGTTCACGACAAGAATAAATTATGCTGTACATCGAAAGAGCTGATTCGATAAGATGTCCATTTGCTGTTGCTAAAAATAAAGTATTGACACTGTTCAGCATTGCCTCAGTTCCTTCAAATATCAGGTGACCTGCTCCTCACACGATCTATCTGTCGATGCGCGTATTGGAAGTGACGTGCTTTATTAATTGCTAGCAGCGGCTGTGAAGAAATGTGTTCGTTAAATGAAAGGACAAATGAAAGACGCTTGCGTCACGATGGAGGCTAAGTGCCAGATGATGTATTTACATGGACGAGCCGTTCCGAATTATAGGCCTAACTCCTTACTAGAAGAGACTTTTAACTTCATAACTGAATATCAGAGTTCCATAAGTGGACAGATTGAATAATCAAACTGATATTCAGTTGCAATTCTCATGTGAAACTTAGCGATATCATATAGGCGAGTTGTAAGTGATTTCAGGAGATAAATATATCAACTGACCATCAACTGACCATTGACAGTCACTTGTTAGACAAAGAGCTGACTACGGTGAACTAGTGAGCTCTCCAAAATCTCTCTCCAAACTTCATCTCAGCTTATGGTCGAACTGCAGAAAATTTTGTTGTGCACAAAAGCACTTTTAGTCATCACTATCACGTCAATCGTGAGTGATCTTTCCTCCAAAGTGCGTATTAAAATCGAAAGTGTACTCATATTTTGTGGAGAAGGATGGAGGACTTTCCTGCATGTAGAGACTGGAGAAAACCCGTGTGAAGCACACATCAAGAAGATGGGAGGAGCCGAATCGTATGCATCCAACTTAAGGCGACATTTGATCAACTTTCATCGATAATGATTGATAATTGATACAGCAATAATTTCTAAATATAGGTTCAGGTAAGCCTATAATGATCTATGATGTAGGTTTCCGGTTTGTTTTTCATAAAACTGGGCTTCATATACTTGCCATCCGGAGTCGGAGTCCTATCAAAATGAAAGGACTCCGCATCCCTGCTACAATGAAACAGATGCAGTTTCATGTTTTTGCGCTTATAACAGCGGCCGAAACAGAAACCTGTCCAAAACTCAGATATGAAAATTTGTCAAAACTGGCAGAGCGAACTTGCAGAGAAGAACTTGCGGAACTTGCAGAATACTCGTAAGTCCAATTAATTTACTTATTAACAAAAGCAAGGAAAGTAAACTTCTCTCATAAGCGTCACAATGACTGCCTTGACATTACGTCAATGTGACATCCACGAATGACCGCAGACATGACCGATGAGCCACATCTACGATGAACTGAAGTCATTGTGATATTTTCGATTGGATAAATCATTGTCATGGGTGGATAACTAAGTCAAACTTCGTTTTCTTCAATGCCTTGGTCCCTCCTTACTTCATCGCTTCCTTTAATCCTTTTTCACTTCCACTTCTCTTCCTCCGCAATCCTCTTCCCTATCTTCTCTATTATTTGCTTTCACTCTTCCTGTTCTCTCCCGAGAAAAAAAACTTATCAACTTTACCAAATATTTGGTATTTACTTGGAAAATTTATAAGATTTGAATAGTTTAACGAACGTATTGGAAATTTAACAAATTTAGGAAATGTGTAACAATTGCCTAACAAATATTTGCTACATTTTGTATGTAAATCGATATTAACAAATTTTGCGAAATTTGCGAAATTTAGAAAACGTTTATCAAAATGCCTAGGTAATATTTGTTTGGTTATCCAAACAAATGATTTTTTTGCATTTACTAAGTTTGATGAAAGAAAAATCTTGCAATAGGCAGGATCCGCTTATGAGTAACTGTCGTAAAAGGCGGTTTTAATTGCATGATGATTTCAATGTGCGGTAACTTCACCCGTACAATTTTTTGAACTCATGCATATCACAAGGATGATCATCAGCTCTCATAAACTCTGATTACAATCATCTCTAAATAAAATAGAAATGCAACGTCACAGGAAATACCCAACAATAAAGTCTGTACTATATCACAGTTTTTGCTTCGTTGATAACTGGCTGATTTTTTTGCCATCAAACTTAATTAAATGATTGAATAATGGAATAATTGTCAGGAAACTGTTGATATTTTTCTATGATGGCACCAACAATTTCTTTCAAATCTTAAAGAGAGTGCATTATGTCGTTTCCATGGATATCGACATATGAAACATGTGGGCCTGAAATGTGCATGTCTACTATTATTTCGAGTATTTTATATATGCCCATTTATATTTGATGAAATGGTGTGTATAAAATAAATATTCAGGTGACTTCATCACTACTCTCTCTCTCTCTTTCTCACTCACTCACTCGTTCCCCTTTTCTTCTTCTTCTACTCATTTTTCATCATCTTTCACATTCACTGCATGTACACTGTAGCTACAATAGCAACAACATCAGTCATATATTTTCATTATTAAGGGAGCCTAAGCAGTTCTATCGGCGCACATTTTGCTTCTCAAATTAAACCATTTATTGAAGTTTCTAAGTTCCATACCGTGCCCATCAGCAAGTCGACTTTGATCAGTTTGCTCGTGTGTTCGCTAAATTACTTAGCTAGTAATTTGCAAAACTTATGATATTAAATCAGTATGCAACTGAACCAACAATTACATAAGCATCTCGCTCAGTCTGCGTAATCATATCTCGCTTCTATAACTTTCCGTCACTATATTAAGGAAATTCGCCACGCGCACGCAGCTGAGGAAGTTCGTTCACATTGTTGGCAGCCTGGTCGTGGCCGCATTCGGAAGCCATGAGCGGTCGATAATATTCTCTAGCTGCGCTGTGACTCAGCGTCCCTGCTTAATAATTATTATCCGCCCATCACGTGGAACAGAAAGCTGCGCAAGGCGCAGTAGCTTGTGCACTCTTCGTTCTCGTGGTCTATCGAACGCGTGTTTACGTTAACTGCTTAAGATTACAAAAGTCAGCGCATCAAGAGGATATTTCTACTTACACACCTTTATTTATTCATCGTCGGTTTGTGATCATCTACGTTTTTTTATCATCTTGCTTAGCTATCATGCACAAAATGGAGCACAACTCGAAAATGAACACTCGCATGTAGTCAGTGAGTTCTTCCAGTCAATGAAGCCATCAAGTTCCTTTGATTTTTGCATCAGAATTAAAAATGCACCTCTTGGATCAAACTACAGAAAAATGGTAAGCTTCTGAATGTTTCTGAATTTATTTTGTCAACTTAGTTTCACCATTTAACTGCAAGTCTAGGTACATGTATTTGGAAATCCCGAAAACAAAATCAAAGGAGAGATTTGGTCATGGATTTGGGTTTATTGACCATGAACACGTAGAGACATTTCTATTATTGACTACTGCTATATCTGCTCTTAATTTTACAAATACTAAAGAGCTACTAGCGTCATACTTAATTTACTGATAACAAAATATCTCAATTCCTCTTAGTTCCTTATAGCAGACATATCACATTTTAGGAGTCCTACCAATACTTTGAATTCATTTGTGTAATCGAAAACCCAAGTAAAGCGATGTGTTTCTTGATAGCTATAATATTTATTTATATTATATGTATTATAGCTATCAAGAAACACATCGTTTTACTTGGGTTTTCCATCACACAAATGATGTCACATGCCCAAGGCTTATTCACTTTGAATTTAATATGAGAATGTGCATGTATATCAGTTTTCACGACGACGGTTCTCGTTGAAAAATCGATCAAAAGTTGATTGTGTCGTCAAAAGAATCATAATCAAATTAGAATATGTTGAAATGGTAATATATTGTTTTCAAATTCGTAATTTGTGATTGCTTACATTGAAAATAGCACAAACATCTGGTTATGTTGAGACAAAATAGTTGCATGCTAAAAACCTTAGAAACTATGAGCACGAAAGAACTTAATTAGCGCATTAAAACCATTTTAATTTAGCACTTCAATATTTAGATATGTAGTATACTTGTGCAATAGTATCAATATTTGGATGACAAATAATTGAAAAATTTTTTGAAACAGTCAAACATGCTATAAGTCATAAAGTTCTATTTCAGGACTGCAAAAATTTTAGATGGAGAATGTTTTTATCAATGCGGACAAACTATTGAGCTATTCGATATCTCCTTAAGTTATGCAATTTAATCTATTTTCTGAAAGATGGATCCATCAAGGAAGCTTGTTTAAATAGGTCACTATTTCCATTTTATATATGTTGAATTGAAAACCTGTAGCTACCGCCTATGATATTCAATTAATTTTTTCAGAATTGCCACATTTTAGAAAATGGTATCAATTTGACATTTCGAGTAGTTTAAGAAAAATGATCAAGCACACAAAAGGCATAGATGCTACACGACGGACTGCACGTTGTTGGCTACATGCACACTGTAATAAAGATCAGTCATGCGTTGCAGTCCAACAATAGGTTTAGTTTTGCAAGATCAATAATTTTTCATGCTTTACGATAAGTATAAAACAATCAAAGTACAAACTCATTGCTACTCTTTTATTCAATTTGTGTTTGCTTATTACAAATTATGCTTCGCACTTTTCAATATCATCGTAGGCCTAGCTATTATGGTCACATGTTAGTTGTAGGCCCACCTGTAGAGATGTTGTCATATAAGCGGTAGACAAGATGACATTACGTGCGTGTATGTGTTTGCAGATTGTGATTTTAAACAAATTGTTTAAAATAAAATAAAATATCAAAATAAAATTACATGTGCGGTATTAAATACTATAATAAAAATTCAAGCATTCCTGAATATCTTCATCGCATGAACGGTTGACAAGCAGTCGGTAATAGGCTACATCTCGGTAAGGCTCTGTTTTAATTTGCAGATTGCATTTTTTGTAAAAACAGTTACCGGTACTTGAATATCAAAATAAAATTATTGATAAATACTAAGAATATTGATTAAAAAATAATTGATAAATTGTTAATGATCACAATTCAACCACTCTTGAATATCTTCATTTGCTATCAAAATTCCTAAGAATATCGCTTCCCACATTGTCAGAGATGAAATAATCCAAAAGCAGTTTTCTTAATAGTCTTTACTGTAACACCTAAAATTACTATAAATGATTTATCTTCTGAACTTTGAGTAGGCCTACTCATAGAATGTTAATTAAGATCCGTTAAGTTTGATAATTCTGCTCCGCACATCAGCACAAGATTTGTCTTCTTTTTTACAGGTGTTGATTGCTGAGGCTGTGTATCTGTCCATCGATGACTCAATACCTGACCTACATTCGGCTGCTTTTCCGTCTTGTCTTGTGAGCTAATTAACCCCGAAAACTATTCTTTATCCATAAATCTCTCATACTCGCAACGTCCCAGTGATCGTCAGATTCAGACAACCGTGTTGTGGTCCAACCGCGAAGATGTTTTTTTCAGTGACCTCGTATCATCGCTTCAAACTTCATTTGGTAGTGACTGTTTCTCCGTTGAACTGTAAATTTTTCGTGATATCACCTCTATTCTTAAAAATGTAACTGATCACGGCGCGACGGTGTTTGACTCGAAATGACAGTGTTTCAGATGAAGTGAAATGCGTATTCGGGCTGTGGGCATGCTTTCTGGTTGGAAGGATTTTCAAATGAAGAATGATCAAATCCGGATAGAGAAATTTCCTTTATGTTGATAAAAGTGATATTCATAAAAATTATTTGTATTGGATCGTTCGATGTGTGCTACTATATAAAACTCTGTTCATTTTCCAAATACGTATGAAAAATTGTATTTTTGAAGGATATCCATTCCTTCTGCTGTTTACTTTGGGGAGCAGGGCTCAGTTTTTGTAATCTCTATGTATGTTATCGTACAAAGCATAATTTTAGCAAGATCAGTCATTTTATTCTAGTCATGCAGTTTTATATGCCGTACGGATTTTGAACGATTTTGAGCATGAATAATTCAAGCAGAGCGTTTTACTAGCTATCTTTTTGCCGAATTATGATTGTTTTGGTTTTCTATTTGATAAATATAAAACATTTCATACAAGAAGATATTTTTCATGAATTCAAATTTGCAAATGTTTCGTAATCGCCTATGAAGTAGGATAAAATTTGCTTATTATTTACTAAACATATTATAAAAGCTAGAAATAATTTGCTAAATGTTTTGTAAAAGTTTGGAAAATTTACAAAATATTTACTAAACATTTCGTAAAAGTTCAGAAAATTTGCCAAATATTTTGTGGAAGTTTGGAAAGTTTACTAAATATTTAATAAAAGTTTAGGAAATGTACTAGGTTTGATAAATATTTCTTAAATGTTTAGGACCCCTCTACCGACAGGAAACGATGTCAACTCCATCATCCAGATCGGCAAATGGATTTTTATGTTCTCCTTATATAAATATTGAGGTGCTTTATATTACTGCGTATTGCCAGTAGAAAGTAGTACACAAAAACCGTTATTTACGAATGAAAGTTGATATTATGACATTCCAAAATCTGCAGCTTGAATTTAATGATAAAATGTAGGCCTTAGCGCAGTTTTAGCATGTGTTAAAAAAAGAAGAACGCCCTTGAAATATTGTCACAATAGCGCAGGAGAATAAATACGCGGGTGAAGCAAATCACCCTCTGAGGCGTCGAGAGTGCAAGTATTCGGGTCACAGGTTAGAAGTCGACAATCAATTTATATTTTCGTGTAAGCTTTTATAATCAGGCATCATGAGACTTACCATTTTGAAACTTTCGAAGACCTAAAAGATATCTTCACAAATCATTAGTTCTTGCATAAATCGCTGCTAAATGATCAGGAATATTCATCTTGTAAAACATGACGCAGCACTTTTGATTCTTTAGTGCTAAACAGATTACCAAGCTACTGTAATAAAACGCAAAAATGACATGGATTTACGGTCTTCGTGCCCGCAAACCCTTGCTTGTATTGACATGTCCTTACTTGTATTGATTTTCAATCATTCAAAATAAATTGATACTTACTTACATATATAGGTTTTGCACCTATTAACTTTCGATTGATAACTATTCCATGCTCATCGGACAACAACTATTTCCGGTATACATGAGTATACGTAAATCAAATGAGTAAAAATCGCTTTGTTGTCAATTTTAGCGTAAATCTAACACATTTCCAGCATGCCAAAGTCTGCAAATATGCTGTGCGATGCATAAATGACATGACACCCTTCTTACTGCAAGACAAATATAAAATAGAAAGTGTTATTCTATTCAAATAGATCTTGTATTAAGCAACATACTTTCTTTTCACCTGGAAATGGATTGCGTTTATCCACTGGAAACTACAACAGGAAATATACTGTGTTACTTTTCTAGTAGGCCTATAAAATGAATGCCCACATCAAGCGTCGTAACAGCAATTTTGAAAACAAAGCTTGTTCATTAATAATTGCAACTCTTGCTTAATTATTGCAAACACCGTGGTGCTATTTTGTGTTTACCGGTAAACTGTAATGGATCAAAGAGAAACAATACAAATTGAAAATGTGATGCAATACTTTGTACCTCTAATTCCTTGTTTTGGAACAGAAAGAAATGTCTAGCCCATATTGCTTATGTGTGTGCAATAGAACGATATGCAAAGTAACTCAAATCCTTAGCTTGATTATTAATCTCTGCACACGAAATGAACATGATACCCGATCTTTGAGAAAAAATCAGGCAACTTCTAAAATAGACCTATGTTCAATCCAAGGGCATGCTACAAAAGTCCGCACTGTCATCAAACTTTGACTGTCTTTTGGGAGAGAGAAGCTTCAAACGATGGATGATCTTCAAGGCGATTTCTGTACACCATTGATAAGCTTTATTACTCAGGCATAACTTTATTATGTCTTTGGTGGGCCAGAATGGTCAACTGTGACGACACGCACACTTCAGACACCGAAATTCATCACACGAAGGTAAAGCTTGGTCAGTCAATGTGTATGAACTTCGAATCAGCACTGTTATGAAATTCGTGAAACTGTGGTTTGTTACGGAGCATTTCCGTATGAAGAGGCAGATGTGCAACGCCTGCAACACCTGGTGTTAGGGCAGGTTTGCAGATACAACACACTTGTCGGCGTCCCATCTCACGTCCTTTGGTATGTCTTCAGAAATTACGAAGTGAATCTCTTAAGTTAAAACGGAAAACAGAGACAAAGATATTGTGAGTTTGATTGATTGTGTTTTGAAATTACAATTAGCTACTAAATTATGAGTATGATTTACTACGTTCAGATATGTCAACAGATAGGGCTAAACTATTTTATATTGAATTCATTTTGCTAAGTGAGGATGTTTTGTATCACAACTTGTGAGGCTATGCATTGATTATTATGCTTTAACTTCCAATATGTTTATCCTATGACAATCTCAAATCAAGTGCTTTTAGTTTATAAGATGAGAGAAGTCCCCGAGAAAAAAAAACTTTATAAACTTAATAGGAGATCAAATAATACCGAAATAACCTACTGGGATCCTTAACAATACCACACAAACTTATGAAGTCAAGAAATACCGAGTAAACTTATTAGGATTAATCAGTATCCCAGTAGGTTTAATGGGATTGATAAAGTGTGTCCTACTAAGTTTATTAGGCAGTTGTAAAAGCAAATCAACTTGATGGGACACTACATGGACGTTCATCAGGTAGTTGTGAAAACAGAAAAACTTAATGGAATGCTACCTGGAAGTCCAGCTGAACCTGTAAAACTGCTCTTTTCGGACATTCTATGCACCTTAAATCAGTGAAGTTTTTGGGACTTCTATGCAGTGCAGTTACAGCACTACACTTACAGCATATTTTCAGCGCTTTTGACGTTTTGCCTATATGAGCGTTGCTGCTCGGTTGCTTCTACGTAGAAAATGCGTCGTGGATACGTAGGAGTCGGTAGTGCTCGTTGCCTTCCACGGTAGCAAAATATACGTGCGGTATACGTAGCAGGTCGTACTGGCTCGGTTGCCTCTACGTAGCAAATAAACGTTGAGGATACGTAGCAGTTGGTAGCTGCTCGGTTGCCACCACGTAGCAGATAAACGTTGTGGATACGTAGCAGTCGGTATAGCTGCTCGGTTGCTTCTACGTAGCACACATGCGTTGTGTTTACGTAGCAGTAAAAAAAAATAATAAACCTCCCATCGATTTCTCTTTTCCTCTTCCTCCTCTCTCTTTCTCTGCTTCCTCCTCTCTCCATCCTCTTTCATCCATCTCTCTCTTTTCTTCCTCCTCTCTCCATCCTCTTTCATCCATCTCTCTCTCTTCTTCTTCATCAACTTGTTCACTTGCTATTCCACTTCTTTTCCTTCGTACCTCCTCATATCTCTCATTTTCTCCTTTCCTTTCTCTCTTTCTCTTCTCTGTTATATTCCACTTTATCTTCTTCATATTTCTTTCTCCTTTTCTCCTTGTTCGATCCCGTCGCTCTTCTCATTCCTATCTATGCATTTAGATATATTTGATGCATCAAAGGCATTATTGCTATAGTCTCTTTCACGCGACAGTATTTTTATGCATAGGAAAAACTGTCACACCATCTCACAAGATTGAAATCCGCATTTCACAATTGTGTCTTCAAATGAAATGATCTTTTGAGTGCTCGCTAGTTTTTAAGTCTTAAGTTTAAAAAGCTTTTAAAGTTAAAGAAAACTTTTAAGTTTTTTTCTCTCCGCTCTAATTTTGTGACGATGACACCTTGTATGACAACCTAGTAACCAATTATATAGTAAATTCAGTTTGCTTTTAGCAGCATACTATGCATCTGAATCTGCAGAAGTGATGTGATTTTGAAAGCTTTACCACAGTCAAGTTCCGTTGCGCAATCTCCCTGCCCTTCTCGCATTAGCAGACACATTCCATCGCTATCCATCCTTCGGCCGCATTCGTCTTTGTCCGGTTTCGCCTGCCGACAGCTACAGAAACAGGTGGATCGATGATGCGCTGACGCGTCTCGCGTGCAGCCATAGACAAGCGTGCAGCGGGCATTAAATTCATGGCATCGCGAAGCTGAGTAATGATGATGTTACGTCAAATATAGCAGTGTGGACTTTAACAACGTACGCCATTGCTGCTACATCCTTCATCCGTGTACAGAGATCACTTCTCAGTGTTGCCTTTTTCATCGGGCACAATATCAGATTGAGTGACACATGAATTAAATAATACAACCTTCGCCGTGGTGAAGAATTCCTCGAACGAAAGCAACTTTTCATCCGCGATAGATTTACATGTACGAAAATTGATATAATTATCCAGTAAAAATCGAAATCAGCAGAGCAGAACTTCTTGTGAATGAAGAAATCAAAACATATTTGATCTCCATAGACAATATGACTTGTCGCTATTTTCTAACTGCGTGTTTCGATCTCAATGCTTCTCATATTTCTGTGTCGATTACTTTCGTCGCAACACGTAAGTATCAGCATGCAAATTCCTATTTTAATATGTAATTAAATGAAATAAGAGCTTTATGTATATAAGTGGTGTACAAAAGAATTCATTCAGACGCTAACAATCGAAACACTAGAATTATTGTGGCTATCGGAAAATTCAAGTTGATGTAATTTGAATCAGCTCGATATATTTCAATGGCTCACTGCTATCCTCTTCAGGAGCAGAAGATATGTAGGCTATACTATACAAGAATATTTGCTATGATAGTTATTCAAAATACACAAAGAAATCATAAATCACGCATTAACACTATCACTTTGAATCACTACCATTCTCGTAATCCTTTGCTCCTGAAGATAATAGCTCTGAACTTTTGAAATATATCTGGCTGATGTAAATTAACTCAACTTGACTTTTCCCAAAACTACAGCAGTCTAGGGCCGAACCACATAGAATGATTAATTTAGGTGTAGTATGAATTTCTTCTTTTGTAATTCAGTTCTGTCATCAAGAATTGGGAAAACGCATTGTCTAGTGCATTACTAATGTGAAAAGTTGTGATGCAGTGGCTTTGCACTATAAACCAAAATCAGTGATAAAGTGGAATTTTTGAAATGATTAAGTTTCTTTTCATATAGGGATAGGCCTATAAAATACTGATGGTTAAGCCCACTGCATTCTCTACTATATATCGTGATATTGACAAATAAACTGACAATTGATATGCTATTTTACATTTGTCAATAGGCTATGATTGACCTATATCAGTTTTACATGTATTTGCATTCAGGCATAATTATATGCATGCAGTAATGCTCACAATTAATTTTAAAACATAAAAATTAGTGTTTTGCATGTGATGTTGAAGGCTAGAACAAGAGGCAATTCAATTTTCTTGGCATTGTGCTAAAAACAAGCGGGTCACTCCTTCTCTATATTTGCCTTCATAAAGTTATGTACAATAAAATTTGAGTAGGTAAAAACCACGGCGCTTCGTGTCACAGACACATCAAAAAGTGGGTCCTCCCACTTTTTGATGTGTCTGTGACACGAAGCGCCGTGGTTTTTACCTACTCAAATTTTATTGTACATAACTTTATGAAGGCAAATATAGAGAAGGAGTGACCCGCTTGTTTTTAGCACAATGCCAAGAAAAATTGTTTTACATATTTTTACATAGAATAATGTCGAATAATCGATCATGTTGCCATTTCAGGTTGACCAATTCGTGTGAGAATATCTTTGAACCAGCATCTACATGTGCTTGACCATAGAGTTCATCAGGCGACTGTTTCCGGACTAGGAAAATCTAGAGCTAATAAGTAAGTAAGAAAAGGCTTTCGGCTAGCTGTCTTAATTTTCATAACTTGAATTTCATGTATAATATTGGCCTTTGTCCACCCTTTCTTCTGGATCATTCGATAATTTTACATTATTATTCAATGATGTAGGCATACATAAAGTCGGCTTCAAGTGTGCGAAGGAAGTGATGATGCATGAGACCCGCAATCAACCATATTTTAAATGAAAGTACTCTACAATTGAATAGTGTTTTCATAATGTTGTCTCATTTCTCTTCAATTGCAATTATGAAGTATTTTGTAATATTTCTGTCATAACATGCAAGCTAGAGATGCATGCCGGCATTCTTTATTGTTTATATGACTTTTTTTATTATGAAATAACTTGATAAAACTTTTCATTTGCACTTCGGTTAAAACTTAATTGAGTGAAATATTATATGCAATCCTAGTGTAGGCCTTTATTCGGTTTTTCATGTACATGTATTGTTTGACTGTAATGTGTTAGTGATTTTTTGTCTCTCTCGTTAAAGAATCTCGAAACGTTGATTCAAAAATCTCTTAATTTATTTTATTCCTGTGAAAGCTAGAGGCAATTTCAAAAATAATTAAGATCATCAATTGATTAATTGAAGTTGATCAATTGAAGTGATACATATTCATTGAGGTTTAAAAAATTTACTGAATTCTGAAGCAATCTTAAATGCTTCTGTTCAATTCTTTTATGTCGATTTGGTGTTAATTGAAAGAGATGTAAACAATAGCTTTTTGTCAAACATCATACCGTAAAGCAAAACACAAGTAGGCGTAACTGAATGATGGTAAAACATAGGGCCTATAAGTTGCAATTATATATAAATTTGTAGCATAAAAACAAATTCAAAAGTGACAGAAATTTAAATTGAGTTAATGAAAGAAATCTCATTGTTATCCATATCACTGTCAGTGTATAATCACTTAATTATCATCCCAACTCTTCAATGATGCATAATTTTTATATAAATCAGCAATGAAGTATGGAAGACTTTTTGGGCGCATGGTACATACTCAACATACTTGATTCTATATCAAGCTCTTCCGAAAATTTAGCACAGTGATATCAGACACTATTAAAAATTTAGACCAAGTGTAGCTTCCTGTACGAGTTTCCCCCTTTTGACGAGCACACTTGGTAAAATGGGTAAAAATCAGTTATGTGACTTCGATTAGATTTTAATCGAGGTCGAGGTTGTTCTCGATATAAGTTACATAATTTTGATTGACTTTGGCACCGGGCACTTGAATGAAAGGAAAACGAAGACATTTGTGTTCATCAAGTTATTGATCACATTGTGTCAACACATTGAAAATCTGATTATTATCTATGATAGTTTTAATTGGTCAATTACTACATCATGGTATGCCTGTGTGAAAACAAAAATATGCTTTATACTAACAATTGCAGTTAAAAGATGACAATTTTTAACGGACACGCTCAAAGCGTTATTCAATACATAAAATCGTTACAAAACAATTTTGCAAAGCCACAAAATTCATTGAAATTATCTAATGGTAATTCATGAAGAGGGCACACATGCAACACCTGGTTCAGGGCAGGTGTTGTATCTGCAACACCCTTGCCGGCGTCCCTGATTATCAGTCAATTATTTCTTTATATTAGCCTATTTGAGTACATGTTGGCGTTTGTTAATTCGGTCCGAATTTATACTCTCGATCCCCATCTTAGGGCCTGTTTTGTGTGAGAGCACTGCTCCTGACCTAGAATGGTCAATTAACTTTGTTATATTAATGCTATGATATCAACTTTTCAGGTATGGATGTCCTTTCTGCCTTGTGATGGGTGATTACGATTATCAATACAGAAAAGTTATATTCAATGTGACGGAGACTTTTCCGACAAGAACGACTGAGATGTATCACCAGCATTTAAATCAGGCTGTTTCTACGAATTCTCCGGCATTTGGAGTAAAAGGGCCTACTAAACTTTCTGAAATATTGAAGAGGCCTAGTGGTATGTTGTTTGATCCCATGCACCTTCTCTATCTCAGTGTAAATAAGGCATTGCTTTCAATTATTCTCAAGAACGAACTTGTGGATTGCTTGGTTTTGTCCTCAGTCATCGAAAAAGTTGGAGTTCCTCATTATTTTAGAAGAAAGCCCCGAAATATCTTAACTGAATTTGCGTTGTGGAAAGCGCAAGAGCATCGAGTATTCCTCTTATATTACGCGCCCTTAGTTTTTATGTATTGCTGGCGTTTGTCCCAAGAACAACCTAACGATATATTTTTCGTTTACTGTCTTCTCTCGACGTCTGTGTATTTACTATCGTCTGAGTATATAAATGAGTGCGATATTGTTGACACTGAACTTTATATTAAGACATTTCAATCTTATCTGGTGAGTCTATTAGGTGACTCCGTGAGAACTGTAACCCTACACTGCCTATCCCACCTTCCTGAACAAGTCCGTCGATTTGGTCCCTTGCAGAATGCCTCAGCAATGTCATTCGAAAATTTAAACCGACAACTGAAGCAGAGTATTAACGGAACGCGCGGGTGTGCTGAGCAAATGATAAATCGCTATTTGAACTTCCAAATTAGTGCTTCATCATCCAAATCCTGTGAATCAGTTCCACATGCAATTGGAAAATCGCCACCATTCAAAAGATTTAAAGTGGGTGACCTTGTGTTTCATACTATGACAAATTTTTGAAATGCAAGTCATGCTACGTGTTTTTGAATGATCTTCGTAAATTTGCGAAGATAAAGGCTTTGAATGTAATAAATAATGAAACATTCACTGTGCAGTGCAGAGTATATGATGACATGTTTCCAATTTTTTCATTGTCAAGTAATTTGAATTTGCCACCACATATTATGTATGACTAAGATGTCAAATAACTGTCCGTATTTTTTCTTGAAGGGAGGAATCCGCGAGATCTCGCCAGTTGAATTTTCCCATCACGCTATTATCATGAAGGAAAAAGATTCATATTTTGGTGTTAAAGTGATGAACAATTATGAACATGAGTAATTTCCTGAAAGGTTGACTACTATAATTTTTGTTTCTCATGTTTGCTGTTTTTTGCTTGAAATTTTTGAAGCAATTCATTTCAACATTGGACGTAACTTCGAATGGTAAATGTCATGTAAACGCTGTGTAAGGTGTTGGGTAAGCTTAACTACAAATGCATAGCCTAGTGGGAATCTGTATAAAACCGAGCCAAATTAGTAGGAAACTGGATTAAACCTAACAAACCTAGTAGGAAAACCGGTGAGACTGGAACAAACCTAATGGGATACTGGATTAAACCTAACAAACCTAGTAGGAAACCAGCGAAATTGGAATAAACCTACTGGGATACTAGATAAGACCTAACAAACCTAGTAGGAAACCAGCAAAACTAGAATAAACCTAATGGGATACTGGATTAAACCTAACAAACCTAGTAGGAAAACCAGCTAAACTGGAATAAACCTGATGGGAGACCAATCTATTCAGAATAAACCTATTGGGTACTTAGCAGGTTTTGATGTCTGAATTACTGGGTCGACTTAATAAGTTTGTTCGGTTATTTTTTCTCGGGTCCTTGCTTTGATGATTTTTCTTTATTGTAGTAACATGAGCGAGGCCTTTCAGTCTATAGGAAAGTGCTTTTAGTGGATGTGTTATGGTGAATTTTACGACTTCGATCTCTGAAGGAATTCATAGAGACATGGGATAAGCTAACGTGAGTTTCTTAATCTGTTCATTTTCCGAGTTCATTGCCTCTAATTCGTCAATTTTGAGTCCTGTTGCGTATCTAATTCACTGGATTCAAAGCTACGTTGCTTGAAGTTGGATCGCCATTTTTATCGAATGCATTTGTTAATTAACATTTTCATTTATACAAGCGCTTAAGAAAGTATTTGTTTCGTTTCAGCGTGGTGATGAGTTTCAATTGGTCTATACACCGATAGTCAGTGGATTCCTGTGTCATACTGATTGCAATATTGACGGTGTGATCTGGGAGTCAGTTGACTTATTGGACTGCTCAACATTTGTAGCAGGAAAGCCTGAGGTAAGTGAAATTTGGGGTATTTTGTAGCAGGGATGCGGAGTCATCACTTTGATAGGACTCCAACTCGGGCGGCAAGTATAGCCTAGTTTTTTAAAAAAAGAACTGGGTGGCAACCTATAGATCATTATAGGCTTACCTAAACCTATTTTTAGTGATCATTGCTGTATCAATTATCAATCATTTTCGATGAAAGTTTATCAAATGTCGCTTTAAGTTAAATGGATGCGACTCGGCTCCACGAAGATAAATAATTCACCACTCAAAAACCTCCAAAATTCATCTCAGCCTGGTCGAACTGCAGAAAATTTGTTTTGTGCACAAGCACTTTTAGTCATCACTATGTTTAGGGTCATAGTTACGCGTGATTGAGCGTGGCATGCCACCTACGAGACAACAAGAACACATACAACGTCGAATCGTACTAAATGACCATTCTTTCTGGACACCGACATTTAACGGTTGTCCTACGCGCTTTTCAATAAGCAGTTAAAGACGAAGCGGGTATAAATAACCCGTGTGTAATATCATCGCATTGCATCTTTTTATTGTTCCGTTTTAAGTGTTTTTGTTAATAATGTGTTAGCACGCTTGAACATTGATGAAAATAAAATTTGTGGTAAGAATATACCCAATAACTTCAACATCATTTTGAATACATGTGCCGGTACATGTAGTAACTGTAATATCATTGATCACGATGCTACTACCGGTAGTTATCACAGTCAGGCATGCTACAGTGCATATTAGACATACCAGTAGATTATAAACTCTCGTGCTGATATGTATAATCAGACCCATCCCACCGTCTGGTAGTCTATCTTAGTACAGGCTATTCGATACATGTATAAGCTTACATGTAGGCCTACATGTGTGTAAAATGCTATCAATCATCAATAAAATTGTAAATAAAAGACAATGAATTCCTGGAAATCATCTGTTGTTATTGCTGGAAAGAAAAGCTACACACATTCCTTGCAGAGGTCAGATCGATGACTATTGCAACGAGGCTTCTCACATTTTGCACAACAAACGAATGTCTTTCGATCATTGCGCGAAGGACAGAAAGCACATCGAACACTCTTCTCCAAACGAAGTCCTCCGACGTGTTCAGTTTGAGTAACCGCATAGCCTACGAGTTTCATGGCAGATTTTGTAGATTCTCGAAGGTTTGCTGGTGTCTGGAGGCGTCTTTTGATTTGCTTGTCCACCAGCTGATATCCCGCATTTACGAGAAATTTGTAGTGCTGTTGACATTTTCTCGCTTCTTCAGGATGCTTGCAGTAATACACTATGCAACCGTTATTTCCAGCTATGTCCACCATGTTGGAAAATATCGAGACCGGCCAACGCCGACACTTCCGCTTGCAGCTGAATCCACGAAGTCGCTTGTCCGCGATGTCGACACCTGATTTCGTCCTGTTGTACTCGAGAACAGTGGAGGCCTTCGTATTCACTTCGGGTTCAGGAACATGTCTGTGAAAGTTATCAACAAGTAACACAGGTTTTCGACCCTTGTCCCAGAATGAAACAAGTGCAGTGCCTTGCTCATCGTAGAAAACTTTTGTGTCCTTCCGTTGACGACCCTCGGTGGATTTTGCGACGGCAGGTACTCCACGGTTATTGTTCCTGACGGTACCAATGTACGTGGTATTCTTCTCTCTGAGTGCATCAACCAATTCCATGGAAGTATACCAATTGTCAGCAGTTAGATGACGACCTGTGCCCAGATACGGTGCCATCAAATGCATCGTTACGCCGAGTGTTGTGACATTCTCATTTGGCCTGACAGTTCCAACACCAATGTAGACAATCCCATTCAAGATATAGAATGTCTCAGCACAACAAAGCCATAGGAACTTTATACCAAACTTCCCAGGCTTCGAGCTTATATACTGCTGGAAGCGAACTCGTCCGTGGAACTCGAGCAACTGCTCGTCAACACTCAAGTATACGGACTGGGAATGAAGTATCGAGACAGATCAGCGTTAAATTCTGAAACACATCTCGTACCGGAGCAAGTCTATCACTGTGATCGCGACGCAAAGGGTCATCAAATCGCAGCACTGATTTGATTTGTAAGAATCTTTCTCGAGTCATAGTTGCTCTACAAATCGGAAAGCCATCGCGTGCACCCCAGAGTTCCGTCACATCCCGATATTTCGAACGAAAAGCTCCAAGCAAAATAAGCAATCCAACGAAGGCTTCAAGTTCTGGCAAATCAATAGGAACAAACTTCTTCTGGTTGTCGGGGTTCGCTCGATTCCAGTTGACGGTGATTCGGCGACCTTGCAAATTGGAGTAAAGCAGTGTGGTTGTAAGTGTCTTTGACAAGAACATCAGTATAGCCTCTCGTTCATTCGACGGATTCACACCTGCAGCAGGCCCTTGCGTAAAACGTACAATGTTTCTGGCAGGTTCTCTTCCCGCAGTAACACCTGTATTGGTCTTCCACACACGTCCGTAGGGAGATACATATGAGTCTGAGTGGATAGGCACATCGGCTCTCTCATCACCTGATTCAGTTTCCGAATCGCTGTCCATGGTCACTAAATCATTCTCATGTAGAGATTCGTCGTCCGCAGGCAACTCGTCGAACTGTTCCTCAGGAACCTGTTCATCACTAGCGACGTTGTCAAATATCTGCATGGAGGAGTCGTCCTCATCTCATCACTATCTTCGAAGCGTCGTTGCACAATATTATTCATAGCCTCAATGGCACGGTCTTTACATTGACGCTTGGGACGAGAGGCCATCCTACGAGCCGAAGAAAGGATACACAATGTGCCTAATTCACCGCTTTCCTGTTCTATAAGCTTATGTCAAATAAGAGCATGGCACTCCCTCATGTCTGTGAATGATTCTGATTGGTCGCTTCATGATGTCGAACAAGGTTGACACCGCAAGGTTGATACAACACTATTCGGTCGTGCGGTGCGTTTCAGCGGTGTGCTGTTCATCACAGAACTGAAAAATCCTTTCCTATTGAGTCAAATTATCATTTTGCATATAGTACCAAGTTGGTATTTGTCTTAGAATGACAAATATACATTGAGATGAACTGCCATTCAAAATTTTAAATTTTATGTGTCTTTTCAATGTTGAATTGCGCAGTTTTTCTATGGCTTCTGGCTCAAGATTTTGTTATGTACTATTTTGTGGATTATTGAGCATCAATCACTAGCAATTCCGAGATTGAACTGAAAACGAGCTATACAAATAGTACTCGGTTATGACTCACCCGATCCGTCCTTAAACCATTATCTTGTTTTTTCTAGTTGTTTATGTGGTATTGTAACTCAAGACTCTCATGGTCAAATGAGGTCACACATTCGCTAAAAGTCACGAAAGGAAGTTTCGTAAATATAAGTACAAGCGAAAATATATTGCGTTGAAGATGGCGTCGGGTGCTGCATACCCGTAAAGTAGGACAACCGTTAAGGAGTGGGACTATGGACACCATTCTTAGACTCGCATTTTACGGAAGCGATATCAATCGTGGGCCTAAATGGAAGTTAGATGGTCAAACTGCATATAATTACGATGACGGAACATCTTCGTTTGCCTCAATCACTCCACACAGAATGGGAGGCTTCCAGAAAGCGTCTGATTTCATTGTCGCTACTAATCAAGTTTATTCATCTTTTCCGTTTCTTGTGTGTGCGCATGTGCTTTCTTCGAATGAGCTGTGCTGCCACATGCTGACAAAGAATGACCATGACTAGATCTCTGTTGAATTTGACCCGCCACCCCTACTCCAATATTCAGGTCTAGATATCTATGAGGTACTTCTTTGAGTTACAGAAAAAATGCGAAGACTCGTGTTGGACGTCTCAAGTAGCGTTGTATTTATCTAATATAAAAGTCCCACGCATTGCACTCATCAGATGCTGTCAACCCTGTATTCATGATCGATGACTATACTTTATTGAGTGAATGTTTCCATAAGAACGGCGATGGATTCAAAATTATAGATATCTACGATTGTTATGTACGCATGCTTATTCATCGTATAGTGCGGATGAAGATATCTATCCATGATGTGTCTATTCTGTGATCAACTATGTAATTCATTTTGAATTCAAAATAATCAATGATGATCAAAATCTTTCACAGATATCATTCATTCACTTTGTAACGCTTTTCATTGCCACGTGTTTGTGAGAGGAGAAAATGTTTTGATGATAGACAATTGGATGGAAAGAAATGTGAAACTGATTTGATGTGAAAATGAATCGGAAAGTACTTTCTTATCTATTTCATTCAGGAATTCTTGTCGGTGGTCATTTATTTGCAAAGTGGAAACCAAAAGTTATTTTCATTGAATTTCCAAAAATCGACGACATTTCTAAATTTTTGATGAAAATCTTCAATGAGGAAAACAATTTATTGGGAAATGAAAGGGAAAAGATGACAAATGTGAAATGGAAGGAAATTTGAAGTTTTTGTTGAATTTTCATCGGGGAAGGATTCGGAGGTACAGACAGTGTCCCGGAGGAAGGAGAAGAAGTTCCGCATCGTTTTCTAGAGTTTCAAACTTCTCATCCTTCCTCTGCAGCCATGAATAAAATTCTTCCTTTCCATCAGCTGTTGTGAAATAGCCGACTCTTCCTTCCTTCACCACATAGAATAAGCATTTCTCTCCAACCTTCGACTTCGCCGTCCTTCGTTCTATCTTTGTATTCTCCGGACGTCTCCTCCACAGCTCCGCCACAGCATTTCGTACATCGCCGACTGTCGGCGTCTGTGGCAGTTGCAAGTCCTGGAAACCATCTTTCCCTGCGTTCGTTCTGTCATCCAGAAAGAATCCAACTGCAAAGAAGAGAAAATGAAAGAATTTCACGCAAAGAAGTTGTTTGGAAGGAAAATCAGTTGAAGGTTCCGTTCTGTTAATCGAATCATTTTTCACTGTTTGGAAACGGAGAATTGACAACTGCTGATCGTCCTGTGAACGTCTTTTCCATTCATTTCTTCTCTTATTCATCTTTTCTGTCTACAATTCATTTATTAAAAGAAAATCTTTCAAAAACGGATTCTCCGCATTCAAATGATTGAAATCCAATGAAAATGACAATCAAAAGTCATCGAAATGGAAAAATATTGAATAATTTTTGTTTTCATTTCTTTCAGATTTAACTTGTTTTGTCGGATTTCATCTTTTTTATCATTCCCGTCAAGGAGGACGAGTCTGCGTTGTTCTAAATAGAATTCGGTTATCGTAGAATGTCAGTAGGAGACATCTAAGCTACAAATTTACCTTTTAAACTCCGTCATGTTCAAGCAGTTCATTCTGAGAACTTCAGATTTCAAAGAACTTTATAACTAGTAATAAATTTGTTCGTTATCGATATCGCGTTTCAGTTCAGAGGAACGAACAGCATTTATCTCAGTCTGTAATTATCAATTTGGAGCTTCAGTGTCGATGCATTCAAAAATGATTGAAAAGTTAATGAATGCCAAGTTAACACATGTTTGTTTTATAACAAATAAAGTCCTATTAATGTCTGTCTTCGTCATGAATCCATCTGTTAACACATAAGTTTAGTTCCCTGAATCCAGCTTCGTGATGAAGACAGATATTTGAATTTATTAGCTGTAAAATTCCTTTACTTTTGAAATATCAATGAGAATTTGAGTGCAGACTTAATTCGTGCTCACGTTCCTTTCGGTGATGTTTCTATGAAATTCTATCTAGACTGAACGTTAAGTAAAACAATTTCAGCAGAAATTCGACTTACAAGACTGAGTAGGAGGAGGAGGAGGAGGATATTGTACGCTTGAATCCCTCTTGGGAATATCTGTAAAGTAAAAATCAATTCATCAACGTCCAGAGCAAAACAAACATTTGGAATGAATGACAATCAAATAATTCTTCAGTCAAAACATGCACAGAATGAGCACATAACGTCTCCCATTATCTGTATTTCGCACGTCTATTGTCAACGTTCCTATATTGTGGAAATTCCTATATTTTCATACAAATGTGTGCTATGTAGGTCCACAGTACGTTCCCTTGAGTCCCTCAAGGTTTGGTGATGAGGAATAACCATCACAGTGACCACCGCAAATTTTGAAAAAAGTAGAACAGGCCGCAAAAATAGCGCAGGAAAAAATTTCTTCAATTTTGGTGTTATAGTAAAAACTCAATTAATTACTCGGAAGCACATTAGGCACGGAGCCTTTCTTCCATTAAGGCGCATTGTTATTTACCAACCAATGATAACAATTAGGGCTGTGCGCAGTGTACCGGTTCTTTTGCGAGAACCGGTTTTTGGTCCGGTGCACCGAAGCGTTCGAATTTTGTTCAAATTTACATTTTACTTCACAGTTCTACTTGAAATTGATTAATTCTGTAATTGTAACCGCAAATCTTAGTCTCAGCAGATATAGAGGAATGATTTTAAGCATACAGTATGAGTAATCTAACTAGGAAAGCATTATTCAATTATATTTAATCAATTCAATTAATTATAAACTGCAAATTTCTAAGTGATGAAATTGAAACATTTTGAAAATCAAGGCTATATCATTAAATAACTCATGCACTTCCTGATGATGAGAAAAATGTGAAAAACTGATGAAAATAATAGATGATTCAAGTTCATGTGAAATCAGTTTAGGGCCACAAAATCTCATTTCTCGCAGCCTAAGAATCTCGGAACTTCATAGTGAATATGTCATAGTCCATCTCATAGTCCAGAATCTCAAGATATATCCAGCGCTCTACCCGAAAGATTTTTTTCGCACGATATGGTGATATTGTATCATTACAAGGAGAATTCTTTGCAAAGTACATGATGACATTGAACTGAATTTGTGAATTGAACCTGAAACCGAGGCATGTCTACATGTTGACCCTCTTGCACAGTAATTTGTAGATTGCGGTGACATTGCTTCGATTCATTCTATTTTTCCTGTTTTCAGATTGTATATTTTTCATTATTTTGAAAAATGTATCAATAATAAGCTCTTCCTTTGCTATATGCTACACGTTCATATGTATTTTGAAATTAACAATTAAAACGCGGAAGTTTCGTGGGCCACTGATTCAGCAATTTTGTCCATACAATTTTGTTGCCACTTACTGGTTGCAGATAATGATGAGAGTCACTTGCAAATATTGGCAAAATATGTGAATTGATGTGATATGATGATTTCTATTGAATTATGAATAAACGCCTACTTACTTACTTACTTATTGCGGTGACATTGCATTCTGTTCTTCCTATTTTCAGATTTTGTATTTTTCATTATTTTAAAAATGTAACAAATTCGTTGCAGTCTAAAAGAAATAGCGCAGAAACCCCGGAAATGGCAAAAAAAACAGCGCAATTAGTGCAGCTAAGCAAAAATAGCGCAATGCGCTGAAATAGAGCAGCGGTGGTCACTATGGCTATCACCAACAACAGAGAGAGACTTTAAATTCTTTTGAGATAGCAACCGAAGGACTGATTTGAAATTTATTGTTATTTTAATTGTTGAATTTATCGGTTCTCCTTAAGCTGGACCAAATGCTACGTCCCAAACGTTGCGGAAATTTAGCATTTGATAAATTTGCTCTAAAGGTAGGCGATGCTGCATAATGATACTTCGTGAAAGTGGAAACTGTTAAGTACTTGTCGATGTATTCAACAATAATATTAGCTTCCAATTTCCATGATAACTTACACAAAAATGTCCGTACGCTACAATCATGCTGCCCTGCGCCTCGATTCCAGTTTGACCATAATACTTGCGCATCATGCATTGCAGCAATTATGCGATGATGCTGCATCTTGACATGTACAGGATGGTTTAATTAAATTGGTTATCTTGTCAAACAGCTATTCATCTTAGAAATGGATCACATAGCGTTGCGGTATTATAAATATTTCAGATTTTGCTCTGATGGCGAAGGCATCCAGAGACAGAATTGTGAAGATGTGAAACCTGCTACTCCATTCAACACACGTATCGGAACATTAAACTGGGAAATACCGACTGATGAAAAACCAGTTTGTCAACTTTTAAATAAAATCTAAAAAAATGCGAGGACAAATTTCCTGCGGTCTACAAAAAATAGCGCAGAAACCCTGTAAAACCCCGCAATTAGCGCAGCGGTGGTCACTATAACTACCATCTTCTATGCATTGTGAACCTATCAAAGCTGGTCTGAATTATTTGATGTATCAGTCTCCTTTCAGCCGATGTCTCTGACGTCATTCTCAACGTCCACCAATATCGTTGGCAATGGCAAGTCTGATCCACACACTTTTGCTTTCGTTTCGTTTTAGTAGTTGTTTTGAAAATAAATCGGTTCATTCGAACGTTGTTTTAATTGAGGGCGAAAACAATCAGGCTTAAGACAATAAAAGGAAAAAGTGGGGCATTATTTGCTGCTAGTCCTAGGGGTGAATTCTGGATACAGTAATTATTCGGACAATTAAATAACATAAAACGTACAATCAGATATTCAAGTTGAATTCCGTTTGGATCCCGCATATTGCTTACTAAATACGGTAAATAAAATTTCAATATACGTGCGCATCTCTTGATGCAAACAAATTGCATGTACATTGAAATTACCTGTGTATGTAAGTTGACGATGAATGTTGACGATATTGTTACTACATGTACAAAAACTACCAAAAATTCAACTTTCACTTTTTGTGAAATCCCTCAAAAAATCCGCCAATTATCCCGCACGGGATGCATTGAAAATCTCGCCCGAGGGATTAATCCCCTGCCAACCCTGTTTACATTTGATATACAACTAATGCTCTTGTTGATCGTTTCAAGCACTATGTTTCGAACGGCACGATAAAAACTCATCTTCATCGACACATTAACCCTAATCGGACCACCTGTCTACATGTGTAGACAAGCTGTTTTTAAATTACTGTAACTTTCATGAAAAATGAGTTATTCAGCTGAAACTCCAGTTCCAAGATATTTTGTGCCCTACTATTACGTAGTCCTAAGAAGAAACTGAAATTCGAACTCCTTCATGCAAAACTTGAAACTCAATCATATTCGGCCCACCTGTCTACATGTGTAGACAAGCACTTTTTAATTGGTGGGTTGTTATTGACTGCACGACTCTACTTTTCATAACGAAGCGATATGCATTTACGTTGATTCAAATCGATATCCAGCATAATCAAAAAATGATTCAGCAACTCTGATAAAAGATGTTGAGTTTATAAGTAGTACAGGTGGTATGCGATCAGTAGCCATTAGTGAGAGAATATTTTTATTTTTCACTGGCCTATTTACTATCCACCTATGAGTGAAATAGTGGAACACATCTTGTGTACATGAAATAATAATTTATCACTTTCGCACTTTTGAATAATACACAGACGAGTAACTCATTCGCGATGAAGTGCATTCATTGTAATGCTCCTTTGCGTAATTATCACATCTTCCGAATCCTTATGAACTCAACATTTTTATACTGCGAGTGTGCTTTTCTTCACAATTATCAACAGAATGATTTTTGACGCCACTCGTATTTGTGCAACTGACTACCGGTCATTGAATTTTCCTATGACATAATTACTTCTCACCATTGCGGTAACTTTCCAGACTAAACATTTCATTACGACTTGACATCACAATCTTGACTAATGTGACTCTTTCAAGGTCTTGTAGGTTGTAGCCACTGTTTCTGTCCTGTTTCCGTCCGCGTACGTTGAGACATATTTCAATCATTACGTCATTACTGGTTCGCCGCCAACACGCGCTCTCATCCCATCCCAAAGACACCCCCTGCTTCATCATAATCTCCGCCTTTCTGGCATTAGTCGCACTTTTAGTCATTGCTAGTCGCTTGAACTAAAGTAGTTGCAACATTTCATTTTCTGTCATACACCGCTCGTTGTATTGACGAATAAAAAATTATCAATATTATTATTGCATTCGTTACGTAAAAATGTCAAATTGTGCTGCTGATCCCAAAAGAATGAAGTGATGGACATGGATTCTGTAAACCAGAATTACACGTGATTTGCTAGCATGATTATCAGCTTGATGACTGAAAGTTAGTCGGGAAAAATGGAGCCCAACCGCACAAAGTATTACATCATTTTCTTATCTCAAGTAAAGTTGCGTCATACTCTGGTGGAGTTCGGTTCCAAAACACGGACGTATTTTTGTTGCTTCTGTTATGTAATGTATGCGAGAAAATCTAGACAATCATGTGATGACGTCCTTATCGATCGGTGAAAATCTAAAACACTTTTATCAGCAGTTGTCTCGAGGATGTAACTTCAGACTTGATTCGCCTTCGACATGAGCCGACGACCCTCGCTCGAGGAAATTGTATCGCGCCTTCGCTCTAGTCATGAAGAGAATGATGACTCGTCTTCTTCTGACGAAGAAACTGATGAATACGTCAGTGATAGTGATTCGTCGTACTCGGCCACGGAAGATCCACAGTTGTATGAACAATCCAGCGATGGAGATATGGAAGTAGAAGAACATTCTTCCTACGAAGAAGCATCATCAGCTAGTAGTTCCGTCGGTTCAGCAAGTGATGGAGTTACATCAGACGTCGATCGCGATGTGGATCATGTTGTTTCCCCCAGCGGAATAATATGGAAATTCAACGCTCCTAGAGGAAGACTTCTCGGTAGAAATATTATTGCTTTTCGCGACGGCCCGACTATTTCGCCAGCTTCAGAACTTCATTCATTTTTGTGTTTTATAACCGAAGATATGATACGAACGACTTTGCGCTTCACTAACAGGAGATTACGTGCCCTAAAGAAGAAGATTTTTTCCTATGATGAATTCACAGCAGGTCTGGCAACCATTATTCGAGCAGGAGTAGACAGAAGCAACATGTCGGCATTATCCACCTTATACACTCCAGCGGATAGCCGTCCATTCTATCGATGTGCGCTATCAAAAAACAGACTGAAACTACTTCTTTCTCATATTACATTTGACAATAAAGTAACACGACGAGAAAGACAGCAAAGTGACAAATTAGCGGCTGTACGTGAGTTTTGGAATATGTTCAACTCTAATCTTCGGAGACATTATATTCCTCACCGTCTATGACCGTTGACGAACAGCTTTACGCATTCCGAGGCTATGCTCCGGGTCGTTCCTATATGCCTCAGAAACCCGCCAAGTACGGGATTAAGATTTTCTGGCTATGTGACGCAAAAATGGTTACGCTCTCAATGCTTTACCTTACTGTGGTGCTGAGGGATCTCGCAATGTTGGTCTTGCAAAAACTGTTGTTTTGAAATTGACTGAACCGTATTATAATACGAATCGCAATATCTTCATCGACCGATATTTTTCTTCTTTTGATTTGTGTGTGAATCTCCTGCAAAATGGCTTAACGGGAACTATTATGTCATCGCGACGCGGCGTACCTCAGCTGATGAAAGTGACTAGAGGTGTCCCGATATTCGAAACCAGGAATTTATGGAACCATGAGAACCGGATACTTCTCTCTTCTTATGTCCCAAAGAAGAACAAGAACGTTCTCATGCTGAGCAGCTTGCATACAAACGATCCGATTTCATCGAGAGATGACAAAAAAGCCAGAGATCATCATGGATTACAATAAAGGAAAAGGAGGAGTTGATGTCATGGACTCGAGAGTGGAAGATTTTTACTTGCCGTCGTAAAACTCGGAGATATACTATTCTTCATTTCTTTAATATGATCGACGTGGCTCTTTTAAACTCATTCCTCATCATGGAGGCTTCTGGATACTCCAAAAGTAGAGCAACGTTTATCAAAGATGTAACTCTTCACCTGGCAGAAAGAAATATCAAACGAGATATAACAACAGAATGATTATGCACAAACAAGATCGGCATTCACTGCTCTGGGTTTTCCTGTTAATTTTATTGGCATCTCCTCAAGTAATAACAAGCCCAAGAAATGTCAAGAGACACATTGCCGTAAGTCGACACGAAAACTATGCTCAGGTTGCCGAAAATACGTGTGCTCAGATCACCATACACAGCAGGTTCTATGTTCATTGTGCGCTTTGTAACTTGACTACCCTAAAAAATGTATGTACTTTATAGTTGTAACTACTGTATATGCAGTTGTAAACATGATTTTTTCATTCAAGATATCATGAAATGGGTTGTTTACACAGAAAATCGGTAACGCAGGATAATTTCGTTACATATAAAAGTTATGCACATGTACAAGTGCATGTGTTCAGTAATGTAAATTCTGCAATTCGCATTATTTAATACGCTAAATAGTTGATATGCTGTTTAACATCAGGAGACACTTCAGTCACAGAAAAATTGTACATTAAAACACAACAGAATTGCGATATTTTTTAATAGATATTTGTCTACGTATGTAGACAGGTGGGCGGAATATGATGGTAGAAATTGCCGGTCCGATTAGGGTT